>VXBJ01001423.1:1223529-1256559 GCA_013400055.1 Nycticryphes semicollaris | reverse complement strand
TTTTTTTTTTTTTTAAGAGAACTCTGATCTCAAAAGCCTGGCAATCACAGGCCCACCTAGTGTTAAAGTTCTGGGGGACTCTTTCATATACCATGAATTTATAGAAGAAAATCTCTCAAACTAGGCACAACTGATGTCTTTTTAATTTAAAAAAATCAGTGCAGAATGCTTTCTGTATTAGAATATCTGTACTGTGTGTTGTTTCTTTTTCATATAACAATGAACACAGGGTTTTTAAAACATGAATGTAAATATCCTAATAAAAGCTTTGGTATCTTTTAGTAAGGTGAAAATGCTATCAAATAGAAACTAGAAAAGAATACTCTGCAGCAGAATGAATTGTCTGTTTTCTTTGTAGATGTTGTTTTATAAATTAAAGCTATCTAAATGCTTCCTGGAGAACCTCTTATGAACAGTTTCTCTCTGTAGTGCAGAGTTTCCTCAAGAAGAAAAAAGATCCTTCTTCCATATCTAATACAGCTCTAAAAGTTGCCAAAATTGTCAGTTGTTCTTTGGGTAACTTGTTCGTTCCCAGTCCTTGCAATATTGCGTGGTTTATGTGAGGCCTTACCTGCAGTATTGTAACTTATTTGATAGAAAGACTTGTTAATTTTGTGTAATGTTTGTTCACACCACCACCTCTGCCCTCTTCCTGCGTGACTAGTAAGAGGAAGCAACGTGTCACTGCATTCTAGTGACTTCCAAAGTTTCTGGCATGCTCATTTGGAAAAAAAAGAAAACGAAGAAAAAGGTCTATGGAAGTGTTTGATATCAGCAGGAATATAGGTGACAAGTTGGTTCTAGACACAGTGGTGGCTGTCGTGTACATATATATATGTTTTGGGGATTTTTTTGCTTGAATGATGAAATATTGCATAGGAGAAAATTCCTTTTGCTTTACTTCATAAAGGTATCCCACTGACGTAAAGAAAACTTCTTAAGAAGAGATCAAGAAGGTTTCAGTGTTCTCTTTTACTCTTGGATTAAACTTGTGATGACAAATCAACATTAGCATATTTCTTTTTGGGTTCTTCTAGACAGGCAAACACTCCCAGTCATGTACAAACTTGTGATCAGTCTCACAGGTAGTTTACTGTTTTGATTAAGTTGTTAGGTGCAGCCTCCAAATACCAGTCATCTGCTCTTGACTTGAATACAAATCAAGTTTCTTGTATAGGCTTTGAATGAAAACTGATGCAAATAGCTCAAATGCTATGGAATTCACTGCTTCTTTGCTTTACTTGAAATTCTTTATTTTTGCTAGCTCACATGCAGGCTGCAGAATAAACGAATAAGTGTGCTTTATTTCTCTTCCTTACACTGAGTGTTACACTGTTTTCAGTTTTGTCAAAAATCACAAGATGGGGAGACTTCATATTCAGTGTAATAATGTGCATATTTTTCCTTTGCCCCCCATTTGGGAAAACTGGAGAGAGACTGCCTGGCTTTTGTTTTGCCTCAGGCTTTGTAACGCTACGTGGCGCTCTTGTTCAAATAACAGCACTTTTATTTTGCTTCCTTGCTTTAATCAGTCAGTGAGAGGTTGAGACGTGTAAAAGGGTATCTAAAACAGGAAGTGTTTCTAGATGACCTAATTTGAAAAATTGTCAAGCTTTATTAAGAAACTCAATCTTTTAAGTTCAAGCCAAATCATGCAGATAGACATGATGAAGTAAGTGTTTATTTGGTGTGTATGCTTAAGCTTTTGTTGAACAGTTATGGCCCGTTTTCTTTTGTCCTATGTGTAGACTGTGCTCTATGTGGATACATCCATTCCCAAACAACTTAAGATGAAAGTCAATCATCCAGGAAAGACTGCAATCTTCCACATTTCAATGCAGAAGTTAGAATCTCAGTGATTTTAGACCTTCAGTGCAGGCCAAAGCATGAAAATCTCCAAGTGAATAGAAGAATTGTTAGGATGGATGATCTGTTAGTAATTCTGAATTCTTTGCTCACATCACTCTGATACCATCTTCTCTAAGGGGTATGTGTGAAGGGGGAAGCTGCTGCATTTGTTTACCAAGGGGAGTGGCATAGCAGAACCAGCACAGGACAAGTGCTTCAGAACATGCTTGGTACCACCTGGTTTAGCTCATACGTGAACTAATTCAACCACTCTATGCCTTCTGCTGCTCTGCATCGTGATGTGCAAAAATGACTTTATGTATTACAAACCACGAAAGCTGAACATATGCGTCACACTGAACCAGGTATCTGTGACAGTCATCCTGGAAAAATACTGCTGCACTAAGAAGGACTCCAGTTTTGGCTTTGTTTCAGGAAGACTTTTGTCTTGCTGGACCTTAGAATTCATTACTGGAATTTTGCATGGCTTCAGTACTGACATGTGAAGAAGATGATTTACCACCTTGTAATTCTGTTCTTGTTGGGGATGTGGGAGAGCTCTGGGGCTGCAGCACTGGGATAATGAACATCCCTCCTTCCCGGCAGCACACAGCTCTTGAATGCTCCATTTTGTGTCTCTGTGCCTCCAAGCTAATGATTTGATATCCATGCTGCTACATAGCTAATGTATTAGTGTGGGACAGTTCAGATTCACCTGGCACAACAAACTGGATAGTTCTAATGTACACGACATCAGAATTACCATGCGGTAAAGCAGAGATCTGCTGAGCTCAGTATTGTCTCCAGAAGTGGCAGTAATGAGTGCTTAGACCAAGAGATGTGTAATGGGAATGTGGTAAAATTTTCCCAGCAAGATCTCTTTGGTAGTTGCCAGAATCTCTGCAAGGATGTCCTAAGCAAGAAACTGCAGCTCTTCCTGTCAACTTTTGCAGTGGTTAGATTTTATCTATGAAGGGTACAATGAATTATTTTAAAAAAATAAATCTATTAATGCTTTTGCCCTCCCATTTACTTACTCATTGTGAGAAAATGCTGTGCTTTTTTTTGTTTGTTTGTTTTAAGGCTGCTTCTTGATATCATTGTTTAATGAGCTGTATTTTGGTTTTACCTCCCTGCCTTTGTCATAGTTCTGTGGAGCTCTCATGTCTGTGCCTTGCTGTCTTTCCCCCTGTATGACTGCTGCTGTACTTATCCGTTTCCCAACTCTGATAATATTCATTACCCTTTCTATTTGTTGCTTCAGAGACAGGGTGACCAAATTCTACTCAAGTTGTAAATACAAAGTACGATGCTAGAGTTGCGTTTCGATTTGTTTTCTATCCTTCCAGCCTAAAGCTCTCTTGATTTTCATGGCCTCTGAGCACGGAGTTGATGTTTTCAGGGGACTGGCTGAAAGAATACAAGTGTCTGCTTCCTAACTAAGAGGTTTGTAACACCAACTTAACAGCTACTTTTTGTGCTGTGTATGGTTAAGGCTACTTTTATTTTTTTACATTGCTTTTCATGTACCAGTAGTGAATTTCACCTGTAGATTTACTATGCGTTCACTATTGTGAAGTCTCTCTTCAGTCTCCCTTCTTTTAAACTACTTTGAATAATATTATGCTTATGTTGGCAACAGCATTTTTGCCCCTTTTTCCAGATCATTTAATTTTAATAGCATAGATTAAAGGAAGGTGAGGTATAAATATCCATAGCAATCTGCTGCTTTTAGAAAAACTGCTTGTGACTACTTTGTATCAGTATCCTACTCTCTCACTTTTTGGTATATTCTGTTAAGAACCTTTGAGAATATGGAAAAATAACAATCAATCAATCAAAAAAAAAAAAAAGGAAAAAGAAGAAAAGGGAGTTGAAGGTAATTCTCTCTGCTGTTCTCAGAACCAAACAAATAACAGAAGAAACATAAGGGGGTAAAACATTATAAATTATATATATATAAAAATAAAACACAGGCAAGACATAGAGAAAGTGTAATATAGTTAAATTTATTTACTCTTATCTACTATTCCATTCTCCAGGTAACCATCTCTGACAAGTCTAAAAATTTGAGATTATTACCCACTTCAGACTGGAAGCCACCGAGAGTTTAGAGGCTACAAGTCAGCTGATTACTACCATTGTGCCTCAGTATGAGGTAGTAGCTTCAGTTTCCTGCCTTGAAACGTGGAAGACCAGCAAAAAAATCATGGTTGTATTTTGCTGGTGCGTAATTTGAGTCAGCTATACTAAAAGAACACAACCTGATCTTTAGTGCAGTAGTGATTCAAACCAGACTAAGACCTAGCAAAATAAAGCTATCATACCGATTTGAATGTAAGGATGTAGTGCTACTACAAGTAGGCACTTTTTCCCTGCAAGAAATATGTACTGGAAAAATATGACTTGCATGTGATTTTTCTACGTGTAATTGTACTTTTGGCTGCTCTAAGGGACCTTAGATCCTCCCTCCTATTGGGAAGAAATAACCTGTTCATTGGTGGGAGCCATCGACCTTGCTGGAGAGCTGTGCCCAGTGGTGGCTGCCCCTGTAACAGACACTCTGTTGCAGCTGCAGGACAATTTATTGGCTACCCGGTATCTCTGGTGGGAGGGTCACACTAATTATACTTGCCCTCACCAACTGAAAACCTGTATGCTGAACAGTATTTTTTTTTTTTTTTTTTTTAATAAATGGATGGGTTCTGCCCATCTGGCATCCAGTTTCCTGGAAAAACAGGGCTTTCTGTAGCAAGCTAGGGGGTAAAACCAATATTAGGGAAGTCAGGCTGTTCATGGATCGATCCATGAGGTTACTGGTGGGCAGCATTTATGAGGCACGAGGAAGGGCGCAGGGTCTGAGGATGGCCATACCGTCAGAAATAAAACAGAAGGGTGGGTGGACCTTGGAGCTCTAGAACGTGTCTGAATAATTAAATGCTGACTTTACTATTTTTGGTTTGTTTTGCTGTCACTTAGAAAGGAATGCTTTAAATTTTGGCCATGGTGGTATGCTTGGAAACTAGCTTTTATATTTACATTTCTTCCAGCTCTTATCTCTCATGTTTAGTTTTTTATTAACCAATGCTTTTACCAGAAAAATGCCAGGATGGCATTTTCAATCAATGTCAGGGAACTGGCACACTTTGAAGTGAAACAACATCCTGTGAAGTTCCATGGAGATGGGTGTTTACCTGCTCTGTGTATATAGCAACAAAGTATTTCTGATTGTGGGAACAGGTACGCAGGTCTTCATGCTTGGGTATACCCTGCATTTATGGTTTTAGGTAACTTTCCACTACTTTCAGCAAAATTCAAGATGCAATTTGCATGTATATGGCAGTTGGTCAAATGTAAAAGCCTGCTCAAATCCATTGGATTATGCAGAGGGCAAAATAACCCAGATGCATAAAAGAGAAGAGCAAAACAAGTGTTATGATCAAAAAAAAAAAAAAAAGTGTTGAAGAAACTCTTCTCAGCTTTGAGTAGTAAATTTTATTTCCATGTCATTATAGCTGTTAAATCACCTTTTTCCCCAGCTTTGCCATTCTCATCCTCAGAGCTGAAAAAAGAAAACAAACAAAGGTATTGTAATTTAAGACTATCTTTCTGTTTCTGATACTAAATCTCCTTATTTATAAAAATGAAGAATGCACATACCTCCAGTGGTTAATCCAGCAGAATAAGCATTGTTTTAGTGTTATAGAAAGAAATCAGTAAAAGGTATTAGTTCTGGTAATCTTGCAATAAAACAAGTCTATTAAGAAATTACTCTATTATTGCTACTTGAAAAGCCACACGGTTCTCTTCTAACTGTTTTGTTTCTGTTACCTTCACTAAGGCATTGCAGACAGATGGTATTGTCCTTGACTAGATGCTGACAGATTAAAAGGATGCATGAATAATTAAACAAACGCTTTGTTTAAACTAAACTCCTCAGTGGGAGCTGTAAGTGTTTGGAAGCCTTTTTGTTTTGTGTTGATGTTCACAGAAAACTTTCCTGTCTTCCTGGTGCAGTGAGTCAGAGCGGGAGTTAGTCATACTCCTGATTTAAGTCTGATGGAGTAATTCGGTATCAGTATAAACATCAGTATGGCTATTGTCTGTGCCTGGGTATAATGTAGGTTGGTTTGAAAGTGACAGTGCAGGACAGATGATTAAATGTTAAGGCTATTTTTAGAACAGCAGTATAATGCTGCTGTTTGATATGTAAGAGCCTCCCCCACCACGCAGTTGATCTGCGAATGCAGTGGGAATAATCTCCACCTCTCTGACCTGTTAGTTTGAAGAGTCACCCAAAATAGCATGTCTCGTTCCTTCATCCTGCATATGTCTCTGTACTGAGAGACAGAGGTCAAAGCAGCTGTTTGCTTGATGTATGCATGTCAGCAAATGTCCAATTTGAATTATGTTTTGAATGCTGAAGTTGTGGGAAATCAGAAGCATCTGAGTGTAACTTTATATCATAGGGCCATCAAAGTTAAGCTCAGCTCTGGCAAAGACTCTTTATACGTTTGCAGACCAAGGAGTTATAAAGGATTCAAGTCCTGGTTGCAGTTTGAGAGAACCATCTGTCTGATGCTTCATTTACAGCAAAGAGTCCATTTTTGTGTTGCTCTATGCATTACAGGAGCAGATGGTATTAATGTTTTTTTCTCTTTTTAACATTTTTGTTGTATTTTAATGTTCCTCAATGCAAATTGAGCTAAGTATCCATTGCATTTTCTGAAGGTTGCACAGCTTCCAATGGTAAGGAAAAAATATGAGGTCATCTACACTAGCTACCTGCCAAAAGCCTTGGACCTTCGGGTCCCATGAGAGCCGGTTCCACACTGTCAGTAGGTTTTATTGCCTATTCAGCTTCAGTTTTTTCTTTCCGTATTCATTCCGCTATGTCTAGCCTTTGTTTCCCCTCTATGGATTTCTAATTTCCCTAATGAGTAGTGAATCTTCAAAACATTTGCACACTAACTCATTGGACTGAAATTTAAAGAAGAAAATAAGCTCTAATAATGCAAAACACTGGTGTCCTAATTATAGCACTGTCATCCTTCTCACTATGGTTTTTCTGAGGATGCATAGATGTGTACTTTGAGATATTGGCCCCCCACCAAGCTCATGGGGAAAGGAAAGTTGCTTCCACAGGGCAAAAGGTATGTCCTATATTTCTGTCAGTTTGGAGGCATACTGAAAGTATCTGGTATTTCTCTGTATAGAGTGGCACATGGAACAGTTCCTCTGCCTCCTAGTTGTCCTTGGTCATCACTAACTTTTTTCAGTAGCTTGATCTAAGATTCATGTCTCTCCTAAAGCAAGATCGTTACTTAAGGGATGGTCTCCCTGGTCTGTCCCATGCTTTCTTGCTTTCCTTTCAGAGTCCTCAGTGACCGGTTAATGTTCAAATGGTGCAACTGCCTCCCAGAGCTTTCATTTCAGAGAGTATTATTTTTTGTTGTACCATTTGTTGTTTTAGTAATGAAGGATGAGGTACCAAACATAATTTTGACTCTCTTCTTTTCACTGGTGGTGTTCAGGGTGAACCTGCTAGGCTGGGCATCAGTGGCTGCTTTTAAAGCAGTTTATTTCCCTAAGAAACAGCTGTGTGTAATACATTGTTCTAGACTTAAGAGGCTTTCCTGGTTTTGTTTCTTTTTTAGAAGTCACAGTAGGATTACAGGACCGCTTGGGAAAAATTGAGTCACTTCCTGGCTTTTTCCACTGATCAAAATGTCCCAGGGAGTGCCAATAAATAGGTGGAGGGGTAAAGAGGAATATGGCTTAATTCCAAATTTTACTGGACACTTAAGAGGCTCATTTGGAGGCAGCGCTGACTGTTGGGGTGTGGTTTTGAGGCAGTTTCCAAATCGCTTTTGATTTAATTGGGACCAGCTTTTTCCTAATTGGCTATTTTCTCCTTGGTAGAATACTTGTAAGTAAAAGGGTGAGACTGAATACAGGTCAACAGAACAAATTCTCAAGTGCCTCTGCTAGATTTCCACTTAATCCCCCTTCCTTGAAAGTCAGTGTTTGTTTTCCCCTAACCTCAAAAGAGAGAGAACCTAGATTGTTCCAAGAGTATCCGAGTGGCAGGGAAAGATGAAGAAGTCTCAGATACTTCTTTCAGGAGACACAAATAAGCAAAGATTGTTACAGATCAAGGTGCTCAGCTAACCTCTCATGGCCTGAACGTGGCCCTCCTGAATGGTACTGCTAGCTCATAGTTACTTCTTGGAAACCACTTTCCCAGGATCTGTTCAGGAGCACCCATGCAGTGGGCTGGTGAAGGAATGAATGAATGGTTTCAGTAGCAACCAGCTGGTGGGTGGGTGGGGGAGCTTCACTTCTTCATTGTATGCCTATATGTACGTGATGGGGGAATTAAAGGACTATCCTCAAAATATAACGGACTGGAGCAGTTGCTGGAGTGGTTTATCTTGCCTCAACCAGCTACTTCTGCTTTCAGTTCCTGCCTGAAGTGTTGCTGGCATCAGCCTTTGGTCCTAGAGGGCAGAGGGAAGTGCACACATGGCAGGATTGGGGCTTGGGAGAAGCAAAAGTCCTCTCAAATGATAGACAAGCGCAGGGGCCTCTGATGAGAAAGGCTGTCCAGCGCTGCTGGAATATCTCAGGATGTTGTGTATGTGACTGCATGAGGCTGATAGGCCTTTAAACTGAGAGCATGGCTTACTGAACAGCTTTTCCCAGTCAGTGCATACCGATGCAAAAATACTTGAAACTCCATGTGTGATCCAATGACCACTCTTTCTCCTGGCTTTTCCCCTATTGTGAAGAAATGCTGGGCTGCCAGTGTAGCTTTAGGCAAAGCCCAAAATTACACTTTAGTTGCCAAACTGCAAAATTATTCAGAATACAGTCTGGTAGAGGAACAGGGAGAGAATGGGGGATCAGGACCCCTGATTTCCTATAATTCAATATTCTTTCCTTAAAGTAGAATGTGACTACTGTCTGAAATGTGCTGCTCTGTAAATATGCTTAAATGCAGTTTAATAGTATGTGTTAAAGTGCAACATAAAGAAGAGCTTTTTGTGTTTCTGGAAGATCTTGCTATTCTTTTCAACCTTTGATTATAAAACTTTATAGTAAGAAATAGACATCTTGCATATTAATAGAATATAAAAAGTGTTAAAAATTAACATTATGTACTTATACGTGTTAACTACATATACTGATGAAAACTGTTTTGTTGTTTTTCAGAGGCTATAAAAATATCTTACTCAGGTTAACAAAGGAATGGTAAAACTTGCATAAACATTGTCAAGGCAAAGCTGGCAATGCTGATTCCAGAAAAATGCAAAGTAAAGCTGGTTATTAAACAGTCTTTCTGATTTAAGGAGCAGTTTGGGTTATTTAGGATGTAGTTAGAATTCAGACAGGCACAAAAACATTCCAGCGAGGAGAGAGTGTTAAGAGGCAATGCTGTTAGTTACCTGGTAGAAATGAAAATCAATCCTGGTAATTGAGGTAGCATTGGTAGAACTTTTAATTGTCACTTAAAAGGGAATTACTTTTAATCTGTGAAGGTTACAGAGATGGCTTTCTGAGATAGTTTATTTTCCAAATTTTGATATGGTAACTAGTGCATTGCTAAAGATTAAAGAATTCAACAATACCAAACTGCAGATTGGCATTTGTTAACAAACAAGAGCGAAGAAATCATTAGTAATTGCATATTAGCCCTGAAACAATCAAAATAGTAAAGCTGAAATAGTTGCTAGCAGATAAGAGTAGTATCAGTTTGCTACATAAGTGAACAGCAGTGACATGATTGTCCTTTTCTGTTACCTGTTAGTGAGGGATCTTCGGTACCGTCTCCAGACATCTGGCTGTGAAGATGAGCACGGTGTGTCGGTGAGCTTAAGCGTTCCTCTTGTTCTTGCAGGGAGATGGAATTTTTGTGGGGTACTTTGCTCAGGCCCGCGCCAAGGCTGCTTACAGGGTTCATTTGTGGGACTTCTGTGATTTTCCTGGTTGGTGGCTGATAAACCTGACTGTAGTGCCCTATGGGATGATATGCTGGTTTTTCAGATTTGCTGTCATCTTCTTCATCGTCATCAATAATAACTAATTCAGCACGGATAACCCCATCGTATCGTGACAACTTTTGGTCTCCTTCTTCATCGTCATCATCAACACGCTGATAACCCATGAAAATCATTGTTACTGGTTCAGAATCATCCACATAACATGGTACAGCTTGGACAATGCTGTCTTGAACATCTTCCTCGTCTTGAGGTGCAGGGGATATTTCATTAAGATGGAAGGGACTTTGAAACCTTGTCTCATTATGTCTTTCTCTTGTATTCTGGTAAGGTTTTAGTTCTCCATGTGCAGCTTTTCTTTCTTCGTTATATATCATCCTGTTCTCAGGATTAGTGTGCACTTTATTCTCTGAATGGGAAGGTACTGGAGAGGGAGTCTTTGGCTGTATTATCTTTGGAAGATTAAGGCCATTCTCTTTATGTTGCTGCGTAAAAGGCTCTGGTTTGGAGGAGAATTCTGTCTGATGGTTGCTAAATCCATTCATCTCTCTTCTGTGAGTGTCTTCCATTTTTGGTCCAGGCACTAATTTGTCTTTCTGAGGAGTAACTGGCCTGCAAAACTTATTTGCAAACACAGGCTCATGATACTCTGTGGGAGACTGGGAATTTTTTTCGGTTGCCTGCCGTAGCAGTTCCTCCACCTCAACGGGAGCAAGTTCATCCATCCCATTTTGTGTTGTGCTATCATTTGAGGATACTGCATAGACTGACTTCCTGCCATCATCATAGACTTTAATTCCTGTCTCTTTAAACTCCTTTGAGGGAACAGGTATTGTTGATAACACTGTGTTTTCTCCTGTCTTCATGTCTTTTTCAACTTTAATTTCCATGGCAAACAATGCTGTTGAAAGAAACGAGTGCTTAAACTGTTAATGCAGCAGCTGCAAGAAATATTATAGTAGAGTTCTGACAGTGACAGAGAATGACTGCCAGAAGGAATTATCAAATATGTGAAATTATCACATATACTTCTAATGTATGGGTTTCTCATTTTTAATGCCCCCTTCCATCCTGTCAAAGCTGGAATTGAAAACAAATATTTTCATTGGTATCTAATTCTGGAGAAAAAATAAGCTGTTGAGGAGCCAGTTTACATTATGTGATTGACCGAGAAAGCCAGACTTAATCTTGGCCCGTGGTGGTTTGCTGTGCGGTAGCAGTTGAAAGAGCTCAATGTGCTGCAAAGAGTTTTGGGCACTTGGAAGGACTGGAGGCTTTGGAGTAGCTGGGAAATAACCACACTACTGTTGGCTGCCTGGTACGTGTAAGTGTGGATAAAAAATATGAAATGTATGATACGAAGGGAGGAACTACTTAAACTTAGACCAAGTAGAGAGGAGCGAAGTGCTGAAAAGAAGTGTCAGTGTTGAAAACACTTGATCCTTATTCTCAGTGGTGCATACCTTATACCAGTGTCCCACCTCTCAGTTTTGATGATCTCACTGGTAACGTAACACAACTTAAATGAGAACATTGTCTCATATCTGTGATGTTTATCCTTCCCTTAAAGTGTATTAGATCCAATTTATAGGAAATCTCCGTAAGTATGGACAACCTCTGGAGTTACTAATAAGCAGTACCTTTTCTCTTTTCTTCATCATCGGTAGCAGCATGTGCTGTACTCTTCAGTGCAGAAGGCCTGAAATGCTTGGGAAGGTCAGGTATGTTGGTGTATATGTAGTCTGCTGACTCTGAATAAAGAAGACCCACAAAGCATTTAGTGTGTTTTCACTGCTTTCTAAGAGAACCTTTCTAATTTATTTTTTTATTATTATTATTAAACATACCTTTTTCAACTTCTGCCTTTTCAGTCTTCACAGCCTACGAAAGAGAAACATTAACAATTAATGTGATTAATCATTTTTAAGATGTTAACTAGGGAGTGCTTTGCTTTTAGAGAGTTTTAACTTTTTGTGTGTATGCCTTCATACTGAGAAGGGGCTAAAAGTGGAACCTGCTGAGTTGGAGCATGGCAAGGGAGAAAGTTAAATTTTTCTGGTCTTTTTTTTTGCCAATGTGACTGCAAGTCATGCAGGGAAGGACAGGACATTACAAAGTGTTAATCAGTGACACAACCTCACGCTGTGGCTCAGGTTGGCTGGCTTCAAAGATTTACAAAGGCTCTACTTTGGCTTTCTGGTTGTGCTTCTCTCCCTGTGTATTTTTAAAGAGAGAGAGTGTGTGTAAGAACAACTGAAGAACTGAAGTTCAGTTTCATTTTTGAGATGATTTAAGATGATTTTCAAGTATCAAAATGACCTTTTGACAAAGACAAATGACTGATAATGACCTCTCTCGGGGACTTGGGGGAAGGCACGATGCAATTTGGCTTGGCACATCACGGGAAGGAGCATGAACACATCAGCCTCTGTGCCCACTCCGTACCTGTTATGTCTGTCTCTGGCTGAGATGCAAAGTTGCTGGTTGGTGCCAGTGACAATGCTATTTTTTTGAGATGTGCTAGAGATGAGTAATGATAGGAATTGCTCCCGCACCCTCATAACCATGCAAATGGAGACATTTGGGCACTTGACCAGTATAGTATCTTGACCCCTTTGAACTGCTGTCACTTTAGACAAAAGCTCATGACCACTCACAGGATCCAGCTAGTTCCCCTTTCCCTGGTTATCATGATGAACAAGTAATTATTTCAACTTCTGGAGTAATTTGTCACTAACCTTTATTATGTCTTCTGTTGTTTTTTCAACAGACTTGAGCTTCTTTAAAATTGCTTCTTCCTTAGCGGAGACTTCCATTTCCTCTCGTTCCAGAGCCTCAATTTCCTTCTCCAATCTGCAATCACAATTCCCTTTGATTTAATACCAGGCAGAGAACAACATTGCAGATTTGCTGCACCGCGCATATGGACATTAGTGGGGCTTTCTTACAACAAAAGAATTTGCTTCTTTTCATTACGTGTACAAATACTCATATAAAATTAAAACACAAATAAATAAAGTCATAACCCTGATACCTGTATACTAGATTTCTACATCTTTATTGCAAGGGAGTAATTACATTTTTTGAGACAGTATAGGAAAGAAAATTTGTGTAAAAAAGGGAAAATGCTCTGGGGCCCCATATTCCTTATCTGATTCCTCCTGAAAAATAAGCTAATTTCAGACACTGTTTTCAAAGTAAGCTCAGAAAGAATGTATTGCAGGTACATTTTTCCTTAAAAACAAACAAACAAACAAAAAAAAGAGACAGAAGAGACTACTATTTCACAGTATTTTCTGATGTATGTGAAATTATAAGATAAGATGATCTCATTAGAGCAAAATCTGAATAACACTCTGGCTCATGTTCTGTTTAAACTCAGATTTATAGAGCTACTACAAATAATAGAGTATTATATGGACTTTTTTTCTCTTGGTGAGAATTTATTTTGGTTTTTTTTTTTTTTTTTACAAAAGAACTCAGAATTGACATTTGTACAAAAATGCATTCCGGATGAAAGCAAATGATAAAAAAAAAATTAAAAGCAGTTAACGCTCTGGTCCTGAGCTCTGGAAGATGTCCTTAGCAGATAAAAAGGTACTGATTATAGTGCTAAAATCTAAAAATATTATAATGAGGGGGATGAACATTCCTGGAGAGCTATAGAAGTAATGCAGTGACCACATGCCTTATTTCTGCACTTCTTAAAAAATAGTATTTGTTTAACATATTGAAATGTCATGTTTTTATGTGAAACTTAATTGCAATGTTCTAATGCAAAAACTAATCATTAAAAGCTCACAGAAGCATAATGAACTGAAAAATCATTAAAATTTTCTATGGGCTTATTTCAGTCTGGACTCTAAACACTCCTAGACGCGCAGGTGGAAGAAGAGGAGGGAAAATCCTGGAAAGGTATTAAAAACAAAAGGGAAAGAAAGGGTGGGGAAAGAGAAAGAGAAAACACAACCCCAAATAAATCAAAGATGATAAACCCCATATAGTTATCTGGGAGATCAAGATAAGTGTTATTTAAGTTTATATATGCTCTCACGCCCATACCAACACCCATTTCATATGGTAATTAGGAGGACTGATTCAGTGCTCACTAGGACTAGGGAAAAATTCTCATACCTGTGTAATGGGAATTGCATTTAGACCTTAAGTATCTCTTTTACACTTATACTTGCATGTAGACTTAAACTTTTATGATTCATTTTCAGAGGGTGTTGCAAGTGTGTATGCTGGAATTTGTTGAAAGGAAACTTTCAAAAGATGCAATCTGTATAGTTCAAAGAAATCAAAGTCCTTTTGACTTTGTGCAGTTGAAAAGTTAGGCCAGAATCTTTCTGTTGTGTTTTAAATCTTTAGAAATTTCTAAATCAAATATGCTTTCATGAAGTTACATCCCAGTTTGTCTTGAAAGGGTCCAGCAGCTACATAGGAGTAAGAATAGTGCTACTGTGTTTTGTAGAGAAATAGAAATATGACATAGCTACTGTATTAAATCAACCCCTTGGATATTTGTCCTTTTCTCCTCACATAGCATTTGTTATTTGAGAGTGGAAAATAAGTAGTATGGAAGTGTGGATGAAAAAAGGAACCTTAGAAGCCGAGATATTGAATTGGAAGTTTCTCTGCCAAAGTAGTATCTGAATTTAGAAATACTACAGGGAACACCTGGCTACTGCACCCCAGAAGAAAAACAAATGGCTTAAGAATGGAAAGCAGATAGGAGGCTACCACCCTGGAAAATACCGGACTGAGAGGAAAAGGCAGTTTAGCAAGTCCTCACATGCTTTGAGGTGAGTCAAATGCTATTGCAGCTCTGGAGTCTATCTAGCCTTAGCCTATCTTCGTGTATCACATTACAAACCATTGAATAGATTTTTAGTTAACTGTGATGTTGTTTGTGCATTTTTAAGTATGTTGTTTAGTAACTAATTCCATCAAGAATGAGTGCTACTTGCTGAAAATTAAATGAGAAAATGGAGCTCCAAATTCTTCATTCAGCTGGTACCCTGACCAAGGACTTGTTCACTTGGCTCACTCTAACTTCTGTCTTGTATAGAGGGTGAACAGGACAGGTAAGGTAAATGCTGGTTTTGTCTTTAACCAGCATTCAGCTCTTTGTCTGCAAGGTGGTTCAGGCCACTTGCTATTCACTGTTTTGTTGTTACAAAGAATGGAACTTTCTCTTTTATCGAAAAATTCTCAAATCTAGACTGATTAGCAGACATACACTAGCTATATTTGACACCCAAGTAAAAGTATGTTTCAAAACAGAGGTGCCATAGAAGGAGGGTGATGGAAAGGCCTGTGCCACTGCTGTAAATAATGTGCCAACAATTGTGATTGTCCTCTTGGCAGAAACAAAGACTGGTTCTAAGGGTATTCAACAAGTCTTTAAAGTGATTCAGACTTTTCCCCTGAAGACAAAACCTGTACAGAATAATCATCCTAGTGGGCAGAATCTATCTGAATCAAGTGAAATTTATTAATCGGATGCCCTGAGGAAAGAATTCTACTTAGCTGCTCAATAATATATATTACTGCTGCTACATAATGTGTCTACATGATCAGTGTATCAATGTTCGATTTACAGGGCAGGTGAAAGGTATGACTTCACATATATAAAGATACAAGCTTTTGTTAGCTTGGGTGCATCTATAGCAAAGAAAAAGCACTGTGTTGTATGACTCCTATTTTGTGCTTCTTAGTGGACTCTGACTATACTGAACTCTATTACAAGGTTTCTGTATTGTTTCTGTCTGGTTTGAAATTGGGTTGTGTATATCTAAACAAAACATAATAATATCTGGAAAGCAGCATGGATGTTTTTCTAGAGACCTTTGCTAGACAGCTATTAAGGAGTGGTAGGGAGTATAACTTATAGCAAAAGATGCTTGATGTGAATAGACCTGCTTAAATTCCTCATTCAGAGGGACATGCCCGGATGACTCCAGATATGTTTTTCTGCCTCTATTCTCCATCTGTAAAATCAAATGTCTTGTCTGAGTCCTCTGTGTAAGGATAAAAGCTGCCAAAGACTCTGGGGTGTGTAGATTGTTTGGTTATGAGAGTAAATATGTCAGTGATGAAAAAAATTCTTTTGATATCAAGGCCTTACAGACCTCTAAACTATCTTTAAAACTTCAGCAGTGGTGAATTAAGTCCTCTTAATTCAAGGTTGCTCAGGAATGCAATTAAGAGCATTTCTATACTGATTTTCATTTCCAGGATGCATTATACTTGTGAAGTTGTCATCATAAGAGTGAAGACAGAGTGTCATTTTGTGTTACAATTTCTTTGTCAGTTAATCTTCATTTATACTGATATAATTTGTCTGATTCATTTCACTACAAATAAATCTGAAGTATTTCAGATGTATGTCAAGAAGTAGAAATCATTTTAAGGAGGAAGCAATTTGGTGGAGCTTCCCAGCACAAGGTCACGGGCAAGAAAAGTGTCTTGGTAACACTGGTACTATCAACAAACGGCTGGGGAAATGCTGAGTTTGCCATGAAAAAAAAAATTGCTGTGAAAGAGCAGCATATATGAAAATAAAAGTGGAACCATTCACACGTTCTGTTAAGCAAGCGTAGTAAAGCAAATAGCCTTATATTCTTGGAAAAAAGAATAACATTTTAATGAGGAGGAAGACCAGCAACTACAATCAAACTGCATTTTTTTTCCCACAGTGCTTCCAGTTGCAAGTAAACTCATTGGATTTAATTTTCATCAGCACTTAAATGGCCAGTTTATGGTTAGAATATTGGTCATCTTAAATATAGAATCATGATTTGTGCTTGTAATTAACAGAATCTGCAACTATGTAGGAAAAGAATTAATACCTAATAAATTTCTCCTAAATGCAGGCACATAAGTAAAAGCTACTAAAAAACCAAAACAACAATAAACCCCAAGTCAAACCCAAAACTAACACACAAAACAGACTTGTAATCCCTGTGTCCCACCTACATGGGAAAGGAATTCTATAATGGAGGGTTGTGTACATGCTGAATATTAACCAAGTCCCTGGCAAAAGTTCCTTTGGAAAGGTAACATTCTTATAGTTAGGCTGTGGCAGGCTCAGGCATACATCAAGCCTGTGAGCTGAGGAACCTCCACGTTGTTTGGTGTAATGTGTGGGCTCTTAGTTGCGTAACATAGTGCTAAATGTGCAGCCTTCCCATTCACAGAATGTATCTGTATCTAGTCCTTGTAATTATCAAAAAATAGAGATGGGCTGAATGTTACTCCAGGATCCATATTGTGATTTACGAAAGCAACCAGGAACAAATGATGGATTTGGCCGTTTCACTACTTCTTCCTTGAAGCACAACTGCACTTAGAAATCTTCCTTTAAATGTCTGTGGGCATTTTTTAAAAGACCTGGACTTTTCTAATTCAGATAAACTTCAACATTTATATCCCCTTTTCAACTTTTGGATCCAAACTAGAACTAAAGCAGAGGGAATAGTCCTCTGTGATGCTAATTTACCTACATAAATTCAAAGAGTTTTTCAGGTTTGAAGCTCCAGTTGGATTACTATTTTACTATTTGCAACAATGATATATTGTAGTCACGCCAAAAAAAAATGTTTATATGGTTATTTTCAGAGACGTATAGCTTGCTATGTGTGTTCAGTTTATTAATTACTTAAAAATTAAGTCCACTGAGCTGATGACAAATTTGGGACAATAATTACAAAAGCAGTACCAAAAGACTCTACAACTGCAGTTACAATCCAGGATTCTATGAGACGTGAAAATGATACACATGTGGGTAATCAGTTCTATTTGCTGATATCTCTAGTATTGTAGGAAGGCTTTTAAGTCCTAACCCTACATTCCAAGTCTTCCCAAGCTTAGGACAGGAGAGACCCACTGTCAGTACTGCTGAGAGCTCAACTACAGTGACTCAAGTACAGAGAACCCTAAAGGTATGTCATGAGGTGACAGACTAGATTTAGATGCTAGAGATACAGTACGCTTCCTGCTAAAATATTTAACTTTTTAAGGCAGGCAATATGTCAGGAGTTCGGCAGCTTTCCTTTTTAGTGGTGTAAGCAGAGACCTCCACTATATTGCTTGTTCTTTACTTGGGTGTCATCAAATGAATTGGAAACAGTGTAGTTACAAATAAAGTAGTTTTAAAGATCTCCCGTACAAATTTCTTAAAGCACAATGGACATCTCAGCTAAAGCTTGAGCTCTTACTCAAAGTCACCAGGACTTTGAAAATCTAGTCTATCCTCATGGTGCCTGGGAAAAGGGCTGAATTTCCAGTGGGCTGGTAGGGAGCTACTGGCTCAGTGCAACTTCCCTGTTGCTTCTGAGCCAGTCCTTCCCTACATGGCTCTCTTTCCTGGTGATCACACTGTCGTAGGGACCCCTTTTGTTTGTCTTCATAATCACAACCTGCTGGGATGTTTTTAGAGCACTCTGTCTACCTCCTACCACTGCAACAAAGGATTCCACAGAGGTGCGTGAAAACCTGTTCTGTTGAGAAAAGTACTTTTAAGCAAGAAGTCAGCGTAATTATAGGACAAACTAGCACTAGGCTGCTGCCTGTCAGCCAAGAGAATTATCGTTTGTGTCAGAGAGATGGAGTAAGGAAGGAGGGAAGTGGGTGGGAGATAACTGGAGGAGGTAATCTTGGTGACAACTTTGCCAAAAGAGTGTGTGTAGGAGGACAGTGGAGGAAGAGGAGAGAGAATATGGAGGAAGATGCTATTGAACTAAAATAGAGGAAGAAGCCTCAAAAAAGATGATGAAACTTTCCAGAATCTAAAGAAACAGGAACACTTCATCTTTTCTGTGGCAGCTAATGGGAAGTACCAGTCAGTATGCCTAGACCCAGGTAAGGAGCTATTTGTGTACAGAGCCCCGTAGTTTATGGCAAAGGTGAACTGCAGCTAATGAGCACACAGAATCCTGTCCATAGCAAATAAAGGTGTTCTGTGTGAGACTGTCAATGAAGTTTGATGTTAGCCCTATGTAGTAGGGAGGTACTAGGCAATGAGACTTGTAGGAACATCTCCAGTAAGAGGGAGGAAAAAGGCCTTAACAGGTTTCTGGGAGTAAATTGTGGACAAAACAGCATAGAAGATAAGTGAAAATAAAGCAAGGGATGCTAATAGCTCTAGGCTGCTTGCACTGTTCTGCTGTGCTCTGTTATGGTAGAAGTCAGATGTTAAAGGCTGTGGAGGACCTAGGGAAACTGAAGAACTTTTAAAACTGTTTACTGTTATTTTAAGATTTTGATTCAATGACTGCTATTGGAGCAAATCCCATATACTGTGGCTTACATCTATTGAGTGTAGCATAACAGGGGTATCTGGAAGTAGACAAACAAATACTCTGCAAGATACGTATGGTGCAGTTTGATAAAATTTACAGTATGGAAGCTTGCATTGTGTATTCTCTAATTCTAGCTGACTAGAAAATATAACAAAGATTGCTTTATTATGCATATAAAACTGCATATGTTTAGCCCTTGCTGACACTATAACCTTTTACAAGATAAGGTAGGACATTTAAGAAGAGACCATTTTAACCCAGCCAGAGGGTAGAGGTACCACCCTACCTGAAAATATCTTGTTCCAGCTCATGAGTCCGTTGTTGGTCTTCCTGATTCTGCTTTTGCATTTCTTCTTGTTCTTTTGGGGTGAGAGAACTAAGACCATCCAAGAGCCATTTTTCTCTCAAGGCCTTTTTCTGATGGGGGGAAAAAAACCCCAGACATGTAAACATACTTTAAATGTTAGGCTATTAAATAATTTACAGTATTTATGCCATAGATGTGATCCACATTCTTGTGCTGTACCTAGCATATGGCAACCTGGCAGTGATAAGTCCTACTGAAAGAATAATACTTAAACGTACTTCTGTTTTGAGATTGACTTAAAACCAAGTGCATTAAGAGCAGAGGTCCATTTTATTAGTCCACCCAACAGATACACAGAGGATGTCAGTTGCTCCCCATAACAGATTAATATTTGTAAGTGGATCCAGGAGTGTGTTTGTCCTCAATAAAGCAAAACAGTTGTATTGAAGTGTATGTGTTACAGACTTGTGCAAAAGGCCCCAGTCAGAAGCCCTGATTTCTGGGGTCATGGCTTTGCATAAATTCTGGGAGGGGGTATAAAAGGCAAAAAGTTTCTGTAAATAAGCTTGTATAGGAGGAAGAGATCTCTAGGGAGTTATGTTGTGTCTGGATTTCATAAGGAATTTGGGTAATCATAGTAGCAAACTCGCATTTCATCTCTGGTAAGGATGTGTGGAGTAACAGTGGGATTGGAAAAGTGAAACCTGGGTTGCTGTTGTCTAGTTAGTGTTTCAGCAAACCTCCTACGTATTTAGAACTGCTGTTGTAGGGGCAATCTGGGGCTTATGTATCTTATGTATTTGGGTCCTGACCTGTCTAGTGCCTGTGGAGTTCTTTCAGTACAGTAGTGGCTTATAAATGGGTGTATTGCATGTGTACAGGTGAGTGAATCTCTCAGCTTTGTTTTTAAATTTTGAAAAATATGGCTGTATGCAGTGATTGCTTCTTGCAGCTGCTTTACAGTAGGAAAAAAGAGAAAAATATTAATGGATATTAAAGTTCATATTTACAGGCTAGTGGTTGCAAACCAGGCAAAATTTATTGTGTTCCTTTTACTCCCTTCAGTCTAACTCAGAAATATAAATCCAGTTGCTGCCTTGGGGAAGAATTTGGAATCAGGGCTCCTTAGAAAAACTCTTTCAACAAGGAAAAAAAAAAAAAAAGCATGAATGTAAAGTTTTTAATTAACCATGAATTTTCTGTTTGTAGTTTAGATTCCTTGAGCTGTCTGATTTCCATGTTCATTCCCACCCCAACCCCCATACTTTCATTACTTGTAGGATGTGGATGAAGGTTAACTTGGATTTTGACTTCTGCTCTGAGGCAGAGCTGTGCTCAGCGCTGCTGAGAAAGTGCGTTAACCTCAGTGCTGCTCACAGTGGTTCTTGGAATCCCTGCCTGCATCCTCTGTGTTGAGTCACTTAAAAGGTTGTTTCCTACATTGTTCTGTTTACTTTACATGTGGTTATTACTGAGGGTAAACTGATGAAGGAAGATGCATGTAGGGACCCGACTACGGTTAAATGTAATTTTCAACTTGCTTGACATGTGAAATACATGATGTGATAGAAACTGTGGCTAAAATAGGATTGCTGGGCATTCTGTGGTACTTTTGTGTTTCTTTTCCTGTCTTCCCCCTCCAGAACATAAGAGCAATGTTTACAGCCTCCTGCTGTAAACTATTCTCTCTCTCAACATTGGATCATAGGAACTCTATGGGAAAACAAGGGCTGCTCAAGACTGATGTCCTGAGCCTTGACTCTGGCTGTAGGGTCACTTGGCAGCACTTCCTGGCAGTTGTGTCTCAGGCTCAAGTGAAATAAATGCAGATTTTTATAGGATGGTTTTACCTGATCTGGTGGATGCATGTTGACTGGTGTTGGCAGAATTCTTATTGACCACAAAATACTATTTTTTCCAGTTGGAGGGGGCATGGTTATCAATTCCCTTTCAATCAAGCTGTTCAGATGTTAATGATAAGTAGGGTTCCTAGAAAAGTGAGTTTTTAATCCTGATTGGAACTGAGTTAGTCTAGTGTTATTGTCTCCAAAAATAAGTCTATAATTCCTTGTGAGAATTATAGTGGGGCTGGCAATGTAGGCCTGGTAAGAAACAGATAAGACCCACTGAAATCAAAAGCTTCATGTACGTATAGGGTTAGGCCCAAGAAAACAAACTCCCTAAATGCAGGCATAACACAATAGTGCTATTTTTGCCTTTTCCTAGAATAGTTTGCTGCTGTTCCCAACTAAATGCCATGTAATCTTTTTAATTTAATTGGTCAATTTTGAAAGAATGACACGTTGTGCAGTTTGGAAACAGCTTTTGAACAATAGGCAGTTTCAAAAGAGCTCCACTGAAGCATCAGAACAAGCCAGTGCAGGAGCTGCTGCTTTGAGGCCGTCGGGTTCTTTCTGCTGTCTAAGCATTTCCTTCCACTGTAATGTGCCTCTAGCTCAGCGCTAGCTCCTGTGTGTGTTACAGCACTTATATGAAAGCACTTTGATTTTGCATCAGGCTCGGTATGTTAAGGGAAAGGGATACTTATACTTTGTCATGTCATAAGACCTTAGAAATGGCCAGAGTGCTGGAAAGTAATCACTTTCTTTTATAGTTAGTGGTCATATGAGGAGTACTGTGACAATATCCTGCAAATTCTGTGAATAATGTCCTACACGTGGTCCAGGTAGAACTCCAGTGTAATACTTAACAAGGCTGGGCTAACACTGAAAGACTCATCCTTTGCTGGAAGGCACAGGTGTTTTCAGTTGGTGCATCTTGCTCTCCCAGAAGTATGGCAGTTCACCTTGTGGCATGCTGGGGGAGGCATAAATCATTTTTGCGGTTTTCACGGAAGATCTAGTTCAACACTTAACACCTGGAATAAGGTGCGTGACCAGCACCTACAAGGTAGCACTAATAAGAGTTCAGACATGTCAGAAGCCAAAAACTTAATAAGCTAAACCAGAAGAGCTCTTGGAAAGTACATGCAAATCAGTGCTGATTATACTTTTCAAGCAGCTCTGTCTGGTCCTTTCCCTGGTTGCCTCTGTAAGAAGGATTCCAGGTAGGAAGAAGAATTAGTTGCTGGTGTGTCTAGTATTACTTGAGGGTGAAATTTCCCATGCACCCTTGCTAGCAGCCCCCATTATCCCTTGCAGTTCTGTGAAGCCCTATCCAATCAGGTGTCTGTATTTGCTTGCATGTCTACTAAGTTGTGTGGTAGGGGTGCACACATAGGTAGGAAATATTCCTTCTCCAGTATAGTTCTACTGGATATCTAAGACTTGTTAGGATACCTCATCTTTCTCTTTCTAGCAAGAGGTTAGCTTGGGGGCAGCAAACAAGGTCATTGGGAAGCTGAAGCAAAGATTTGTATTTACAAAAAGGAAGTTTAAACTGAACCAAACCAACCAACCAAAAACAACCAAACCACCCCCCCACCCCCCCCCCAAAAAAAAAAAAAAAAAAAAACCCAAACCACCCAACAACAAAGCAACAACCTTTTAATAAACCTGTTGCTAAGGGTTATAAATAGTAATGAAGGACAAAATGAGGAACAGAATAGTGATATCTAGCTAACAGGAACAGTTGTATGACTGTGAGATTACTAACCTGCAATAGTTTCCTAAGGGACAGCTGTGAGTAATGTTGAGGTCATAGAGCTCTAGATTTTAATGTGCACAACTGATGGGAGTATAAATGAGTGAAATCAACCTGACTTGCTAGAGAAAGGAGCTCTCAACAAAATCTACTGAAGTGCCTAAGTACTTTAGAAGTCTAAATCTGTTTTAGTGATTTCTGCACTAGATTCTTGTGTTGTTTGATGCCATTGAAATACCTGAATTAGTCCAAAGCTTAAGTGTTCACTAGAGGACAAGGCTTCTACGGCTTCAACCAGAGGATGGTCATACAGGAATGTTGCATCTGGTATTAGGTGCCTGTCTTACTACTCAGCTGGAAAAAGAAGCCTCCGTTTTGTGTGTTCCAAATAGCTAATGATACGTATGTATTTATACACATATATATTTAAATGTATGCTTATTCCCCGAGTGAATAATTTTCTCTATAGATCCTTGATTTGCCTCATATGCAATACGACTGATTGTAATTTAAAAACTTTTCTGTATGATATTTGTATGATTTGTCACAGAACAGACAAACAAGTGACATCCACTGTCCTCTTCAAAAGGAAGAGCATTTCAGTAATATTTTTCCATGAGTGTTTTAGTGTTTTAGCATCTGTAAAATTCTATAGAATGTCTTCAGAATAAGTGCAGGGTGGCTTTTTGTTTCTTTAACTTTTTAACTCTGTTATACCTACTAATGTTAGCTGAAGGCACGTACTAAATCTGTCGGGAAACTGCACTAGGACTCTGCACACAGCAGTAGTGAGGATTAGCTGGTTGTCTAGAACAGATCAGTTTATCCTTCTTAAAAGAAGGGCAAAAGAGTCATTCTGAATTTATAGGCATGGAAACTTGAAACATAAATTGCAGAACTCCATGTAACCGTGGACTAAGATAGAGGAAGACAGTCTCATGTTTGCTGCTCGTTAGTTACAGGACTTGGAAAAGTTACTCCCCCCTCTTTTAGGCAAGGCATTAAACAATCGGTCAAGCCTGTCCTTATAGTCACTGCCTTCTGATGTTGGTTTGCCTGGCCCGGTGAACTAGTTTATCATAACTTTTCTTTTTTTTTTTTTTTACTTGACACAAAAGAAGAGGATGGATGAAACCCAGGATCAGTTATCTGTTTTGAAGAGGAGTCTGTTTTAAATGTGCTTCTTCCACGTTTGCTGAAGGAGACACATAACACTCCCGGTATTGCATTCAAAATATCTTTCTGAAACGGTTTATCCACTCACATAATTAAAAGGGTATGTAAAATACAAGTCTTGCATATTTCTAGAAGCATAGACTTTGTCTCATCTCCCTAAATGACACGTTATGTCAAATTTCAATAGACGTGTAAAGAATGGTGGTGTTGGGTAGAAATAGATGCTATTTCAAGTGTCTTCAGAACTGGATATTTTGGTTTTTTAGTAATTTGGATTTCGTAATCCTGAGTTTACCAGGACACTTTTCAGGACAATATAGCATTATTTTACCAAAGAGTCATTAAACAAGCTGACAAAAGGCTATAGCCAAATAAAAATTGGCTGCTTTGCTTTTTTCCAGAAAAAAGCGCAATTAGACCTCATGATTGTGCTGCACCCTGTACCAAGTGAGGTTGCTGTAGTGGAATTAAGGAGTGAACACACCCAGTCTGAAATGTGAGGCTTAATTTTCAGCTGTGAGTTATTCCTGGTTATGATCTCATTTTATGCCATGAAAGTGATCAAATAACATTAGCTCCTGAGTGTAATTTTTTTTCAAAGGGTGATGCTTATTAAAGTTAAATGGAGTCCTGGCGAGACTCCAAAATGCAGTGGAAATTTGACAGTAAAAACATTACTTAAATGCGTGAAGATTTGCATTCCAAAATCCAAAGCCTTTATTCATGCTGAACAACTTGAGGCTATCGTTAGTTACATAAATCCAACACTTTACTTACCTTTAAATGTTGGTGCTTCATTTTTTCCTCTTCTACTTTTAGACGTTTCTGTGTAATTTCTTCTTGCAGTTTTCTTTTGTCCTACAAATTAAGAGAACAATAAAATGAGTTTTAGAGAAATTACTTGTTGCTAAAAAAAAATTAAGTGCTGTTCATTAGGGTAAAATCAATCCATGCAAATAAAGTCTTATTTTAAAGCTTATATGGTGCTCAGGCAGTGCATAATTCTTAGCAGCAACAGCTCCTGTGTCCTATGCAGGTATGGTTTCCATTACTCTTTCTCTGAATTATGATTAAACATGTTAATGACCACAAAGCAGGGATGATCCACAGTAGAAGTCATTTACTGCTGGAAAGGGTAGGGGAAGAAAACAGGAAGAAATAACATTTGAGCACAATCATACATGCAAAATGAGGTTAGAAATGGGCCCTGACCAAAATTCTTAAGGCAACCCACATGGTCCACACTGCAGCTGTGTAACTTTGCTAAATGAGATGAGGTGTTGGGGGAATCCAGTTTATGTATCTTGTGGCTAATAGCTGAAATAGAGAGCAATAAACATGGTTTAGAAATTGATTTTGTTAGTTCAAAAGCGATAAATATGAACATGGAGAAATATAGTATGCCTCATGTATGTTGTCTTTGTGAAGTCAGTTTTCATGGCTTCTGAACTTTAGAAGGCAAAACCTCAAGTAGTACTAATTTATCATAGTGCCACCTTCATCCTTTTCGTTACAGATTATAGAAAAAAAAAAAAGAACTGGGTGAAAATGCTGGCAACACTCGAGCCTCTTGTGTATTTGGATAGCTGCTGTCATGTGGAGTATCCTTGTGGCTCCTCTCTACGAGGCCAAACACTGATTTAGTACTTTGTGTCCTCAGCAGCGAGTGGGAAAGAAATCATGCCAAGGGAAATGAACTTTTACAAGCTGTATTTATAGGCTATTCTCTTGGTCAGCCTTGATGCTGTAAATTCCTGTTACTGGACGTTGTAACTTTAGCACTTGTTCCTTGGTACGTTTTAGGAAAGTAAATTAAATCACCTGTTACCCTGTGCAGAAATGTTTGCTGACTGGCAGCCAATTCCCCTTTCCTTTCAATCAGAACAGAATACTGATAGGTTTGTTTTGGTTTTTTGGTTTGGTTTGGTTTTTTTTGACAGAGTCTGTTTTCAGACAAGTATGGTTCAGGGAAGAGTTAAGTTTTCACAAACGTAGGAAGAGACTTGCCCTTTTAGCCCACCTGAGGAACCAGCCGTGCATAAGGAGTGCAGAAAGTCAGTAAGGAAGTGCTGAGCATAAACTGGGAGTTGCTCTCTGCTGCTTCCCTAGGATCTGGGATTAGGAAACAGGAAGAGCCATAGTGTACTTGGCTGAATCACTTCACTGGTTACTGGAAAGTAGTGGTGGGGCAACAGACTATAGGGATGGTTTGTTGAAAGATGGGAAGTAGAAGGAACCACCTAGTTTTGTGGAGATGGAGGACAGGACTGCAGCTGGCCAAGCACAACTGATGGTATCCTGGGCTTTGGTAGGTGAATATGTGTCAGTGATCTCTTCTCTCTTGCAGGCTGTAAAGTGCAGTAGTTAGCTACAGACACCATCTGCACTTTACAATTTTTCCTTGATAGTGTTAGTTGCTGCTTTAATACACCAAACCGAGCAGGTAGGGATCTTCCCTCAAGACACGCTGCCTTCATCTCTGTAGTGGTGTTGATTTTGCCAATGCTCTTTAATACAATTAACACAAAACTACTGATTTAGGAGCACTACAATATGTAATTTTTCTGCAGTGTCCCTTTTAAGAGATTTTATCCAAGAACTGCTCTGCTGGATTTTACTTGGCTAGTTCACACCTTTCCTTAATTAGCAAATATTCCTGATCTCATTATATAAATGGCCTTTGAATACACCATTGTTAGATGAGCAAAGTGTGACAAGAGCTCGTGTTTACAGATTGTTACAATTCTTAAGGAAGCTTCTGCTTTTTACTGAAATTCTGGATAAACTCTTAGAGAATGAACTTTTATTTGGTTTATACTATTGAAAATATTCTAAGTCAATTTTAATATTGTTTTTATAGCAATAGAGCTGTGTACTAAGAGTTTGGGCACTCTGAAATGAGAAGTGGTAAACAAAAATACTATGCAGAAAGAAATTGGAGTGAATAGGTACAAATAACTGCATTTAAAATTAACCGTGTAACAAGGGACCTATTCAGGAATGAAACTTTTGCCTGTTTCTCTTGTTATAGGTCTGTATTTCTTTTGCATCCCATATTTTTTCTCTGAAAGTGTTCTACTTATATCCTTTGGTGTTCCAGCATGTTTTAATTTTACTGGTTGGTAGTAAACATCCATTATACAATTATCCAGATTACATAGGTTGAAATAGATTGTCTTTTATATATTTTGTCAAATGAAGCTGAAGGTCTAATGCCAGAAGCTAACTTCAAGGAAGGTGTATGAGGAATGTTTTTGAACCCTGTGTTTCCAGAATACTTCTAAAAACATGCTAGGAGTCTCCATACAGTGCATTCTGCTATGCTTTGTCTGCAAATCATGTCTTGCTGTACAAAGTTTTGATTATACATGTAACAAAATAAACGTTTATTCCTAGATAGCTGAGATCCATGCTTCTACTAAACTTCATACTCTGCCCCTGTAGGTAATCAGGTTGCTGGCAGAAGTCCTCTGATCCTCTCTTACTATGATCTTGCTAATGTAGGCAAGATTTGCTTTTTATGAAAGAGCACCTTCATCCCTTCCTCTCTGTTGTGCATCACTGCAAGCTGAGACTTGAACCTTGGTCCTGATTTTCACTCCTACTGAAACATGTAGGAATCTTTCCTGACAAAATTTTGAGTGTAGATCCAATTTAGAACACAACTCTTTTATATCTGAAAGGAAGAGAAAAACATTTGCAGAGCAGTGACTTGCTAGGTGACTTGTGTGCCACATCCACTAGTTCATGTTAGTGTTCCATAGCAGTGATGATGTTGAGCTGCTTGGTCCCATGGTGGGAGGGCATGTATTGTCAAGGCCAATGGAGCAGCTAATGTTTCAGCTGATGTCGTTTTGTTTTCATATAATTTGAGAGGTAATGCTTGATTATTGAAGGGTCTTATGTAGGCGTATGGACACTTTAGTCTGATGGCATGGGACTGTAGAAATATCATAATTCGAATCTTTAATCATAATTCAAATCCTCTATCACTTTAGTTTTCCCATAGAATGGAGGATTTAATGAGAAAGGAACCTTAGGCTTAATCCTTTGACTGTTTTGTCTCAATGTTTGCCACAACAAACACTAAACCTTTTGTGTTTTCAGATATGACAGCCTAACAAAATGGATGCATTTAATTTTTCACCTGTTCTATTCGATACACACCAGTATCAAGTGGAAACTACGTAACGGAGAAAAGCGATTTCTTTTCAGAGCCATGAGAGCAGTGAAACCGTAAAATAATAATAATAAAAAAATAATAGGGTTTTCCTTTTTTCTTTACTACATACAGAAGATATGAAAAAGAATTTGAAAACCCCTAGTAACTCCATAAGAGCAGGTACTGTAAAGAAGCCAGGCATTTAACAACAATCAGGTTTTAGTGCAAATGTAGTTCTTCAACTGCTCTGAGTGTCCCTTGCCATCCTCTGCTAGATTCTTTGCAACATACGTTTTAGGTAGCGCTTGGAA
Organism: Nycticryphes semicollaris; assembly: GCA_013400055.1. Taxonomy (NCBI): domain Eukaryota; kingdom Metazoa; phylum Chordata; class Aves; order Charadriiformes; family Rostratulidae; genus Nycticryphes; species Nycticryphes semicollaris. Next base: position 1,227,847 of record VXBJ01001423.1, on the reverse strand, counting down.
TTCCTAGGTATGGTGCTTGGGACAAACCTTCCCAAAGCCACAGTGTAACTTGAAATTGTAATCGTAATGTATTGTTTTCTTAGACAACTTATATTGATAACATCACCTTATTTAGGCTCTGTGATTTCTGCAGTGCACTAAAACAAATAAAATGTTTCAATTAAATGCTCTCAATTGATGAAAGCGTCACAAGTAGCGAGCAAATAGTTCCTTTACGCGGCAAGTGTAGTAAATGAAATCGTGGCCAGAACCCAGAGATGATTTCCCACTTCCTGTAATGCAAGACACCGCAAGCTGTCAGTTTCTTAAAAAAATACCTCTCCAGTATTCGTCTGGAGGCAAAGATGCAGCCAGGGGACGCTAACCCTTGTGCATTCACAGGAGTCCTCCTGGGGCAAGCGTGCTGCCCCATTCCTCCTGCTGGGTACAAGGAAGTATAAAACATCGCAAGGCCTGGACTTCCCCAGAGAACCGAAACATTTCTTATCTTTTGAGCCCATGCACTAGAGACAAAGTCCAGGTTACGCGCCCGGTTCAAACACCGTTATGGTTAAACACACAATTGCACTCTAAACCCTCTAAAACATTTCAAATTATCTTCTTGTGGGCTTGACCATGTCTCAAGTAAATATGATACCTGGGCCTGTTGGCTTTTATCAAGTGTCATTATTAAACCCAACCAAATTAAAAACCAACCTGTTCAACTCCCAAATATTTTCAGTTCTGCCTTGTCACATTTATTTTGGTTCCAGTAAGGTATTTTTTAATCACTGCTCACCATTTATTCAGTCAGTAGTGTTTCACAACTAATCTATTATGTGAAGTGTGGAAAAATACCTTTGTTCCCATTATTTGTTGTTGCCTGTGACAGTGAGAGATCCTTCTGCAGTTTAACTTTTATCCCAAAGGGACAAATTTTGTTTCAGTTTAATTTTTTTGTGAATGAGTAAGTTTCAGTGGAGATCAGAGGATAATTTGGATTCAGCCTTTTTTGTTACATCAGGTTATTTTCCTTTAAAAAAAACCCCTCAGCAGTCACTTTAAAACACAATAAATATTGTGATTCTAATTTCTCTTTAGAAGAGAAACTGAAAATGTTTTCTAATATCTTCAACATAAACTTCACTGAGTCCCCCCCCCTTTTTTTTTTCCCTCTGAAAACTGACAGGTAAGAATTTGCTTAATCTAAGCTTGTCCTTTTTCATTTTTCAGACAGCAGTACTTATGATAGATCATCAATAAATCAGAAATTGTATTTAATTCCACAATGCAAACCCAAAAATCTTGTATATTTCAGTTTTGTTGTGAAACGAGAAAATTGATTTGTTCTGGAATTCTCTAGCTGCCTTTTGACCTGCTGTCCTTCAGGCAAGCATTCAGCTGTGACAATAGTAATATGTATTTTAGCCCGTCTAGTAGTGATTTGCACACATACTTTCTCTGCTTTGAATTTAATTTGAAAGTGAAATACCACCCATAATAGAGTCAGTACAGGCAACTTTGCTGCCTTAAAGCAATACCTTATAAACCAGAATTTAAAAGTAACAATTTCAAGCAGATATAAGTCTATTTGTCTCTCCTGATACCGTGTCTTCAGAAAACACACAGTAGCTTATTAACACAATGCTACTTCCAAGTTTTTATTATATATATACATATATATTTTCATAGCAAGTTATAACTATAAACACTTACTGTTATGGCCTGGAATCTTTCTTTCAGCAATTCGGCTTCCTCCATTCTAGAAATCAAAAACAGACAAGTAGTGAAGGAAAACAGAATGAGACCATAAGCAAAAAGCCTCCTCGTGGGGCTACAAAAAATGCTGAGGTGATTTGATCCAATTCCAGAGCAGAGAGAAGGCAGAATTTTTGACTTGTCAGGAGAGTCCCCGAACAGATGAGCAGATCAGTCCAGACAGACACATGTAATGAGGGTGTGTAGAAGAGGCAGGCAGACGTGGAGAGTGCTGGCATGAGTTGACTGACAAGTTGGAACAGTGGAGCACAAGCCCTTTTCCTTCAGAAGCTGCCAACTCTTTGTTTTAATGTGCTCAGTTAGCCTGCCATTGCTTCCTTAACTGTTAAATGCCCAAAACAAAATCTTCCAGGACCTTAGTAGAAGTAAACTTCTAGTATGTCCCTATTTCTCTTTCTTTTCTTTGTGCATGATACTGGCGATAAACAGATATTTTAAACTTATTAAATACTCCTATTTCTTATGAAGCTGTTCACCTGTGTGTTTTAACCTCTTGTAATTTTAGCACTGTAGATGGCATGGTAGTGTGTTCTTTTTTTTTTTTTTTTTTTTCATTTGAGATGGCAGTTTTAAATTAATTTTCCTAGATGAATTCTTAAGAGAAGAAGCTGTATTCAGAGCTGGAAGAATGTTTTAGAGCTGCTAACCTAAAGTAAGATAGACTGTAACAATCAGGTCTGTCACTGAATGCAAGTGTTAATCTGTGCAATTACTGGTCAGCTATCTAGGACTCAGGGGAAGCTTTGTCTAAGTAAGGATTTCAGGATCATCATTTCAGTGTTACCAAGATGAGTCTAAAATGTCAGTGGCTCTCACGCTGGATTTCCATTCAGCTGACTTCAAGGGTTTTTTTGCTGTGGACTTCTGCTGAAAACAGCATTATGCTCCTTAAGGGATGGCGTACATTTTGACCTTTCCAATTATGTGAGTGGGAGTCAGCCTTCCAAAATCAATCTAGGAAACTTGCAAAACAAGTGGAACTGCCTCTTGTAAAATCCAGTTGTGGAAGAAAGCCTAAGCAAGATAAAGCTGAATTCAAACAGCATAAAGATGCAATGTGAGTCTAGAATAACTTTGTTATTCTCAGTATCATGTAACTTAAGCCTTTGTAAGGACACCAACAGGAGACTCAGTCAGCATGTTTAGGTTTTTTCATTTAGATGACTAAACTCAGCAGATTTGGTGAGGGGTTTTACTTTACGTGTCAGTAAAGTGACCTGAATCTTGGTGGCAAATCAGGCTCATTACTTGCAAATTCTAAGGTGTTACAGAATCGAACACCTGATGATGAAGTTACATCCTCATAATCCAATATGAATCAATATTTAATTTCAATTTCCACTTTTCTAGTATGTCATCACTCATCCCTATGCTCAAGCAGACTATCCCCCTCTACACTGGGATTAAGGATGCATTAATATTTTGTTTACATCACGATCCACCCTGAGGTTTTGTTCAAACTTGCAAAGACACCATGTTTTATTTTCCAGAGAAAACATTTTTAAAAAAATATTAATATATGTCTCATTTGGTCAGCACCTGAAATTAAAAAAAATTACCACATAAAAGCAAATGTGAAGTTCAAAGGCAAGTGTACTGAGGTATATCAAGAGACAGATTACATGGGAATTTAAATGCGTTCAGTTTATGGATCTGAGAATTAGCTCAACCACCCCACTGAATTAAACATGTTCTTACTGCAGAAGCCAACAGAGAGACAGTCTTTCTGCTTTATCTTTCATAAATTAGTACAGGTTGCCTTATTGTATTTTGAAAAAAAACATCCCAAATTTATTTCATCTTTGTCTTCTGCAACGTTCATCTAAAAATTTAAATGTGTACGCGGCCTTCAAAATGTTTAAGAATTATTTAAAGCAGAAAATGATTACAAAAGAAATAAGGAGGTCTGTTTTGGGCCAGAATCTGTACTTTGATATAAAGGGACTCCATTCTCAGTGGGTGGAGGAATGAGATGCATATTTGAAGTTCAAATTGGAATCAATGGGGTTGTGTTGCTTTCAGTTTTTATGATCTAAAATATTTTCCTAAATTTATGCTCCAAAATTATTTAAATGCTTTTACAAGCTTTTCTTGTGGATGATATGTATTTACAGACCAGAAAAGTTTTGAACACATCTTTCCCTAAACTCCCAGATTTTGAAGTAACCTGAAGATAGCTTCTAAAATGTTGCTTCCCTTTTTAAGTGACCATTATTAAGAAAGTATTTAAAGTCCACTTGTAACATTTTAAATTGTTTAAATCATATCTATCCTCTTGCTAGGCAGGATTTGTTGTTCAGTTAATAGGTTGTTTTCCAGCTATCTTAATCCTATTCTAAATGGGATTTATGTGCAAGAGAAGAAATGGACCAGCTGTCATTTTGTCTGCCCCTTAAGGCTGCTTCACCAATAGGAGTATCCATGGTGTTTTAAGTTAGATCAGTGAGTCTGAACAGCTGTGTTTTCAGTCCACAGGAGTCTTGGAACAAGGGTTTTGAGAACTTGCCTGCCAACAATATACCCAGAGTAAACTATCTACCTACTTTGCAAGGTTAGGGGG
>VXBJ01001423.1:1139233-1223494 GCA_013400055.1 Nycticryphes semicollaris | reverse complement strand
AAAAAAAAGATAACTTTTGGAAGAATAAGGAATAATGAGATAACTTTTGGAAGAATAAGGAATAATGCGTTAGCCTGTGTTGCTGTAAATTGCAACTGTGCATTTTAATTTTGGTAAAATAGATTCTCTGAGCTATGCAGAAAATGTTTGTTGTATCACATGATGAGTCATAAAGGTTCGATTTTTTTTGGCTTCACTTCTTCCTTTGCTCATTTCCATTTTGCACTGGGTACCTAATGTAGGAGTAATAATGAGAATCTAAAGCACAAGGTAAAATAGTTGCATTATGAAGTCTTAAAGAAAAATGGGCTAGGATTTAGAAGAATGCAATACCCTGAACCAAACTCTAGATGTAGGACAACAGAAGCGCTTTCACAGTTGGACATGGAAGTTCTGTTGTCTGTTTTGGGAGCAAAGTCCAAGTACTAGCATAGAGATATCCTGTTGCTTCAGAACTTTAGTGGCTGTCCCTGGCCACACTCTACAGACAAAACTGTCCTCGTTTCTATTCTTATGGGATTTCTTTTGAAACAAATAATTAACCTAAGGTAATACATGTACAGTGAGTTATTGTGTTACTGTAGTAGCAAATAATTGCTTCTAAGATGAGACAACTCATCAAAGGTAAGGAGGAAGAAGCTTTCACGATTTGAAAAAGTGAGTTTGAAGTAAATGGACTTAATCAGATTTATCAGTTGAAACATAGCCTATACTTCTCGAAGGAGTGGTTATTGAGTTTATGGCTCACCATTTTGTGCATCTTAACTAGTCTGATTTTTTTGCTTCATGATGAGCTACCTTCTGTAGCTGTGGAATGGAAATGGGAAAGAGGCTTTTTGAACTTGGTATCAAATTGAACTTTATATTCTTACAGTAGGTAAGAATATATCTGTCTGCATGTTGCCTTGAATCTCTGACAGCAGAGGAATGGAGAGGAGAGAAATTTTACTGAGGATTCCTCAAATGAAAATGTCTACTGTAGTGTCCTGTCAATTGACCCAAAATTTTTGAGTCTGGGATGCATCAGCTGATTGAGGTAAGGTCTTTTTTCCAGCTAGAACCAAGAATTTGCATTTTAAAGGTGAATAATAAGCTAACAAAAAATAAAAATGTGAAGATCTAAAAAATTTTGTTTATTCCATATGAAATACATACATGAAATAGAAAACTGAAGCCTTTGAGCAGTTGCTTCCCAAACATTTTTTGTTTTGTTTTGCTTGTTTGTTTGTTTTTTGAGAGACTTTCTCTTCAGCTGTATGTTATTTCAAAGGTTGGTTTTGAAGGCTGTTTCCACCATTAGTCTGCAAAGTACTTCCAGCTGTTTCAGTCAATGGTGCATTAATGTTGTACAATAAGCAGCAAACAGCTTTTGTCCAGGATACTATTGGCTGCCCTGACCACAAGGGCACATTGCTGGCTTGTGGTCAGTTTGGGATGTGGGAGCTGCTTTCTAGCAGGTCAGGCCCTAATGTGTACCGATGTACAGGGTTATTCCTCCCCAGGTGCAGGCCCCTACACTTGCCCTTGTGGAACTTCATGAGATTCCTCGCAACCCTCCAGCCTGTCCAAGTCTCCCTTGGCAGTACAGCCTTCTGGTGTGTCAGCCACTCCTCCCAGTTCTGTATCATTAGCAAACTTGCTGAGGGTACACTCTAACCCAAGTTGCTGATGAACATATTGAACAAGACTGGACTGAATACTGTCCCCTGGGGAACACCACTAGTTACAGGCCTCCAACTGGACTCTGCACAGCTGATCACAACCTTCTGAGCTCTGCCACTCAACTGGTTCCCAATCCACCTCACTGTCCGCTCATCTAACCACTTCCTGTGCTTACCTGTGAGGATGTTATGGGAGGCAGCGTCAAAACCCTTGCTGAAGTTGAGGTAAACAACATCCACTGCTCTCCACTGCTTTCTTGTATATTTTGGTCAGAATCCAGATTATATTAGCCAGTATGCTTAAAGATGTGATAAATCAGGGGGGGAAAAAGTCTCGCATCTCTCCATCAAATTATACCATATTAGAAATAATTTAAAATGGTGTACATGTTTAGAATCTTAGAGAAGTTCATAACAAAAACTCCGTCAACTCTCAGGAGGGATTAAAATTATGCCTTGAAGGCCACTTTTGGGGAATTAATTCCTACTAAGTAGGTCTTTTAATGTAATGACTTTCCTGAATCCTCTCACTGAAGCAAAACAATATCTGAGTATCTCAGTTTTATACAGTTTTATGAAGCTGAATTCTGCTTTCTTTGCTTGTTTAAGTAGACACACACCCCGAATCTCTGGGAGGAAAAGCTTTGAACTATTTTGTTGGTACAACTCCCTTCCTGTTGCTATTTATAACTATGAATATATTAATTTTTCAAAATCATACTGAAGAAACCACAGTTGGTTATTGCCTTCAATTGGTTATAAAACATTGATTATTTTAATAATATTTTATAATAAATCTACTTCTCAGATATCTTTCACTACTGTAGAGAAGTTTTAGAGTGCAGCACAGGCTTCACCATCTCCCATGGTAGAAGTGCATATTATATGCACAGCGGAGCACTGCTATTGTGCTAAATACAGGTAATCTTCCCCTTATTTTCTAAAATTGCACAGTGAACTTTATTAAAGTGTATTGATTACTTTTTAATCAGTTAAGCATGGTTTTTGTTGCCTTTTTCATGTTCCCAGACACTTGTGCATTCTTAGCCTCGTGTATTTAGAAATATTTTATGAAACTGACTGTGGGAAGTTTTCCAAAGCAGCTTTAATGAACTCTGTCTCTCATTTGAAAATCACACTTCAGTGAATAGTTTAAGTGTAATTATTGTGGTGATATTAAATGTGAGATTTTTAACGGAATATGTTCAGGTGCCTAGGTAAGTGATACGATTGTGTTTGCTTTTGTTTGGTTTTGGTTGTTTGGATTTTTTTTTCTAATGTAAACTGAAATAAATAAAACCACAAAGAGTCTGAAACTCTCAGGATCAGAGCTTTAAATCTGTTGTGGAATGCATTGCTTGCAACCCAGCATTTTCCAACTGCTGCAGACACGCACTTCTAAGAATAGTGCAGAGTTTTAAATCCTACCCAGCCAACTGCATGGGGAATTTTTAGCAGGGCTCTGAGAACCAGTTTTAGTAGTTGTGTAGTTTGGTTATGTTTCATTAAGTGAAACCAAATACCCCTTAACCAAGGCCAAATCCTGAGGAAAGTAGCAAAACCCACATGGGTACTGGGCTGTCCATAGTAAGGTAAACTGCGTGACGTGTTCTTCTGATTCTTGTTTTTGATGCCTTCAGAGAACACAAAGAACAATAGTGGTGGATGGGCATCAGTATGATCGCAGTGCAGCATTAGGGCCTTGCAGACATATTTTTGTGAACGCTTAGTGCCAGGTCTGGTTTCTCCGAGTACAAGTGTTGCTGGTGGAAGCCTTAAAAGTATAAACGATTTGCTCTAGAAGACAGAACAGAGGTAGGAAAATTCCTTAAGAGAAAATCTTTCTTCAGCAGCTGAAGGCAGGGGTGCAGAAGAAGCAGGGATGAGACTGGAGGTGGTGAAGCCATTCAGCAAGTTCCTCTAATGACCAGCCTCTCGTTTGCAGGCTGAAGAATGGAAACTGTGTAGGTTACATCATTTGATTTCATCTCCTGAGGCATGGGCAGAGTGCTTTCCCTGCTCCTCTGGGAAGCTGCTTGACTCGCCTGTGCCTGTAGCACTGTCTGCCCTGAGCACTGGAGCTCAGGTGTTCTGCAAGATGGGATGAACCTTATCTGATAGCTCTCAGCAGAGCAAAGAAGAATTACTGTTATCTCCACCCACACTTCCAGCCACATTTTCCAGCCACTTTCCTTCTTCTGACTACTCTGTGAACCAATTGAATGTGCTAATCTGTCAGGAAAGTAATTTAAAAAAAACAACACCAAACCCAAAGCAAACCTAAACTTCCGCATTCATGAATGTCTGCTGTGTCAGTGAGCTGAACAGGCTCAATGGGAGATGAGGAGAGCAACAGCAGTATTTGGGAGTAAGAAGAAATAGGATTCTGGCTGGGAGACGAGCAGTGAAAGAAGATAGAGAGAATGTGACTCTTCTTGGCAGCAGTGAGTTGCTAGATGAACTCAAGCCGCCTTGCAGACCTCAAGCTTACCTTACTGCAGTGGGCCAGGGACTGTGAGAGACCTCATACTGATGTGTATAATAAACATGTGTGCTTAGCTATTTGTCTGAAACCTGAAACTGTTGTGAAAACATGATGACTTCAGACTCTGGCAATCCTTCCTGTGCCTCCAGCTATTCAGTACCCTGTGCTGTGGGTGGGCAAAAAATATCCCACATACTATTTGTTTTGCGTAAGCCTTTCCAAGTATTAATGGAAAAAAATGTGATAAGATTATTCAAAACTTTATTGTTTGCTGATAAGATTATTTATGGACAATAATACTTGTTGCAAATACAGGCCTATTTTCTTCAGTGAAGAAGACCTACTTTTTTTTTTTTTTTCTGAAGAGTTTACTGTTTGGAAGCAGTGGCTGAGAAAATCTCTCAACTTGTCAGTCATTCAAGCTGTTAACTTCAGCTGTCCTCTGCTTGTTTGCAGTGCCGGGTAGGTCATCTGAATAACACGGGGGCTCTGACTGAACGGCTGACGCCTGCTGCGTGGAGCACCGAGCGACGCAGTGCAAGCAGCTGAAGTTGAGTAGTCATCTGGATGCCTGCGAGAGTATGTCACCAACTCATGTTTTTCAACCAACTCAAATATTTCACTTCTGCTTCTCATAGCACTGTATATTTACTTAACCCCTTACCTTAGAGTGGTGATTATTAACTAGGAGCAAAAAAACCCCTTGGTCTAATATTGTTTCCCGTATTTTTATTGTAAGATTTGTTTACGATTTGTTTTGACTGTCAAGATTTCAGACCTGTTTCATAGCTACATTTTCTTACTAAAAAGTTAATATTATCTTTCTTCTTTTCACCTGAATCTGAAGCGGATCCTCTGAGTGATACTATACTGTTCACTTGAAGTCACTTAGGGTGAAATTGTATGAGAAGTCTGAGCTGATATAATGGCTCATGTGCTGCTGAGAAGACGTACCTCTCTCTGCACCCTAGGCATGTATTCCCACAGTTTACCTGGCTCTCTGAGTACGCTCGCTGAGCTGGAGGGGAACTAACCAGGCAAAAATGTGGCTATTGCTGAGCTAGTGAGTCAAATTGTTGCGAAGCATGATGAGTGCCAGTATGGTAAAGGGAGAGGGCATAGGGTAGAACTGTGGTTACTGGAAGGGGTAAAGGAAGGGGAAAGGGCAGGGGAACAGGAGGAAGGAGTGGGAAGAAAGGGGAGTGGTGGTAAACTGCTAGATAGACTAAGCTGTTGTATGTCGATTTACCCTTACAGACTATTTGACACAATGTGGGGATACTTTTTATTTATTTATTTATTTGTTTGTTTCTCTTCCCCCTGAAGACTGAATAGGCCTTTCAAACACTGTTGGCAGATCAAAGGTTAATATTTTATTACCATCTATGTGTAATGCAAAAAATAATCTGGCTACAAGTTGTATGAAAGAATATTTTGGGGAACATAAAAACTCTTTTCCTGTTATACATTCTCAGCTGTAAACAAGTTCTTTACCCAGTGACATCAGGAAAGGCAAGCTAATCTGCAGCTCATGGTGTTGCTTAATTAGATGTAATTTCTGATGAATGGCTTTGTAAATTTCTTTTCACCCTAGGAAGCATGATCTTTGGTTGGTTGGAAGATTCATTTTGGTTTTCTAATAGATTCATTGCTGTCCAAATGCACCTGGATAGTGATGGCCTGCACAGGCCACATGGAGTTAGATACTGTTTTAATCATCTATTTTGGCAAAACATCGTATTTGGCAAAAACATTTTACATTTTAAAATATCCCCATTGTGTTTAGCCTGTAGGTGACATGACTTTTTGAAAAGGGTTTAGATGTGTAGTATTAATCTGGAAAAGGGGCTTAGCAGGTAATTTCTTATTTGACAAAGTATTATAATAGCATCCTGTGAAGGGGATCTAGCCATGTTGTCGGACTTCTAGCCAATGGAGTTAGGAGAATTCAAGAAGCCACTTCTCGGGGTTTGCTTTAGAAATTTAATCCACATTTCTTGCTTGTAATCATCACTTGATTGGATACAATTAATTTTGGTGTTTGAAGGAAAAAAAATTAAGAGAACTTTATCAGTTCTAGTTAACTGCTATCATCCTTTAATTTAGTTGCTCTCTTCTCTTGCTTATTTTGGCTAATACAGCTCAGGATTCAAATAAAAAATTGTCATTATCTCATGGCTGCTCAGTGCTTGTATGACAAGTTTTATATTCTGCTTCCAGTGGAAAGTCAGCAATGGGAGAAGAACTAAGGAATGAGTAGCTCAAAGAGTAATCTGTCCTTTCACTGAAGGAACGCTACATGTCAATGTCAACATCTTCTCACATAGTCTACACTTCAAACACCAGTAAAAAGTTAATTATTTATTTATACAGATATATATATTTCCTGTTGAGAGTCAAGAATATACTTTATGTAAACACTCTCTCTCTAGTTGTATGAAGTATGTGCTCATGTAGGTTGACATTAACACTTGATTCTCTTCAGGGGCAGCCACTTATACAAATATTGCTTGGAATTATACCATAAATCTCAATAACTATTTCACTGATTTATTGTTGAGTTGTTTAATGTTACAGCTCAGAAAGTAAGATAGACCAAACAACTTCAATAACATCAGTTTGGACCTCCAGCTTGTGGAGGAAGGCACTGTTGGGGATCTAACGATCTATCTGAAAGAAATGTTGGCTTAAACTGAGCTGAAGGATCTTAGGTTTCTTTAGTCCTAAGAAGTATCCTATAGCAAGGTCATATTATTCTGAATTAATTCTTTTTACTAGTATGAATTTTATTTAATGGTTGACAGCTTCATTTGATGTGTGTTGCTCATATCTAGAGAATTCCATGCCTTTTAATCATATAGGCATATTTAGTATATAACCCCCCTCATTAATTTAATAATTATGTAAATATCTCTATTAAAAATACTGACAGGCTGTGATTTTAGGTTCCTAATTTGAATACTGGTTGTAGCATAGTAGATTAAATAAAATAATTGCATTTCTAAATAATATCCTGCCACCACCACAAATTGAACAACTTTGGCAATTAAGAAGTGTCTTGAGGGTTACCTGTTCTTAACAGAGGCAGAAGATAGCTTTTGTAGTAATCATTTGGCTTCTGAGAACTTCAGAATCAAGTTTCCCTTTTTGGGAGAGCTGATGGCTGGCTTTCTAAAGCTAGGTTAAAACAATTTTTTAAGATACACACACTTCCCAAGAAGTGCAGTATAGATACGAAAAGGAACAATTTCTATGTATTATGACCACGACTTTTAGCTCTGTTTAGCTTAATTTGTCTGTGTTCAGATGGTGACATTAGGACCTGTCCTGAAAAATAGGTGAAGGTGTCAGAGATTTTCCAGAGCTGTTCGAATATCCTGTGCTTGCACTAACTGAGATGTCCAGAGCTGAGCTAACACTGCCAGTTTTGTGTTATCATGTGCAAATTAACAATTAGAATTGATGATGCAGGTACTGTAATGGGTTTGTTTAGTTGGCAGTGCTTGGGGGCTAAAAACAACTCTTCTCCTAAGCCCTCGTTCCTTTGAATGCAGCCTTTTGTCCTAATTGCCTTATCACTATGACCGCTTCGGCAACATCTGAGCTGCTGGTTGGTACTTTCTCCAAACTGATAGTCTCTGCTTTCTAAAAAAACCTTGTGTGAGCCACAGCCTTTTCCACCTCCTCCTCCCACTCCTGCTAGACATTATCCTAATGCTCAATCTTTCTGCTATCCTCTATTAATCCTATAAACCCTGAGCAAATCTTTCTCTACCTCTTGCCAGTGTTTGGTGAGGAAGGTTCTCCAGGGTGAGAGCTCTCAGTGCATGGTCTGTTGACAGGCTGCAGTCAAAACTGACCACAGTATGAATCCCTAATTTAATTGTCCTACCCTAAGCAGCTATGAAACCCCCAGAGCAGCATTAAGTGCTTGTAGGACATTCTGAAAATATTCCTTACACATTGGTCCCTTAGGTTGTGTTGTGCACAATGGTTGTGGTGTAAGACTGTCTTTGAGAGAATGATTTTAAATGCCAGTTTTGAAAACAATATGAATAATACAAGAACAGATAATATAGGGCAGGCTTTGAAAGATCATGAGCATGACTGAAGCAATTAGAATTTTATTCTGGTTACACAGAGCTTTCAAAGAGAAACGTGAATCAACTAAACAACTTGACTCTTGGTTCTCCTTGTTTCTCTTCTAGAAAATTACTTTAAACTCACTAATTAACCTTTCCTTGGAAGTACTGATGCACTTACAATTCTCTAACTGCTGTAGGTAAAAGCTGTCTATACTACAGCTTGTCAAAAACATTTAGTATGAAAGGCAAATATACTAGAGACACCACACAATCCTTCTGTGCTAAGTCAATGCTTGTGGATCTACTTTCCGTTCTGTTGCCACCCCCACACCCTATATACTTTTACCTGCATGATGCAAAGGGACCCTACAATTATTAGATCCTACTAATTATTATCCTAGGTTAACCTCTTCTATTTTTTTTTTAAATCTAGTTTTGCCTTTAATTTACTTACTGGTCCTTTGGAGTGATTAGCCAACAAACTTTCATCTGATTTACAAGATCACTCCTCTAGCTGGTGAGACAATGACTAATCTTTCTAATTTACAGTTACTAGTATCTCAACACCCTCGTTTTCAGGTGTGAAAGTGGCATAAGAATTATTTTAATTTTTTGGGTTTACCTCTTTAATTATTCAATTACTTTGTCATTTAATCATTCTACATAATTGGATCCTCCTGAGTAATGAAAAGGTTTACAAAAATTGAGGAACAAGGTGCCATCTCATTCCATGTAGATATGGGATGATTAATAAACAGCTTGAAATGTCATGCATTCTTACTAGGCTAAATTAGTAGCCTGCCTGGGTTAGTCTCAGCACTTCAGGAGTTAACAGAGAGTCTCTGATGGCATCTACCTCCAATCTGCTTAATTACAAAGCAGTTAGATTTGCCCAATCAGGCTTTTGGTTTTTTTCCTTTCAAACTCTGGTTTGCAAGTTTCAGATCAATAAAAAGGCTATATTATTTTCCTTTGGACTTCTGCATGTTGTAAAAATTCTTCATTAGCAGCAGCGTTTCATATTTTTTTGCCTATGTGTGGCAAATAGACCTTTGCAGTGGCCCTTTGCAATTCAGAAATGACAAACTGCTCCCTACGTGTTTCTAAGAAGGTGAATCTTATTTTTTTTTTTTTTCCCCAAGGCTCACATGTATGAGAGACATAACGTAAATGACAGTACTAGTTTACCACTATTATAGTTCAAACCCAGTACTGCTTAGAGCTAAAGCAACAGTACCGCATTCATAGTGGCTGAGATTTTGATGTACCATTGTGCAGAAGGAATATTATGCTTGTGAAATCAAACTGTAAGTGGCCTTTTGTACTCTTCAGTGTTTTGATCTGATGCACTTTTTCAAAAAACTGAAACTGATTGAAAGCAACTCAATCTAAACCCATCTGACTGAACTGGTAATGGCTTACTGTTAGGTGTCTTGATCAGACAATTTTTGCCTAAGGATTAATATATTGGCTAGGAAAATAATTTAATAATTGAAAATTATTCTTTGTTCTGGTAAACAAAAATTAAAAAATGCTGGCAACTTACAACTTATCTTCATTGCCATAAAAAACTCTTTGCAAGAGAAACTTGTGATGTAGAAGTAGAGAATAAATTGACAACATTTTTGAGGAAGAAATAGTTGAGTGAATGGCAAAATTATTTTTTTTGTGTTTTTTCTTTGCCCTCAGCACTATGAGGGATCAGAGTTAGTGTTCATAGGTCTGTGTTAAATGAAGAATAAGTAATGCTACACAGTCAAGAAACAGTTTATACATCTACCACATCATATTGAAGTTTGACGGAATTTGTAGTGACTTCTAACAAACTATGTTACTTTCCAGCTGAACTGCTGTGATATTTGAAGAGAGTAATAGCTGTTTTCACAAAATCGGTGGTTTCTCTCCTTTGCAGGTACCATTTTCTCCTGAATGGAGAGGAGTAATTTTTTTCTTAAACATTCTTTAATACAATAAGTAGAAGTGTAATGTTTGACAAAAGTTTTTGATTTTATCTGCAGCATATACTGTGGTTTCAAATTCCTGAGAGAAATGTGCACTGCTATTAAGAGGTAGATACTATGACCCAGATAATTTTTGGCTTGTCAGTCTGACGTCATCAGTTCCAGGCAAAGTGTTGGGTTGGCTGATACAAGATCTAATAGTTCATTAAAGGAAAGTGATATAGTGAGTACCAATACATTGGAAATAATTTCTCTCTAATTTGATGTTACTTCTGGGAAAAGTAATAGAGTGGATATATTATTTTCATTGATTAGGAACCCAGTTTATGTAACGCCAACTCAAGAACAGAGAGATTGTGAGAACTAAAAAGTAAAGATGACAGTTCACTGGCATAGGTTGATCTGGAGCACTAGCAGAATGTGTGCTCATAACCAAGGCACTGGCCTGAAACCTCATGATTCTGAGTCATGCTGGATAATCAGATGAATATTAACTCTGATAGCAAAACTATAAGCAAAATGGCTAGTGTTCTAAAGAGATTTAAAATTCCTTTGTATTTGGGAAAGAGTGCAGCTGTTGTGGGAAATAGATTGTCCAATTTTGCTGGCTGTGTTTCAAGAGGGATGCTAAAATCTGACTGGAATGTTACGAGAAGAATGATAGATGGATTTAATAGAAACTACATTCTGCAAAAGGAGACTAACTTAATAAATAGAAAGTTAATTGGTTCTTCAGGAACCCTCTGTAAGAAACAGAAGTTTGACAATAATGGGCCTCTTGCAAAACAATAATGAAATTCAGTGACTAGATGGAAGTTGAAATTTCTGCATGCTAGAAGAGATTTTTTAACAGTGACATTGAGCAGTTAATGCAACACGGTCTGAGTGCAGTCTCCATTGCTGCAGACTTGAAAAAGCTGATCCCTTTGGCCTTATGGAAAATGGAAAATAATGCTGCGGGAGTGGCAAAAGCAAAGTGATGAAAACTGACAAAGCCTGACAAATTTCTTAGCATGTTCAGGAAAGCATCAAATTAGGTGTTACAAAAATGGCTCGATCAAAAAAGTCAGCTAAACTTGTTAGTATTATTTTAGTATTCAAAAATCCCTGGCACGGGACTGGTATTCCATTTTCCCCAGCCGTTCTGCCAACCTGGCCATCAGAAACAATCTTTGCTCTCCTGCAGTTCCTCTGGAGCTGTTTTCAGGGTGTGAGAACACCTAGGCTTCCCTTACAATCTCAGGCAGCGCTTTCCAGTTTTGATGAAACATTTAAATGTTTTTCACTGAAGATAAAGTTTCATAGTGGTTGACAAGACACAACTAAGGGTGCAGGCAGCAATAAGACTCTTCCTTCAAACTAAATTTGTTTAAGATTTACACCTAACCAATGTACTTCTATTCAACTCCTCATCTACCGCTGTTTTTGTAATCATTCTTAGATATATAAAGACAAGTAAAATTATTCAAGATATTTAGAAACAAACATCTTACTGAATAGTTGAAAACGCTTCTGACAGGACAATTTAGAAAGATTTCCTATTGATATTTTTTCAATTTTCTTCTGACTTTTCACATTACTGGAAGAAATTTTAAAAAAATCTAACACATCAGAATTTGGTATTTGTCACAGGTAGGTGGTGGTTTTGGCAGTTAGCTGTCAGTATTATAATAGCATCTCCAGTCCAACTGTACCAGTTACAGAACATATTTACAGAACATGTTTGTTGTGACAGTTGCTGAATCCACTTGCTCACAACCGCCCTCTTGGAACTTTGTACATTTTAAGCTTTTATAATCCAGAACCAGTGATTTTCAAATGAGGATTGGTTTTGCTGCTTTTTTGGTGGTCTGAGTAATAAAATATAAGGACTGTCTCCTCACTGTCTTATCACAAGCCTAGAAGATGAAGTGTGAATGAGTTTGTGTAAATTCACTGTTTTTCATGATTCCCATGTGACAGATAGGTTGAACAGTACTTTCCTAGCTCACAGGGAAGGAGTACTGTTATTGAACATGGACTACTTCTTGCACAGCCATTTAGATATGATCTGAATTCAGAATCTAGCTAAAATGATGATTGGTCATTTGGTAAAATAAACACTGGAAGAAAATAACTTTAAACAGCCATTTTGAATTATAGATGTCCATGCAAAATAACAGTTGCAACCAATCATAGCAATAATGGAATATTGCCAAAATGCAGGCCATCCCAGCTCAGAAAAGAACTGAAACAGTTTCTTGGTTCCTGATGAAAACCCTGGAAGTCATAAGCAAGTAGTCACTGTGAATTATGTACTGCCTATGTTTCAAAGAGTGTTTCTGTTCTATTTTATTTCTGTTTCAATAGGCTGCTGTGCCTTACTGATCTCCATAGCTTTATGTATGGAGATAGATAGGCTAAGAGAGTTGGGGTTGTTCAGCCTGGAGGAGAGAAGGCTCTAGGGAGACCTTATTGGAGCTTTCCAGTATCTGAAGGAAGCCTACAGGAGAGCTAGAGAGGGACTCTTATGTCAGGGACTGTAGTAATAGGGCAAAGAGTTATGGTTTTAAATTGAAAGAGAAGAGATTTAGATTAGATACTAGACAGAAATTCTTTACTGTGAAGGTGGTGAGACACTGGAACATGTTGCCCAGGGAAGTTGTGTAAGCCCCATCCCTGTGAGTGGTCAAAGCCAGGCTGGGTGGGGCTTTGAACAACCTGGTCCAATGGGAGGTGTCTCTGCCCATAGTAGAGGGCTTGGAACTCAATGATCTTTAAGGTCCCTTCCAACTCTAACAATTTTATGATTCAATCTTTTAATGAATTATTTTGGATGGAGCAGACCCAGCAGCAGGCTAATACACTGTAGTCATCATAAGCAAAAGTGATTTGCCCTTGAACAGTCTCCTCTACCAATCATTTTATGCTATCACCATCCTTTTTCAGGAGTAGCCTGTCGATTTGCCAAGAGAAGGTCCTGTCATGTGATTTAATACCTCTCAAAAATGTCTCTGTGTGGCTTGGCTGACTTCTCAATTCTTTGCATACTGAAATTGTTTGAATATAGCAAGGCTGACTATCTTCACAGGGGGCTATAGTTCAGATCTCACCTTGGTGCCCTTTCTAAATCAGTAACCAAACTGATGTTATGCATTAGCAGATGACAGCACTTGTTTTGGTGATGAGGAGTGGCATTTTTCACCCTGAGAGACTGGAGGCTGAGCCAGGGGCTGCCATTGAATTTCTCCTCAGTCACAGCTTGCGCAGGAGCCCCTGGCTGGTTTGATATGCAGCAGAAAATGCAGCCACTGAGCAGGGCATCTGGTAAACCCAGTGTCTTGCTGCATTCAGGGTTTCCTCAGGGGTCAGCCTGATGGCATGAAGATGAACTACCTGGGAGGAATTGTACTACTCCCACTTGACAGAAGCACCATTTCTGTTATATTGCAAGTGGTATTGCTGTCTCAGTTTAATCTTTGTGACGGCGATGTTTGATTTTTGCTGCAGCAGGCACAAATGCTCTTTACAAATGCATTGCTTGTGTGACAGGCTCAGCACAGGTTTACAAGAGGGCTCAAATGGCTCTTGTGATGCTTACAGGCAGTGTAAGGCCTGGGACAGTGACCTCCGAACTGAGAAGAACTGTAAAAACCCTGCCTCTGTCAGGGGTGCAAGAAGTCTGCTGAAGTCCGCTTCTGTGTGCAGCTGACATCTGTTCATGCAAGGGGAGATCACAAGTTCTCTCGTTTTCAGAGGCTTGTTTATTGGCTTTCGAAAGGAAAAATGTGACTTTTCAATAACCGAGCTTCTCATTGGTATTGAATTCCTTCTGTTTTGATTAGTGGTAGTAATTTGTGATAGATTATTGTATGGTGTATATACAGCACAAGCCACAATATTGGGCAGAAGAGATAATAACACCTCTCTCTAGCTGCCTGCACATATCAGCAAGGTGTATACCTATGAATGTAAAATCCACAAATACAGATATTTCTCTTATGCAGGTATCGCTATAAGTAACACCTCCTTCATTCAGAGAACTGACCACTGACAGAACACAATCTGTACAGAGCCTTTTACAACCAACGAAGCGTGTTGTGCTCCAACTGTACTAGATGTTTGATGAACATTTGGGCAGGTGGTGGTGCCAGCGGTGACCTTATAAACTAACAAAACTGAAGGGGCCTTCATAAAAGACTTGGCTCTGAGCCTGTGATGCTTTGTACGTGCTACGTCTTCTAATAATGTCAGAGACCTTATCATACTGGGTAAAGTGCACTGTTAGAAAACATGTATTTACCGTGCTTTAAATAACATAATGTGATTCAATACTTACTGTGACCAAAGATCATCTAAAGCTAGCTGGACTGACTTAGCTTTCCACTGTCTTAACTTTAGCTATAACTACTTAACTCATTTTTTTAATTCAGCTATCTGTATTTATTCTAGACAATAGCTTGCTTTATGGTATTTATAGTCTTGTTTTTTCTAACAACACCTTCTACTTTGGGAAAGAGCTAGAACATTTAACTGTCTGAAAGGTTACAAACTTAATGGGAAAGGTAGGGCCTAGTGAGTCATGGTCCTGAACACTCACAATACGCAAATAAACTGATGTTTCTGATGAGTAGTCATGGGGGAAAACACATCTTGTAATGGGAGATATCTCTGGGCTGTAGTACTGACAATGAGTGAGATGAGGTGAAAACTAACGCCAGAAAGGCTACTTCAGACCAAGGGGAAAAAAAAAAGTTAGAAAAATATACAGGAAGCCCATTAACTAGTTTGATTTCATTTTACTTCTGGTACTATTTCATATCAATGACTAACTTATAGATGTGGCTTAGCACCTCTGGAAACATTTGAATTAGATCACGCTTGAACTTCTGGAAGAGATCTTATTATAAAGGTAACCTCAAGAACACATAAAACAGAAAAAATCATGAGGATCAGGGATCATGATGAACACTAGGAAAATGTTAACTGATACATGAGAAAGTAAGTCACTGAAGAGGCAGTATTCATGATCTGTAGTTTGGTCTTTTGTCTGGTCATCAGCAGGTATATAATAACAAAGCTTGAAAGCCCTTTGGTCAGCAGTTCAGCTCCCACGCTAGCCAGGGCTGCTCAGCTGGTACCTCATTCTGACACAGACCAAGAGTTACAGGATGGACATAGAGCAAGAGTTGCTGTGGCATCAATAAGAACAGGAATAGAGTAAACATGTACCTGTCATTGTTTTTAGGAGAAGTAAGAGCATGGAAAGGTTCACCAACAGCACATCTAGTATTACTTATTCAGCTGGAGTAAAGGAAGCACTTTTAAAAAAGGAAACACAGAAACTGGCCTTGCTTCAAGGATGAACCTGCTAGGGCTTGTAGATGTCAGCTGCTTGTACTGGGTGGGTATATTCTATACATGTTTCGCCAGATCCTAGCATGGTCTGCACTGCCTGTGAAGAGGACTAGGTTGTGTTCTGGCAGGTAAATATGGGATGACACAGTAGCTTAAGTGTGGAAACAACACAACGATGTAGTCATCAGGCTGCATGAAACTCAGTGAGAGCAGAAAGACACCGCATGAGCTGGGATTTTAATGTAAGGGAGAGTTCTCCCTCTTCTGAAGTCCTGACATGATAGTGGTTCCTTCTGAGGGCATCAGCAATTCCCTCTGCAAGTTTTTTTTTGTACTGAATGAGACTAATATTGCCCAGGAAGTGTCTATAGGTGCTTGTATACTATGGATCTGAGAGCCATGAGAACTAGGATACATTTTGTAGTTTTCGATTGTGACCCTGCCTGCCTGCAGCACTAGGGTAACTAATATTGACAATTCAATGTGGCCAGGATAGAATCATATGGAACCTGATCCTTGATTTATAGACCCTGATCGTCTATGTCTGTTTACCAGTTCAGATCTAGCCTACATCCCCCAAATCCGGTATGTGTAACCTTGGCACATTTACTTCAGGTTTCTGTCACCATTGCACAGAATCAGGCCTGCTATTTTGTGATCAGCTCTGGGCACTGTCAACCAGCATCAGGTTCTGAAGAGCTTTAGTCCCTTGAGTTACAGCATAAAGCTTACTCTTGGAGGTGAAGTAGGGGGGGGGGGAGAAGCTTTAATTATTTGTAGAAATCAAATTTGTTAAAGAAGGTTCTGGCTCTGCAATGCAATTTCTTTATAGCATCTGCTGGGATATTGCAAGCTTGGGCTAAAGGAGGGGCTGGCCAAACAGCTTAGCATCTCATCTGCACTGAGGGAGACAGCCAAAAGAACATTACTCTTCTAATGCTCAAAATTGACTGGAAAGCTAGATGTAATTTTCAGTGGCATGCATAAGGTAGGATTTGGCTCACTCATGGACTCCTGAGAGTAGTTTTATACAATAACATTTCTTGTGGGTATCTTTCTAACGACACGCATACAACCTTTATCCCTCCAGCATCAACTTCGTAAGGAAGATCGAGTACCACTGTCTGTTATTTTGATAGATGTTGTAGAGTTATGGTAGGAAAAATAAACAACCTGGATTTATCTTCTACCTGGGAGCCCTTGAAAAGCTCCATGTAGATGGGAAATATCACTTCTTACTGCAGTTAAATTCTCACCCCAAAGAAGGTCATTTCTATGTACTTTGTGAGCCTCTTGAAAGGAATGTGTTTATTTTGAAACAAAAATTCTTGAACTTCAACCAAAAATCCCACTTAGGGGATGGATTGTGTCCATTTTTGTGCTCAGTGTTGCATGGGTCACAGTGCATGTCCCAAAACAATAGCCATTGCATATTAGTTTAAGCATCCCTAAAATCTAATTCTTAAGTAAACTAATATGTTTGTAGATAGATACAGTTCATTTTTTATTTCACTATGTAAAAAAACATCTTGAAATGTTAGGATTGATTAGAAGAATTTCTCATCTAATCATAAGGAATTTCTCCTATGGAATTTGCTGACTCTTTTTGGACTCCACTGAGCAATTCCAGGGCAAGGTGATCCCTACTATGCAGGAGCTGAGCACCTAGAAATGAAGTATTTGTAGTTCAAAACATATAATTACAAGGTCTGTTTGGGCAGATTTAAGGTCAAGCTTGTTGCCTAAAGACACAGCATCTTTATGGGAAATGGCAGCTAAGGATTAAGTCTGTATTGGAATATATTTGCCCCTTGCAAAAATACAAGATAAACTGCCTTAATGTGCTTCAGTACATTTAATTACTGTCCAGCACAATCAGGAGTATCTGCCAAGAAGTTTTTTGAAAAAGATAAATCTTTGATTTCTAGCAGCAGCATGTGGACAAATGACAGTCAAGGCACACATCCCAGGTATTCTTCAGTCAACTGGGAGCTCTGCACTTACTGCATTAGGATTATACTTGTGTTTCCTGAGCCTTTTAGTTTTCGTTTTTGGCTACTCAGCCACTACCAAAACAAACAGGGCCAAATTCATTCTTTGTGAATCTTTGAAGTCAGAGGAGCTATAGTTGTATTAAGTCCCAGGCTTCCTCGTGTAATGGCTGTGCTGAATTTTGCAGGAGAATCCTTTTCAGAGCTTTTCTCTAATGGAATGCAGTGTTTAGCACGGCTTTTCATTATTCATCATGAGTCACCTTGCCACCTGTTTAAAAGCTGCATTTGCAAAGAAGTGTTTTTGCCTTTTCTCGATTTTCAGTGAAACATGAAAAAAATCTCATTAAAATAAGAACTGTGCTTAGCCCATCAGTATGCTGTGGGTTAATGAGGAGATGGGTCAACTAGATTAAAGGTCATTTCAGTGACAATGTTTTGGTTTGTTTCCGTTACTGCATTTAAAGGTCTCTCGATGCCCAGAAGACGTTATAGGGTTCCTTTTGCTATTAGAGTGCTGTCTCTTTACCTCATCCTCTCTGCTGTGTGTAAAACATTATGATGGGACTGGTGTCTTTGCAGTTTTTGACCTAGGTTACAGCCATGGTCACTATCAGGCAAAAGTGTCTGTTCTCCTTCCCCCACACTCTTAATGTAGGGACCAATTTTACCTACCTCTTAAGCCGATACAAAAAGTAATAGAAGTTGTTTGCACAAATGTTTGCATGATCCCATGAGCATAATTCACATTCAGATTTTTTTCTACTGGCTGCTTCATATGCCTTGTGATGGCTTTTTCCTTGAAGAACTAAATTGTTTTTTCTGTAGTTGATAATCTCCATGGTAAAATTTTCCCAACATTCTGACTTTAGTACCACATTATAAAGATTTCTACAGGACTGACTCACATCGCTTGCAACCCAGAGCAAGCTGCAAATACTTGATATTCCAGTCTATGTAGGAGACAAATTCTTAGCTTCGAGTACTTGCTTTTGGTAGGCCATCACAATGAAACTCTAACTGCTGGACAAACCCAGGCTTGGAGACAAATGTTTCTTAGTTTTCCCACTTAATTCTCTTTCATATAACTGCTGCTGTATTTTCCAGCTTACTGTTTCCTCAGCTAGCATTGCCAAATTAGCTGTTTCCAGACTAATGGAAACTTTCTTCTGAATGAAGCAAGTTGCACTGCCGTCTATTTGAAGATGGAAAACATTAGTAATCTTTACATACAAAGACATAAGGTCTTACCATAAATATAGAAGCAAAGCATGGTTTGTGCCCAGATCTCAAATACAGCTTTGAAATAGCTGTGAGCTGAAAAAACATTTGGGAATGTGAAGGAAAATGCATACTTTACACATCTCATCATACATTACAAAAAGTTATTCTTTTATTTTATTTTTTGAGCTCTTGATACCCACAGGAGATGGTAATTTGAAAACGGAAATGTGGCAAACAGGAAAAGAAGGCATTTAAGGAAGAAGCACAGCTATAGCCTGAATTGTTGGCTTGGCCTTATCGCATTCTAGATAGAGAAATGGAAGATTAATGGATTCACACCCAAATTCCACTGTAGTCATCAGCAGAAACTTTAGAACGGGGCTCAGGGGCCACGTGTCTACCTCCATGTGCAGCTGTTAAAGTGGAAGGATCTCTGAGCCTGTGTCCTGACGTACTTTTAGTTAGTTGATCCTGTTCTATAAATGGGAGTGGTCAGGTATTATGGGTGCAGCCACAGTGACAGAGATGTCTGTAACCTACCTAAGAGAGGTCTTGAGTAATTTGTGACAGGGTTTCATGATCCTACAAATCTGTCCTTTTCTGTTCTCTAGTGAATATTTTCAGGCCTCCCAAAAAAGCATGGCTGTTGTCTTCATTCTTCTGCAGTCTGCAGCCCGAGAGTTGCATGGTATTTTGTTCAGGTTATAAAATGCTGATCTCTTAAATTTGAATCTTCCTCAAGATTTATATACTGCCTTTATAGCTAAGGCAGTCTTGCGCCCCAATTAGAAAATACGCAGAACTGCAGAAATGGAGCTACAAGTAAATGGGCTTGTAAAATTTTTCCAGCTTTCTGTAACAAGCTTTAAACAGCCTAGATTTCACAGTTAAATATTAAGATGTTGTGATCTCTCTGTCTTAAAATCAGATTAGGAAATGGAAATGGGTTATCAACTGAACGATTTGATTGTTATTCTGTTTATGTATATATATCACAGATGGAGCCATGCTTTTCTGTAACTTTCATGTGGCAATTGCCAGAAAAGAACAAGGTACAAAACCAGCAAAAAGTACTGGTTTATGTGAGTTTGGGGTTTTTGTTTGTTTTTTGGTTTGGTTTTTTTTGGTATTGATATAGACTATGTAATTGCTAGAAACGATTGCATCACAGGAATAGGGTGTAAGAAGTCATCCGCCATTTGATATCGGTCCCCCAGCAGACATTTTGAGAAGTTAAGGAACTTTGCAGTAGCTTCTATGTGTTTGTTTTCATAAGGATATTTCCTGGCAGGCCTGTCAAGTGCTTGCTGAGTCAATGATCTCTCTGAAGTCTTTCATACATTTGATAATCACCTGAAAATTGCTATGGTATGCTCATTTCAGTAATTTTATTACAGGCCAAAGGTAAGTAGAGTGTTATAAAGTAAACCAGGGAAAAATTCACCTCTTCTCCCATGACTTAATTTGTCCATGGGTCTATTTTGACTTTTTCATTCGATGCATGGCTTGTCCAAAGTAGAAATTGAGAATTAAGATATCAGCATGGCACCACTGAATTTTAGGTCATCTATACCACAGTGAATCCATAATCAAGTATTTCTGAATCTGTTTGCACTGCTCAAAGCTCTTTAGATTATTATTGTTACCATCTATTAACCACGAGACCTTCCTATGCTGGGAATATTCCTTATCAGATCTGAGTAATCTTCCTGTTGAAATAACTCTCCATCAACAGGAGTGGAAATCTCCTTAGCTAATGGCCAATAGATAAGTGCTGCTCATTAGAGGTTTCCCTTTCATGCTAACTGGTTGCCTTTGAGCCTTTGGGAAACTTGATTTTTCTAATCTCTTTAGTAATCAGTATGGACAAAGGTATTTCAAGGTGTGCAGAAATTTAACAGAGTAAGAGAACTGTGTTGGCTTAGCGTAAGTAAAGGGAACCTTTCCAAAATGATAATCAGTGAAGGTTTGGTGCTACAAGTAGAAAACTATAGATAGAAAAACCCTACAACTATATCATCATAGTGTTTGCTAGCAGGCACATTGTCCACTGTCATGTATGGAAACATACAGTAGTGGAGAATCTGACACTGTATTTCCATAGCAGATTGTGAATTCGCCCTGGAATTCCAAAACTGGAAGTGTCTTTCTCTAAAGAGAAGCAGCTCTCTTAAGTCTCGAGCACATTCTGTGAGTACCAGTTTACTCTGATTCAAATGCTTCCATAAAGTTACTCTGTTTTGTTACAGAAAATATGATCTGGAAACAGCTGGACAGGTGTTGAGGTATGATTAGTACCACTGAATCCTGTTACGTAGCACTGCTGGAAATTGTGTGCACTGACAGACCACAGTCAAACAGGCTATTACTGCTGTCACTCTGAGTCAGTCCAGACTTCCCCTCAACACCCAGCCTTGCTACCCTTCCCTGAACCCTTCCACCTTCAGACCTTCATGACATGGCCTATTATGCCTTTCTTTGCTGCTTCCAAGTACTTAAATTAGCGAAATAATACAGGCTCTCCATTGCTCTGTGTGCAGATAAACGTTGCTATCAGTTGCATTGCTGGTTGTGACTGATCTATGCAAGTCCCAGCCTGACGATGATACAGATAGTGCCAGGCAATCACAGCGCTGCTGTTTGCTATCTGTCCTTTGCTCTATAGAGCCACGTCCTGTGTACTTCTGACAGTCCCACCAGGAATTTTTTAAAAAACATTTTTCTGATGCAAATTGGAAAAGCAAGGGCACTAGAGCACTGCTGAAAAATTTGAAAACCTTTATGTTCATCTACATCCTGGGTTTCTGAGAGGAATTTACCATGATGCTTTGGCCACCAGGAACATGCAAATACTGGGACAATTTTATATGTCATTTCTTCAGGAATAAGGCTATAGAAATCAATGGTTCTGTTGCACTGAAGCTGCTGGAATTGTATTTCAGCCTTTTGTATGCCTGAGGTTGGATTTATTTTCAGTTTTAAAACGAGTGATATTTTAAAAACCAAAGTCAGTGAAAATATGCACTATGTATTAAACTGCATCTGCTTAATACCTGTCACAGGAAGTTAGCAGAGCGTTTCTTTGTTGAGATAGACATCCAGAGATCAAACTAATTATGGACCAATATTGTTTTGAAGTTTGTGGGGAAAGTTTCATTCCACCAATTCCACCTCCAAGTTTCACTATAAACATAGGATAGACTTTAGATCCCCTCTGCAGTCAGTGAAGGTGAGCATCTCTGGAGGTACTTTGGCCATTCCTAAAATACCAAGACAGATGAGTTGCTTTCTGGAAGTGGCTGACTCCCTCTACTGACCACCAACCCTCCTTCTGCCGTGCTAGTTTTCCTGTTGACAAAACAGCGTGCTTGCTGCTGTGTATGAAAAAATCCCCAATGCAGGTTAGAACAAGTCTAAGCAAGCGAAAGTTTGCAAACTCTGAAAATATATTCAGTCAATATTTTAACAGG
The DNA here is from genome assembly GCA_013400055.1 of Nycticryphes semicollaris. Classification (NCBI taxonomy): domain Eukaryota; kingdom Metazoa; phylum Chordata; class Aves; order Charadriiformes; family Rostratulidae; genus Nycticryphes; species Nycticryphes semicollaris. The sequence continues at coordinate 1,201,280 of VXBJ01001423.1, read as the reverse complement.
AACAGAGCATTTATGTTGCATTTTCATGTTAATGTATGTTCTTTATCCTCCCTAATACGGGCATTCAGGAGTGTTAAGACTATTGGACTGTTGACTGTTGTCAAATCTAGGAAAACTAAAATGTCATCCTGGCAAAGGAACCAAGCTGCATCTCCTTTGCCAACGTTGCACAGCCCGCTACTGATACTTCTGACAAAGGCCTGCCAGCCTCACACTAGCCAGATAAGGAATAATCTGCTCTTCCTTCATGGGCCTTACCTGACCTGTAGCAATTAAAGATTGATTTGAATTAGGAAACATTAAATCATTTTTCTGCAAAGCTGATATCCTAATTGTACTTGCAAATTTTGGAAATAAAAACTCAATCCCTTTCTTAATATTGAATCATAGGTTTCAACAGCCTTCTGTGACAATGTGTTCTACACTTTGATTACAAATGCCTCATTCTTTTTGAAGACCTATGCACACAATTAAGGAGTTTTTCATCTTCCTTACTTTATTTTCACTTTCCTTATGTGTTTCTAAAATAATATTCCATTTTTCAGGGAGTAAGGTTTTTTGTTTTTTTTTTTTCCTTCCCCAAGTCTGTTCTAATTCTCAAAAATCCTTTCCATAGATGCAGAGACCAGAGTGCAAGCCAGGATAAATATTCTACACAAATTTGTGCTAATGATTTATACAAGTGCATTCTAGCATTCTGTTATTCACAGTTTCAGCCTCTATATCTTCCTTGCATTTTTGGCTACAGCTGCGTATGCAGTTACATCTTCACTTACCTAAGATAATGCCATGTCCCTTTCTTGACCAAATATTGCCATGTAAAACAACTACAACTAATTCAGAGTTCAGCAAAGTGTCCTAGTGATCCACAATGTATTCGTCAGCTTTGTTTTCCCTTTCTCATCTTTGTGTCCATTCACCTGCTGTGGTTGGATCCTTTTGTGTAATGATTTCAATTTTTATTGTGATATGCACAGTGTGTGATTGATAGTGGAACTAAGATTCTACATTCCTAGGTAGAAATAATAACCCATGATAATCTGTGTGGGAAAACTTCAATTTAATTTGTCACTGAGCTTACTAAGGAAAAAACCACATGTTATGTCACGTGTGTTATTAAAATGAAATAATGAACACTAACAGTTAGCATTAAATGAGTGAGGAAGCAAAAAACATAGGAGAAATTTAGTAATTTCTAAACCAGTTCATAATTCATCTGCTTATTTCTCTAAAACAGACAAATGTCTCTACTGAAACAAATTCCAAAGTATGGATGTCCAGGGTTGTAATTTACTACAAAGCAGGCAACCATGACTGTGGTTATTTTTCTTCTAAGAGAGTTCAATCTGACATGAATATTCTGAGTATCGCTATTAAAGCAAGATGTGAGAGGAAGGTAAACCGCTAGGGGAGCCTTCTCCATGCAAAAGGAAAGCCCCTTGCATTTAAAAGAAACTCTATCTATGCAGGCAAATTCTACAGACAAGGTGAGGACTGGGGTGGGAAGGGGCAAAATGCAACAGAGAAAATTGGAAGAAGGGAGATTGAAAAGAGCTCAATCTGAGGATATAATTTAGAGAAGCAAGAGAGAGAAGATTGAAATTATCTGTTTTCAGCAATTTAAAGAGAAGATTAAGGTTACAGAATATTTGAAAGGCGAAATAATCGATTTTGAGAGTGAGAAAAGCTGAACAGGAGTTATAACTTCTCAGTCCCTAACCTCCATAAATTAGGTCAAACATGAGTTTCATGAGAATGTGATTTCTGATAATGGAATCATCACATAAGGCAGTAGAAAACTCAGTGTGGGGGATGTTTAAGGCAATCCATGGCTGGATACAGCTCTGATGTCTAAAGAAGATGCACAGAGCAAGGCATAACTCATCTTTGTTTACACTTGTTTTTCAGTGATGGCTTTTTGCAGCCTTTCCTGATCATGCAGAATGTTTAAAATAGAGCTGGCTAATTAGACTCTCTTATTAAAAGAAAGAGTTCTAGTTCTGCAAGTGAAAAGTTGTGGTTTACATTAAAGCCAAACCACACAATGTGTATCTATGTAAACTATAACTATTGCCATGCAATGCTGTTCTGATGATGGCCAAATAGGCACAGTGATCACAGTGTATGTTCTGTATTCAAAAACACTAATACAGTTTAATGACACAGAAGCAGGTTTAGAACAGTTAGATTAATTTTAACTGTATTTCAATATCCCCTTCTCCTTTCTTCTTCACCTGTCTTTCTATCCCCTCTCTCCCTGTTTTCCCCTTGTCTCCTAAGAACAGATATAGACACAGTCGCACATATATTTTAAGATTTGTGCAGCTCTAACTTCGACATAGATACACATCTATTGTGAATGAGCAGAAACACATTGAACGTATGCGGGATTATACAAATAGCACAAGAACTCATAATGCACATACACACCATAACTGTAGAAGTATAAACTAGGATTATATTTTTTTGTCAAGAAAAAAAGCAGAATGAAGAGCTATGGAATATGCAAAATACTATGGAAAAACAGATTTTACCATAACATTTCTTAAGACCAGTATGCAGCCTAAATAGATTTTAAGAAATTGGGATCTTACCTATTTTGTCTTTGGTATTCAGAAATCAAAGCGTCAGGCTGCATTTTGATGTCACATTTATCACTACCACGTTCCAAATGACGACAGGGTAGAGGACAGAAAGAAACACAGTCTGAGATGATAAATCCCTTTGCCGTTGTGTTATTGTGGTTTATTCGTGCACATATCCGACCAGGTGAAGTTTGATCTTCTTTTGTTGCATTAAGAAAAACAGACAGAAAAAGATACTTCAGAAATGTCCACGAGGGGTCTAAGAAAGACTTTTCCTCTGGCAAATCAGTTATTGTCTAAGGGACCTACTTGTGTTGTTTACTGGTTATAACCTAGTAAACGTTTAACTTGTTAAATAAGAGTCTTGGGGCTGCGTGATTTATAAGTGGGTGTAGCCTTTACCTTGGTATTTATTGTGGCCCTTTGTTCTGGACATCGCCTAACTAAATCAGCAGGTGACGTAAAGATTGTGGTGTGTTACTGTAATGTCTGGATAGGTAAAAATGCTATGTAGGTGCCAAAGGTTGTTTTAACAAATTTTGTAAACTTTCATGTTGTGTCATGTTGTGTACTACTTTAAATGAAATGAGTGACTTGACAGTCTTCAAGAAAAATCACAGCAACTGTACTCTAAAATTCCTGTGACCTGGAATGCTAAGTTTTCTTACAGACCCAATGAGAGTACTATATTGGATATGGTATTAATACCTGTTTTGTTTCATGCAAAATTGCTTTGAAAGCAATAATTTCATGACACCTGTTCAATTTTCCTGTGTTGAGTTTCTTGACACCTTGATTTATTGATCTAGTGGTGTGTGAAGAATGAAAGGAAATACAGCTCCGTATTTGACAGGACGCTGTACTTGCTCTGTAAGCCATATCTCAGCCTGTGCAGAATTCAGCAAACTTGATGCAGAGAACGTCTACATCCAATCTGCAAAGGATTTGGCCAAAGGAATATGTAGTCTCAAATATTCAGGTAGTATATTAGACAAATTGAAAAATCTGCAAAAGCTGCTTCTCTAAACAGATATGTTAGGAGCAAAGAGTCAGGGAAGTGGGGAGTTTAGGATCAGGTCAGACATATGAGGGGCCATTGCCACTTGCAGGGGAAGTTTCAGGAGTTGGGGAATCTGTTATGGAATCTCTGAACTATCACAGAAAGACACGGTCTCTTTAGTTCTTTCCATGTTGGCGATGTGGGATCTCTTTGAGACACGGAAACATTTAAAGGCCAGCTGGAATATTGTTCTCTGTTTTGTAATATAACTAAAGGTAGGTTGGCATAGGCATTGATTAGCACAGACACACCAGCTGTGTGGCAATCTGGGTGCAAGCCTGCGATACTTGCGCTGGTTGATCCAAGCTTTGTTCTGAAAGCAGTGTAGCCCATTTCCCAGAGGCGACTCCTGCTGAGGCTTGCTCTTTGCTGATGGGGAGATCAGCTGACTTACGAGACTTACTAGACCCAGCATTTTGGCCTTCTATCAGCAGAGCTGAAGGCTGGTGAACTGTGTCATGGTGCCACCGTCTAGCTTTCCTTCTTAACTCCATTTTTTGGATGTAAATGTAAATGAACTGGAAAATATAATTTTGTAGGTGTCCTTTCTACACTTTGTCTGGTAAAATTGCTAAAAATCCTGTGCTGCTTGTGTATATATTAGCGTAGTTATTTGTCTTCAGGAAAAGATAAGAAAAATACATTAAATAATAGTGAAGAAATAATGTTAAAGGAGATAAAAAAATAAAAATCTTTATGCTGTCTTGAATATCAACTCTTTTCTGTGAGATTCGTATCTTTAGATTGCATAAGAACCCAAATGGTGTAATTTTTGAAATATTTCCTTTCAAAAGAATTCTTTACATTAAAATCTTTCCAGAAACCGAACTTTCCAGAAGTTTTTACATTTAAGACTTTCCAGAAGCAAGTGTAGTGTATCTGGCTGTAGCGTAGGTCTTGATGAAATACCTTCTAAGGGTTGCATTTGAAGTATCTCACAAGGTCTGGTGCGATAAGGTCTCCCTCTTACGGGATCTCTCTGGCACTGCAGGGCCTTGCGCAGGTTCTCCGCAGCACGTAGCCGGGGCGTGCGGGACGGGCTCCTCAGAGCGCGGTGCTGCGGGATCTGTGGCCACCCTGTCCGTCTCCCCGGGTCACTGCGGAGTGGAAGTCGGCAAGCGACGGTGGCGAGCACTGCTTTAGTATCACATAAGAAAGAAAAACAGGCAATCCCAAGTGCTGCTCATTTTCTTTACACCTCAGAAAGGAAACTGCCAGCAGCACAGCACTGAATCTCAAGCTTGATTATTAACGGTTTAAAGCCGCAGGACACAGCTATTTTTAGAGCCATACATGAGTCCCAATTCATTAAAAAGTTAGCGCTTCTTACTTGGACAGAAACAATATCCCTTATTTTTGAATATTTCTCTTTTGTGTTATTTTTCATGATCTCTAAAAACACGCACGTGGAATTATGTTTTAGTATAGGCCTGTCAGCCTTTTAAAATGGGGGTCAGAACTATAATTATGGTATTATAGTTATATTATTTATATGCATCTCCTATTTATATTTAGTAAAGACTGTTTGGCACGTTCAAGCTTTATTCACAAATGTTTAATTCTGGTCTACTCCGACTGTTTCAGTCAAATTCATGTAAACCAATACCTGCCTAGTAACGCCACAAGTAGGATGGGAATGTAACAAACATAGACAAGTATTTGGAAAAGTCTGAACAAAACAGAGAGATACCTGCCAGACTGTGACTGGCACAACATAACAGTTTTCTTGTTTATTCATGAAGGCTTTGTCTAGCTCTATATGATGCAAAAAGGAGCATGCAGTTAGGGCTCTACAGGTTTTATTTTGCACATTAAAAAATATGCATGGATGTATATTAAAGAGCCATAGGCCATGTTGGCTTTACTTTATACTGAGACTTTTATCTTCAAATAGTATAGTAGTGTCTGTAAATTGACATTATCGTAATATTATTTGTAATACTACTGGAACATTGCTTGTCTGAAGAGGTAATTTTGTTCCCAGAGCTGCTACACACTGTAGATGTGATGAAATTTTCTTGATTACTTCTTTTCAGGCTCGCTGCTATTGAATTTTAACACTAAACAGCTTTAAAGCAAAATAATGCCTTTTCCTCCTCTGTTAAAATATGATCTTTTTTGCTCTTGCTGAAGTTTACCCAGAACACAGAAACAGCAGCACTGTTAGCAGTGGAACAGCTCAGGGCACCTGATGGATGTATGTTGCCTCAATTTTTGTTCAGCTGGTCAGATAAGGGAGGTAGTAGCAAAGTGTTTGAAGTCTCAACTTTTCTACATAACTCTCATACAGTGCCACCTAAGTCAGATGAAAGCTGTACATACTTAGACTTCCTTACATCTCCATATATTATAGAGAAGTTGAAATGCAAATTTACAGCTTGACTTGAAGCCTCTATAGCTTTGCCAAATATAATTCCTGATCATTAAGAACTGATCCACTGCAATGGATAAAAGTTGTGTTTCATTTGGCACCAGATCACCTTTTGGATTAGCATTTTTGAAATTAATGTAAATTATATGTTTCATAATATATTGTTCAATTTTGTTATTATATGAAAGTGCCCCAGCCTTGCTGTGTCATTTCCTATGTGTCATTTTCCTACACATAGTACTGCCAAACTTTCATCTGAAACACTGAAGTGCAGCCCTGGCTGAATTTGATTCCTGGCATTAGAAATCTGCGCTAATTGAGTTGTCTGCTTCTCAAGTGTGTTGTAAATGTTTCCAAATACATACAATTCCTAGTATTTTCCAGCTTCTCACAGAGTGCTGAAAATAGACTGGTGTGAAGTTTTGTTACTATATTTAATTTCTGTGTGAATAAAAATAATTTTATTTCTATTTAGGCATGTCAAAATACCTTTAGTTATTTTTGTGTGAGAAAGCCTCCGTACAGAAAAGCTGAGAGTGTCGAAGGTCTTAAGAAGTAAAAAAAATCACGATCTTTTCTCTGTCATTTGAATGTCACTGGAGAAAGAGCCAAGGCACTGGAAGAGACACTCCTCTTACTGCTCAGCTCTGTTGCATAGCTGTTCTCATTCACTTAAAATGTAAGAGCAAATTTTACTCTCAGAGGGAGAAAAATTACTTTAAATTGCTTCATTCCATTATCTCTAATTTTAAAAATTGCCTGTCCATCTGTTTGTCTTTCACACCACTTCAACTCATTGTGGAAGATGCATCCTGATTCCACTTTTCAGGTGTGTGTCTCTGAGCATAGCACAGAATGCATTTTATTCCTCTGTATATTCTGCTGTTAGTGTCCCATACAGAATAATTTATGGTATATGTAGATCAGTGGTTTGATTCAGATCAGGAATGTTCTTTTGAAGGCAATATGCTTGTCCCTGCTAAATGTGCTTTGATTCATATCATGGAGCAGTCTTGGGGTGCTTTATTGGATCTCTTTCAGATGAAGCTGAAGAGGACCATGTGTTGCAACAGTGCATTCAATGCACCTAATGGGCCCTCATTAGTTCTTCTCTGAGGTAAACCCCCATGAAATAAGCATAGTGAGGGTGTCAGGTTGTCAGCATCAACCGTTTTATTCCATAGCTCTGTTTCTAGTGGTTTCCAGTTCATGCTGATGTGCACATGGCCCCTATCTTGTTGGTGTAATTCCTTTTAGCAGAGGCGGTGTCTGTCACTTTGGCCTTGGAATTCCTGTGGAAATGTCTCTTAACATTTATGTTTCTGTGAGACTACACATCCAATTGCACTTCCTCTATTTTAGGAGGGAAGGAGGAAGAAAATCAGTTCTTTGCCAGAGCCCAGTCTGAGGTTTTATTGAATATATGGCAGATTGCTGGGTGCTGGGGTTCTGCTTTGCCTAAATGACAGAAGCTGGAATCAACTGTGTTTGGGTTCAAATATCCCCAGAATCAGAGTATTCCCCAGGTGCTCTCTGGAGCTTAATTTGGGTTTGCCCCTTCTACAAAAGTAAAAGGCCTGCAGTGAGACGCAAAGGGAAGTTTTCCAGCTAGCAACAGGGCAGTGACAAAATGGGGCATTCTCTCCTCATGCCATATAAATAACCCTTTCTGGAGTCTTCTGGGAGACATGTTCATTTCCATTTTCTTTCTTGCCTTCTCAAAACCCTCCTTCGAAAAAGAAGTGACAGAGAATGACTTTCAGATATCATGTTTCTTCATGTGGTATCTTTTTTAAGAAAGCTTGACTCTAGTGAGAGTAAAAGAAAAATAAATATCAGTAATGTGAACTAATGCAGTCCTAGTGGAATGTTCCTAGGCTGACAGGGATTTAATGGCAGGGCAGCACAGCAAATTTATGGATTTTAATGAGATAAGGAAAATAACTGCCCTTTACATTATACCATTAATAGGCTGAACTTGATTGAATTACAAGAGAAGCAGTTTGCAGACTGAGGCAGGTATACTGTGGAAACACTGAGTTCAACATCAGTGACAGCAAAGATTATTTTGGTATAAATCACAGCCACAGGAACCTAAAAAAAATTAAATTTGGAAGCTGCACCCATTAGCAGATTAGATTGTGAATGCTTCTTCAAGATTTTTTCCGCCTTTCAGAGTTTTCTATAGGTTGCAATGAATTCTGGAACAGAAAAGGCATAAATGCCAAATCTGAATAGTTTAACATCAAATAACCTCAGTAAAATGGGAATATTTGGTGCCTGTAGGACAGTTCAGAGCAGTTTCGAGGTGATCCTGGTTTTCTGATTTCTGCCATGATTTGGCACTTGTAATTCTATGCTATGGTTGAAGATGGCGTTCATTGGTAAATCTGAGGTTGATGCGTCTTTAGCACCCAAGAAAAGGAAGTGACCTTCCTTTAGATTTTTGGCAAGTATTCTGTGGAATTTTGGTAATCTGTGTTAAAAGTGTCCTCCAGTTAGACGTTCAGTTCAAGCAAATGGCTTGACCTGAACTCACAAAATATTTGATGTTCTTATCAGATCTGAGACATGCTACTTGTTTTTGTTCCTCACTGGAACTCAGAGCCAGGAAATAAGCTTCAAAGAGACATTAGTTATTAAATCTTCTTTGCAGTTGGATGAAGCCTTGGAATAATTTGGGACAAAACTGAGCTGTCTTAACAAAACAGCATTTTTAAAAATTGTATTATGTAGCAAGCCAGTAGCTGCTTCAAAATTTTGCTTCATTAACAGGAAAGCATTAAAAGCTCAAAACCACTGTGAAGGATGTGTTAATCAAATATATTAATGAAATGTGCTGACCTCCGGGTATATGTTCCTGTGCACAAAAATAAGGTCTCTGTAATTGAGACCCATTAAGTATTGTGGCTATATTGGCTGAGTTAGCGCTGGCTAGTATTCAATATTGCCAATTTTTTGCTCTGATAGCTATACCAATGTGGGGAAAAAAAGAGAGCAATAGCAGCAATCCAGTCTTTACTAATGGGAAGGTGCTTAAGATGCAAATGAAAAGTTCTCTTACCCTCTCTTTCAATATACAGTAAGTGTATTCACTCTGCCCTCTCTTTCATCCTGTTAAGAAATTTATTATTTGAGACTAAGCTGTGCAGATTTCTGTGCTGCTCAGTGGTTGTGCTACAATACAAAGATCATAGATCTCATTCCCATGTAAGGACACCGCTTTCTTTCTGTGGCGGAAACTCATTAATTTTAATACACACCAGTGAAGCAGCTGAGTGGGCTTTGAGGTTTCCTTCATAGCAGCATGTTGTGTTGCTTCTGCACCACTGAGTTCATTATTCTTTTATTAAGAAACCAAGGAGGAATACAGTGTGTACAGTCCTAATGCTATCTTGCTCAGATATCACAAGAGCATCAGCACTCTACAGAAACAGCGAGAGCCTGCTTGAAAAATTAAATTAATAATTCTTTGTTTTGTTTAATCCACGAGTGAGGAATATGTGGCATGTGTCTCTACGTGATTTACTTCTCTGTTTCCTTCTTACTCTAAAGTTACACAGGTCAATGGTAGGAAATGTAGGCTGTGTAAGAAATAAATGCCAGCAATGCTATATAGGGCCAGTAAAGAACTTGTCTGCATTTTCTCTGAAAAGTATTGTATGTAAGGTATTTCCTCAACCCTCCAAAATTTAACTGTGCTGATGTGAGTCTTTTTATGGAGGTCCACATTCGCTTTCTGTGTTCCTTCTTTAGGATTGAGACTTCTTTCAAGCCTTGGGAGTCCAGTTGCATTTCTGCAGTTTCTAAGTGGGTCTGAAAGTCTCAGCCCAGTTCCGCCAGGATGCATGAGGGAGGCATTAATCTGATATTCGGATCAGTGAAGCTTTTTAGTGGAGGCATATAGTGGTGCTTAAGACCTGAGTGTATGGATTCAGGTCCAATTCAGATTGAATTCAGAAGGGAGGTTTGATTCTGCTTGTCACATCCTTCAGCCTCTTTGTCCCACCTCTGTTATGTTAATGCAAAAAAAAAAAAAGGCAAATAGAGAATCTGTAAATTTCAGCACACAGACATTTGAAGTTAGTACTCAGGCAGAATATCCGGTCATTTCTGCATATCTAATATTAGCCATGTTTTTACTTTGTTCATTAAAGAAGTCTCTATTTAATTTCAGTTTTGATTCTGCAGAATTTCACAGCACCCAGCTGTGCGGATTAAATCTAAGCAGCTGCTCTTAAAGTTTCCAACTTAAAGTCTCCCTTCTTTTTTTCTCTTCTTAGGTTTGTCTCTCCTTACTGTCCCTATGTAAATATGTCTTCCTTTTTTTTTAATTTTTTTTTTTTCTGGTTTGCCCCAAGACTTGTTAATTATCATTGATAGGCTCCAAAGTCCTCTTTTGTATGCGGTAATTCCCATATTCTGAAAATTTTGCAACCCTAGCTCCAACAGAGCCTTACCAACCTACCTCTCCTGGGCAATGTTTCAGGAAAAAGAATGAAGGAAAGCATATTGGAATGTCTCCCTGTAACCCCATGCTGTTGTCTCCCTGTGGTGATCGATTAGTGTTCCATCAAGAACCACACACATTGATTGATGTGCCGTGTGATAGCAGGTATCTGCTGTGTTTGCTTGTTGGCAGCTCGCGTACAACTGAAAGGTTCTATGTAGTGTCTTTCTGTTCTGCACTGGGAGCCTGGGTGTAGCTGGATAGCAGAGAGGCAGGCAACCTTAATTTCTTTTCCTTGTTACCTACATAACAGGTTGGGTGAATCCTTTGGCAGGAAGACAAAGCAGCTGAGCATGTTTTGCTAAGCAGACTTTTGTCTGGCGTGTGCAGAGACTACAGGGTACCTGTGAAGAGCAGAGAGTAGACAAAAAGCCGAGCATTGGAAATGCTAAAAGAATAAAGCCATCCCTGACAACTCAGAGATGTGTGCTGCAGCAAAGTTTATTGTATGTATTGTTCTCGCCCATGTCTGCATTAGTGTCAGTGCTTTCATGATTCCCTGAGAGTTTTGTCAGCCATCAAGAATCCAACTTAGAGCTAGATCAATCTTTTTGAATATACAATACTCTGGTTGCCAGTTGAATGGAAAGGAGGTAAAGGTGGACATCTCTTGGAAGCACATTCTCTCACCTTTTATCATTGCCCTGACAGGCAGAAAATAATGTTTGCCTCAAAGTAAGTAAACAGCCTATTTATATTTCAGTTAATCACTGGAAGAGATGGTAACACCCATTTATTGTAGAGGGAAAGCTGCCTTCCGTGACGAGATGCCTGCTTTCCTTTGTTAGGAGGACATAGTCAGGACCCTGGTGGCTGGCATGCTAAAAGTAACTGGCTGGCTATAAGAAAACTCTGGTGGACGATTGAAGAGAGTTGGAATCAGAATAGTAGGTCTGAGTAGGAAAATCAACATCCTATCTCTATCTTGAATGCTCAGTTAGGCAAAGGGATAACACTCCCAGAATATTTGCCTGACCAAGAGGCTGGGTAAACATTCTGGGAATGTGGTGGCTGGTGAGAGAGGCTTGCTGCTGGGACAAAGGCAAATCCTCACTGTGAAATATCTTCATGAAAAGCATTCAACTTTCCTACTAAGGGGAAGCTCCTACTCAGGCCTGGAGATAGTTGAGATTTAGAAAATATCAGGTGTTTATGAAAAGAGCCAGATGATGGCAGCATAGAATGCAACAGAAGACTGAGAAAATTCCTGGGTTAAGTAGCAAGACACCTGCCCTTCAAAACTGAGTCAGAGTTCAGCCTCTCCCTCTCATCCCCCACTTCTGTCATGGCTTTCTGAATATAGTTTTATGGTTCTGGGAAGAAGAAAAGAAAGCAATGATTTTGTTCCATGTATATGTGTTATTTTTCATAAGCTATGCAATCGATCAGCTCAGAATTTTTTATGTGTGGCATCAGAGATAAACAATTCTGCTTCATCCTTTCAGACCCAGAAATCTGGTATTTTTTCCTCAGCTCTATAGATTCTTCTAGCAAGTCTTACCACCTGCAAATAATACTTTCCTAATTCTTGTAATCAAAACTTAATCTGTAAATATTGCAGCCTGCAAGACAGAACTCCGACTATTGCTCTGGATATAATGGAAAATACAAGCCATGTGCAGGTTAGTTTTTCAAGAGAAAAGCTTAACAACTGATATCTGAATCAAAGATGTGTGACTTGGGCACCTTAGAAACTAATGTCTTTTTTTGTTATGTGATAGAGAAATGCTGTCTCTGTGGCAAAATACCAGCTTGCGTCTTCCTGGAGCACTGTTTACTGGTATTGGCAAAGGACGAGATGATCACTGTGCAGGGGCTGTTGTCTCTAGATCTACTGCTTTGTATTGGTCATGAAAGCAGACACTTGGGTTTTAATACAGCCATTCAGAATTTCTTCTGTAGAGGTAGGCATACAGTCCTGGGGGAAGCAAGCATGCGGCAGAGCGCTTTCAGGACATGTACCATTATGAGATAGGAAGAGAAGACAGTGAAGCAACACAAGGTCATAGCACATTCAGAGCTGCTGTGGATAGGCCTTACCTCTATGCTGGTACCATTTGGAAGTGGAATTGCCAAACTGCTCCACTGGTTTTATTTCAGTGTTTATTAACGATGTTCCCCATACAAGCTTATAGAAGCAGTTTCCTAGATAAGCAAAAGCTAAATGGCTGTAATGCACTTGAATGTTGAATGCTCTTCTGCCGACAGAGACTACTGAATTAATGCTCATTATATCTGCAAACTCCTCAATCTCCTTGGGGTTTAATTTGAAATTTCAAGGACATGAGTACTTTACACTACTGAATCCTTACAGAAAGAAGCGATGCTGCAAAGAGTAACTGGGACTGTACTAGCTTCTGAGTTTCTGGGTGGGATGGGAGTGCAATACGTTATAAGTTCAACTGTTTTCTGAAACGGCAGACTCATATTGCTGCTGTGACAGGCTCTGGCTCTACAGATCTCAGTTATTATACAGTTGGCCCTAGTTTGTAGAGCAGACCCAACTCTTTTGTCTGCACTTCCTACTACCTGAAAAGGAGCTGGTCTCCTATAGAGAGCAGGAATTGTTGAGCCCTGCTTCACTGAGCTACTTTGAAAAAAACCTAAGGAAACTAACTTTTATCCTTGTATTTGTGTAATCACCATCCCTTGGGCAGTACTTATCATGGGTTTCTACCCCAGCACTTGCAAGGTGAGATTCTGGCTTATTCTGGTTCTATTAGTTGTGCCAGTAAATAAGGTCATTGGAGCTAGAAAAAAAAAGATATCTCTTGTGAAACCTATCCAGGACAGCTCAGTGTTATACCAAGATAGCAGGCTTTAGAAGAAAATTGACTGTCCTTTCCATTCCTGAGAGTTCTACAAATAATAGATGTCTGATGGGTTCTTCTGGCTGGTAAAAACAAACACAAACCATTCAGTAGCGCCAGTAACAGATGTTTGGAATTCCCATAGACAGAGAGGCAAAGCCCTCATCTACCATATGTGTGATAAAACAGGGAAAATACCTTTATGTGTGGGGGAGGAGGGAGTAGTAAGAAGATACCTGTGGCTACTTACTGTCCAATGCAAACTAAAATACTTGCAAATGGGGACAAATTGTTTAATACCCATACAACACTTTGAAGATCTAAAGTACAGTAAGCACTATTATTACTGTATTTACTACAGAAGCTTAGATTGCTCTTCTAAATAGATATATTGGAGTTTTATCTTTAAAACATTGTATTAAAAAAGGCCTGTGTGAAATTTTTCTGAAAAGGAATGAATGATATGGTATGCTTATCAACACAGCAATAAAGTATTCGCAATTAGGCCCTCCACTCTATATGCTTGGAGGAAAGGAATTTTTGAGTCAGCATGTGGTGCCATTAAACATATTTAAAAGGTAGTTTAATAATAGTCTTTTCACATGCTTTTAGTGCATAGGACTCTTACTTTAAAAATTAAAAAAGAAAATTGCTCCTGGGGGTTGAGTGCACTGCATTCATGCTATTCTGCAGATCTGATTATAAGTACTACAATCAGGAGGGTGAACAAAACATGACCTTGAAAATGGGCATCATAATTGTGGAGTGATACTGCTAGTGCACATTTTCTAGGAATGCAAATTAGGTGCATGTCAGGGGTAAGCAGACAGAATCTCAGTATATGACTGTGCTGCTCCCCCTCAGAGATCTGTGTTTTTATTCATGAAATCTTTGGTGTCTTTTCTAACCCATAATTTAAAGACAGCCGTCTATTGGTGTGTCTACTGTACAGTCTCTGCTGTTATTCCTTTGGAGGGAACAGGAATATTCTGATACTGTACTTGTCAGTCAATTTTAAGGGTTTGAACAGCTCCAAGGAAACACTTCGTTCCTAATTAGCAGATAGTTTAATACAGAAAAGTTTTGCAGCTGTCACATGGCTATGCTGAAGATGTTGCGCTTTTGGTTACAAAAGGTTGGTACATTGGAATGAGGACAAGACCTGCTGGTCATTTTCTATAGTCTTTACATCTTTATCTTTTCTGGGATATGAGGGACCACTGTGGCTAGGTTATGAGGATAAAGGTGATACTAAGAGTGCTGTGACTTTGTGTGACCAAGCCTGCATTACTGTGAATGGACAGCAATTCTTAGAAAGAGAAAATCAAAAGGTAGGAGCTGTCAGCTGAAATTCCCTGGGTTCTTTGAAAATCCTCATCTCAAAAATGTCTTTAAATAAAAGCTCAATTTCCAGTTTCATTTTAAGTGAAGTGAATGCTTTTGTAGTAAACTCTTCTGGGAGCTTTATAAATATGCAGCATAAATTAAATTTTGTTGTCTTTCTACTTAATATTCATTTGATTTGTTGAGCAGCATTTAGAATTGCCTTCTTAGAGCACATAAACATAACATGAATATATCTACAGGAGATAAAATAGATTCTGGGCTGAAACAGTGTCAGTCCAGAAGTGGCAGAATGGTAACCAAAGGTGGTAATGTTTTCAACTAATAGACCTCACTAAAGCAATTTAATGTCGTTTCATTTGAAACTTAAATACAGTTTTATTTGCTGACTCTGAGGAGCATTGCACTCTACCATGTGTTCTTTCTCCTGCTGTTCATTTTTCCAAAAATGGACAGAAAGAAAATGTTTTTGTATTTGAAACATCTAGTTTTTCTTGATTCTTCTAGCTTGCATAGTGACATGCGGGACAATGTCAGAAACTGTCCAGAGCCTCCCATGCTACCTCCTAATAACAAACCTCTAATAAGAAGCTACCTCCTAATAAGAAAGTATAACTTTTCTTGGCTGTGTTACTTTTTGAGACATTGGAAATGATATGCACACATTTACTGTACATATGTACAGTAAGTCTGCAAAAGTAATACAAGTTATCCACTTAGTCTTGTGTTCTGTGTTCAATGTCTATATTTGCAGATCACTTTAAAAGAGTTGCATCAAACGGAAGAAACTAGTTTTAAAAAAGTACTGCTTCACATACAAGGTGAAGTTGTGCAGATTGCAAGTGATTTGTAACTATAATTTGTCTGCCTGTATTCCTCTCAAGACTTCAGTTTGATATGACTTTATTCTTCAGAATTAGTTACAAATATTTTCATAGCACTACTGTGTGCTATTATGTATTTGCCAACTTTAACCCAAAGGTATTTGCATTTCAGTTCTGAGTGAAATTCTTCCTGTACAGTAGGTGATTTGCAAGGTGCTTTGTGATATTTGGTGATAAAAGGTGCTATGTAAATTATCTTTACTACCATATGGCCTCTTCATGTTCCCAGTTCAAATCCACTGAGAGAAATCTTTCCGCAACTTCACAACAGAAGCGCATCTGGTCCACACACAGCCTGTGACAGAGATTTCTTTTGGTTTGATTAGTCCTTCTATGGAAGTTCAAATGTACTAGGCATAAGAAGAAGAAACAAAGCTTCTCAAAAATGAAAACAATTCTACAATGTGTTTGAGACATGCCAAAATCTGTTCTCGACAGAGACAGGCAGAACAGATTTTAAATTGTCTTGGTCAGAGTGAAAATCACTTGTAAGTGCATTGCTTACAAACCATCTGGACTTTCAGGTCAGTAGCTTGCTGCAGAAATGTTCCAGACCCTGCATATTCAAGCACATCATGCTAGGTTTTACTAAGTTCTTATTTTCCCCTGTTGTTGACCAGCAGTGCACTGATAGGAAAGTAAATGATGAGTGTTGGTGCAGCTATGTTCTGTGTTGTTTACAGATAAGGGAAACAAGTAGTCTTACCCATGGGATATGCTGATTGTCGTGCCTGCAATGCAGGCAGTTTCCTTCTACTGCTTACAGAAAAGCATGCCAAATTTGTGTCAGTGATTCTTTCCATTGTAGCCTCTTGCAATCTGAAAAAGTTTTCAAAATAAAAATGACAATGCCAGTGAGAATGAACTTTGACAGCAGTATAATGAAATGCGTGGGAGGGAGCACTCAATCTACAGACTTTGAAAGAAAATCTAATTCCACCTCCAGTCCTGCAAAATGTGGTATTGGACCAAGGACTTTCAGTACAAGTAGCAACAGTCTACAGTCTAATTCATGCATGGTGAGAATAATCCCTTCTGGTGCATGCAATATTAATACTCCAGGGTTTTCTCCATCTGTTGTCACGTATGCTTGAAGTGTAACCTCTTTGAGGCAGGAAGTCACTTTATTGTTTCATGTATTTAACTATGCCTACCACAGTCAGACACTGTTAAGGGAATATAATCGCTACTGTAGTACAAATAACATTTTGGTTTTCTTTTGGAGAAGTCACAGGAATGAAGGCATCATAATATCACTCCTAGGTGTATAAACTACACCTACAAATAGATGTAGTTTTTATAACTGAATGTAGGTATAACAGTTATCTAATTGTTTTACTTTAACGAAGGTCCAGATTTTTACATAACATAACTTGTGGAAATCTACTGGCAAGTGTACCAAACAGCAGCAGTAGAAGAAACTTTCTGCACTGTTAAGAAGATAAAATAATAATCATGGTACCTATGGTGAAGGTAGGAAAAGGAAGCTGGGCTCCCTGATGGCAAATGCCATCAGTCTGATTTCTAAAGTATGATCTCTCAAAACTGTCACCTCTGCCAAGGTGGAAGCATCCACTTCTTTATCCCCAAGCCCTAAGAAGCTGGACTGCATTTCTACCTCCATGTTAGGAGGAACATGCCTATCATGATCCTACTGCAGTGAAGAAACAGTGTGGGCCTATTTTCGGGAGAAATTTTTGTAAGTCAGACATATGAATGACTGGAAGGAACAAGGACAGGGGTGATGGACTTTCCATTACTTCAAGTAAGAAATGGGTAGTTGTTGGTTTTGAACAAATTCTGCGGGCCTTTAAAAATGAAATTAGAGGATTTAATGACCCTTTGTGGACCTTATGTGCTAAACATATTAAGAATTTATCAAGGATTAAGAAGTAGTTGCACAGAAGGAAGACTCTGTCTCTATATAGCAACTTCAAGAAGAAAATTTAATCTGAGGCTGCCTTTCCCCCCCTCCCCTGCTTTGTGTACTGAGTACCGTCAACAATTAATTCCAAGCTGTTATTTTTAGCTTATTAATAGGTCATAGATGAGAAATAGATTAGACTCACGTTTGCATATTTACTTACCCTTTTATCATGCTGTTAACAACCCATGCTTTGCAAAGGGAGCGGAGAGCATGTTGCCAGCAGCGTGTGCTGGGAAAGCAGGGGAGGGAGGGGGCCATCTTGTTTGCTGCCCTGTTGAGGTGTGGTTTTGTTTGGCTGAACTGAGAGGGAGATTTGCATTGTTCATTGGGAAGAAGCTAAGGTGTGTCTTTGCATCTTTTGGGTAATGAACATCTTTTTCAAACATCTTTCATAAAACATTCCCTACTGGAAGAAGCACTTTTGCAAAGAGAGACTGCTTGAAGAAGTTACCAAGGCAGTTGGGAAATGGAATTTTCCTTCAGGAAAACATTCAAGTGATTTTATTTTTTTTCTCTTTAAAGATTTTTTTTTCTTACTGAACTAAGATAAAAAGCCAACAGTTTGCAGTCTCTCTTGGGGTAAAAACAATGTTTTAGGAGAAACAGGTTGGAAATTTCAGTTCACCTTTAGCTGCTAATAGGCAATACAAGCTGCCTTTTGGGAATGGTCATATTTCTCAAGATCTGCTCATTTCCCTCATGCAAGAGCTTTTTAGCTGATGGTATATTTCTTTCATCGTAATTTTGACCAGTTCAAATAGTTACCCAGTCATGAATATGATTACGGATGTGAATGGAAGATTGCAATGACTCATTTCACATTTCAACTTGTTTGGACCGTAAGGGATCACACAAATTTCACACAACTGCTAAAATTAAGTCCCTTCTGTGAGTGGGGAAAAATAACAATTTTCATCAAGGTAAAACAGCAAATTCTTCGCATTCTCAGAGTGGTGTGAGTTTCACTTCATTGGATTCCCCCCAGATGTCCTGAATTTTTTTGGTATTTGCTTTCCCCACACTTGGGTGTCTGTGGGGAGGTGCTGGCAGGGGGCCCTGTGGGGTTGCCGCTGTGAGGGGAGGGCAAGGGCTGGACACAGCTCGTTCCAGCAGCCCCACAGCAGGGCCCAGCTGAACCCTTCGGCCAAGCTGGCAGTGCCTGCCTGAAAGCATAGTTCAGAAAGGGCAAAATGGCACTAAGATGGTGAGAGTTGAGGGAAAAAGTGTGAAAAACAGCCCTACCTCCCCCATTTTGGGAGGACAGGAAGGAGGAGGTGCGTCTGATGCCACAGCAGAGGTCCATGGAATGGGGTGAGAGCTCTCTAACACAGGCCAGCAGGTTCCTCACATTTCTCCAGTGAAGTGACGCAAATGTCTTTGTAATGTTTGCTGGTTACAAGAAAAAATATCTGAGGTAGGAAAAGCACATGCATTTCTGAGGGAAATAATAATGTATATTTTTGCCTTAATTTTTTCCCATGTGTGTTTGTATTTTAGATCTTCTGAAAGAATAGTAGAGTGGTTGCTTAGGATACAGAAAATACATGAATATTAATACTCAGTTCTCTGTGTCATTCACTTTTTGGTCATAATGCCTAAAGTACTTGACTGGAGTCTGAAGGTGTAAAACTTGACCATGCCCACTAGGCATTGCGACAAAATCTCTGTGGGGAGTTTTTCCAGAAGATGATGAATTCCACTGCCAGTCAGACTGCAGAGAACCAAGAGGCCAGCCACAGACCACAGTCTGCAATGAAAAAGCTGGTCAGTGGCCTGTGCTCAAAGAAAGCTAAGCTCCTTAGTTACAGCTTCTGGTCATTGAGCTGCATAAAGATCACCTTCTTGGACTCTTACTCTGTTTTCTTTTCCAAAGCAGTGCGATATTTAATTAGCTACACTTCATTTATTTTTATAGTGAAAACAAATACTTGTAATATACTTTGTGCAGTACAACATGTTATGTCCGATGCAGCCTTACAGAATGTGAGCTCAAGTGGATTTTTAAAATTTGCAGAACTGCAATTTGGTTTTGTCATGTTTGTCTGGACAACAGGTACTCTCTTGCACATGCACGCACAGGCATATTAGTTGTTTCTGCTGTAGTTAACATTGCCAGGAAATGCAGCTTTTTGTTTTGTATCTGTGACATGTACTTTGCTGCTTTCCTTTAAGCACCTTAGAATCTTGTCTGGGAGGTCAGGTAGTTTATGCTGGCTGCATCCTGTACAAAACCAGCATGTCCTCTAATGGTCTCACTGGGACTGCCAAGCAGCACATCTTTCTGGAGAGTATGATCAGATACTTAATGGTTATATGGAAACCGTTTAATGATTATATAGAAGTAATCTTTTCTATAGAATTCCTCACACTTCTTATATATCACTGAAATATCTTCCTGCATTAGGCCTATTCACTTCTCTCATCCCCGATTATGGGTTGAGGGAAAGACTTTGTTAGGCTCTAGAAACTATCCTGGTGTGACCTTAGTGAAAGGGAACAGATACAAGTTTTGCAAGGAATTTGCTGCACGCTACTTAGATTAGGGAGATCAGTGGTCTGCAGCAAAAACTGGCTAAAGACAGGACACAGGCACCAACCAGTCTTGTCTGTTAAGGGAATTATCTGTGTTTCTCTATGCCAAAGGTTTTCTTCAGATAATTTTAAGGCAGAGGTGATAACTTATATTAGACAAACCAGTTGGCTGGAAAAAAAGTTTGGGCACAGAAAAGCCATTAAGGGCTATGTGTCTTGAAAACTTGTCTTCTCTTTTTTCCCAGCTGTACCATTTGATTTGATAAAAGAAGTCAGATCCACTGGTCAGCAGCTCCAAGATGTGAAGCAGCACGCCTGGGAATGATGTCCAAAGCCTTTGCCACCTCCCTTGGTTAGCTCCAACTCGGGAAAAAACTTCAGAGCATCACAGCAGGTAAAAGGAGAGGTGTTACACAAAGAAGTATTGAAAGACCCAGAGCTAGCTAGGTAGAAATTTCCTCCATTTTGCAGCTTCTGCAGAATTTAATACTGAAGCTGGTCCCTGAGGGGTCCTTTCTGTGGCTTAAAGGCGGGGCAGACCTCTGCTGTCTCTAGCTTGCTTCAGGATGATTGCTCTGACTTGGAAGCTGTTTGTATTTAGGCAGGGTTTGGCCACCTGCCTCTTCCCTGGACATGTCAAGAAAACTGCTTGTGGGCTGGATGGCCCAACCATCTTTAAGCGTGGTAGAGTTTCATAATCCAAAGTACCACAAAAATTAAGATATTTTCTCACCTTGCAAAGCTTCCAGCTTATTAATTTACTTAATTCCTGTGTGCAGTTAGAACATTAAAATCAATGTTGTTATTCACCTGAGTATATCCTGTTTGAACCAAAGGAATTGCAGAATCAGGTCCCCATCTGAATTATCTAGAATATAAATTTGTTAAATCAGGGACTAAATCAATTACAGTCAGTGGAGATGAACCAGATCCTTCTTGTGTTTCAATGTAAACAGAGAGCTCTTTTTGTTAATTAGACATTATAGCACATACTTGAACTCTTGGCAATTTAACTGAATTTAACCAAACTGAGATCTCATCAGCTTTTAATTGTGTGGTTACAGCACTATTACAATAAACCATCAAACCACCCTGAAAACGCAATCCTGTGCACCTCAGCACCTGGGGTTTATAAAGACATATAATCCCTTAATGCCTGCTCACTAATCAGTCTGGTTTGGGTGAATAAGTAGAGAAAAGATTTTCCTGTGATAATACATAATCATAAGAAATTGTTCTCTAAACTATCTGGCTTTAGTCTGCAGCTGGCAGTTCATCATCATTTGCAACCTACCCTTTCTCACCAGGTTTTTGATCAGTCAGGGGCATTGTGTAATTCTGTGTCATGTAGCCTGGAGCATTTTCACATGCCTCTGCAGGACAGACCAGTCTGATGGCAACTTGTAAATTCACAACTTGGGCCAATTGTTATGTAACTGCAGTAAGATGTCTCATCTTCCTTTGCCCAAAGCTGTTCCACATGGCTTGATTCTTGGTGAGAGCAAAGCAGTTAAGGTGAAGGCAGTGGAAATTATGTTGCTCTGTAGCAGCTGAGAATCCAGGCCACAATATACATGGAAATCATAAAGTCTCTGCTCTGGTTACTGATATTTTCTGGTATTTTAGTGTTTTGTTCTTACGTATGCCTCTACAGTTACTTCTGATTTCTAATCGAGCTTTTCTATCAGCTTGCATATATATGTGTGTTAAAAAGTAACTCGTGGTCTCTGCAGTAGGAAATCAAGGAAAGCTGTAAGAATCCATTTTTTTTGGGGTGGATAATGAAGGCAGATTCACCTGAAGAAAGTGAGGTGGATGGGGCTCTGGATGCCACTGAGACTGTTCTGGTTTAGCAAGAGGCTTGTGCTGGTGGTTCCTGGAGCTTGGGAAGGCGAGTGTACTTCTGTGTCACACCCTGGTCTTGCCATTGTTGTTGGGACAGTGAGCACTTGCAAACACTCTTGACTCAAAGACTGGTGCATTCTGAGAACTTCCTGCAGTGCTGGTGGTTTCACTGCCAAACCTTCAGTGAACTGAGTGGGGCTGAATGATTTTTCTTACCTCCACTACAGCTCTAATGTAGGCAAGAGCAGAATGTGCTGCCTGCAGCCATTAGTCTGCAGCATGCAGAGTTCAGGGCAAGAGAAAGCTGAAATGCCAGTGGGTGATGTGGCTGCCTGAGGGAGTTCATGAGGATACAGAAGTGTTTTGAGCTGAAATGGGATGAAGGAATTGAAGTTGCAATGAATGAATGTGCTGAAGAGGTTAAAATTAGCATTTATCTGTGTCGGTAGTACCTTATTTTGTAACTTTTAGAGGAAATCATTCAGTGAGAGCAGAACTGCAGCAGTTAAGTGGATGACAAGGGGTAACATTTTTAAGGCCTTTCATTCTGCTTTTGTCCTTCCTACTTGTTGGATCTAAAGTACCTTTCCAGATACCAAGCCGTAACCCACTGCAGGTCTGTCCTATCATCTTTGTTGATCCTTCTAGAAATAAAAAAGGAATTTATGTAATCTGTAAATGAACAAACTTTCTCTTGTGCTATAGATGATGGTATATCTTGATCTCTTATTAAAGCACTGTTGAATAATGAACATTTTATGTTTAATACATATTTAATATTCATCATAATTTAATTGTAACTATTAAATATCTATATAGAATAGAAAGGAAATTCATTGTATCGTTGTGAAAATTCTGCAGCTGCTTTGTTAATTTTTAGATAACCCACAACTTCTTATTAAATAATAATAATACTGTATTTCCCTTCTTTCCTATGTTGTTGTACACATTATTTTTCACAAATACCTAAGTAAGAAATACAGTGTAGTTTGGAGTTACATTGTACAAATGTGCATTTGTGAAACAAACAGACCCGTGGCCTGTGCTCCCACCAGGGGGCAGGACGAGACAAAAATTAAGGAAAATTAAAGGCAAAAAATCAACAGCCCTGCTTTTAATTCCTTCCCTGGCTCCTTCAATTTCTGCAAAAGCACAGTCTCTGCAACGGTATGACTAGCTGAGTGAAAGCAAGNGTTTTTTTTTGGGGGGGGAGGGGCAGGGGGAAGTTATGTAAACAGGACTTTGCTTCTGCTTCAGTGAATAGATATATGTATTGCTACTTCTGAGATACTGTGTATCCTCACAAACAGAAGGTCTATGATTTATTTACAGAAGCATTTAAAAACTATATAAAGCTATGTGATAAATCTGTATGTTTCCTATCTTGTAGCAACGGCGGTGTTTTAAATCCCCTCTGCAGCTTTTTAGCTGTTATTTTTCTTAAACACAGTTTGAAGATAATCCTAGACACTACAATTCAAGACTGTAGCACTATATTGTCTGTTGTAAAAACAACGTAGCAGGAGCCTGAGGCTTATGCCATGCCCAATTACATGAGAACTCTTAAGTGTTTCTTGTGTCTAGGAATAATGCAGAAGGCAGCCTACTTTCTAAGGTATTGCAGTGACCCACTTGCACAACGATGGAAGAGAACCACTGACTGAAGCCTGTTTAGTCCAACCATAAATCAAATAGCTGTGAGGAGCAAAAACTGTTAGAAAAACTAGGCTTATTCATAAAAGTGAATGTTCTTGTAAGGAATGCTGTTAGTAATTAACTATAGCCTGATCCCAGATGATTTGAGTACTGATTTCTGAGCAAGAAGATCACGAAAGACTTTTTAGTAAGTACATCACAGAATTTAATATCTGTAAAAGGAGATGAATCATCTGAGAATAGAAAAGTACCAACTAGTTCCCAGGCCAGTCCAAATCTACAGCCTGCAGTGTGTGTGTTACCTGTGGGTTGTTCACAGTCACAATTTTACATGTATGCTGCCAGAAATACAAATCAACAGGCACCAGAAATGGTGGTGATAATAAATGGGTTTTCATTCATCATAGCTTTGTAATGGAAAACTCTAGCAGTGAAAAAGCAACCTGAAACTGACAGCACACAGCTTTGCTAAAGGATGTCTCAGGTTTAAGGAATGTGTTTCAGCAGTCACCAGCAAATCAAGGCCCCCTTTGCTTAAGAGAAAGAGGTTCTCTTTATGACCTGTAATTAAAGACTCCACTGACGTCAGTATCTCTGGAGCTTTCGTTTCTCATGTGAATTTTATGCTTCAGCTTTGCATTTGGCCTGAGAGATAGGTTATTCAGGTAGGTCAACTCGGTCAAACAGGTAGTTAGAATAAATACAAACAGATGCGGAAGGACTGAATGCTCAGAGGTGTAAATAACCCCACGGAGGGGTGGTATATGCTGTTCTTTTACCCACCGCCTCTGAATTGAAGCTGTGATTCTCAGCCGTGGTCCTCTGCACTCTCAAAGCTTAAACCACCTCTCCAAGCTTAAACCACTGCTTTTGGGTGGTGGTGGAAGTGACCACAGCAGGGGAGTCAAGTAGCAACTCTGTTGCAATGACATTATTGTAATCCCTTGCAGTTCTCTTCCAAAATAGCCAGAGACTTCAAGTATTTTTCTCCTACATCCTTGGACATTCTTTCTCATTTCAAATTTCAGAATTATAGGGGAAACTATAGGGGAAAAAAAATCCAGAGTCTGGAATGCTTCTAAATCTGCATGTGTAAGAAATTACACTTTTGGCTTTTATACAGACATGTCATAGACTCACGGACTCACGCAGGTTGGATGGGACCCACGGTCCAGTCGAACCCACTTCTCAGAGCAGGGTGTGCACTGAGTTCCCATAGGTTTGAAAAACTTCAAGTATGGAGACCTCTTGGGCTACCTGGGCACCCTGTTTCGTTGGTTTAATGTCCTCTCACTGTCAAAAACTGTTTTCCTAATGTCGTCAGAACCTCCCATTTGAGTTGATGCCTGTTGTCTCTCATCCTTCTGCCAGGCACCTCCTAAAAAGCTTTATCTTCCCTTGATGCAGGTATTGAAAGGCTCTATTAAGTTGCCATAGACCACCTGTATCAGTGCTGTGAAGGTGAAAGCGTTTGGTCCTATGTTTTCACTGTGACTATGACACTTACATAGCTGTGACACCAAGTTTAGTTATTTCCTATACATTTAGATGGAATCCAAAATACTCTTAGAGGTTATGGATAGGATTATGGTAGCTTCCCCTTAAGCAGATACAAATGAAGATGACATTTTAATATAAATACACAATGCATCTATATGTATAACATATAGGCATGCGTTACTAGAATAATATAAAAAGATTTTATACATTTTAACATAATTTATGTATATATAAATTATATATATATATAATTTGATTTCTAACATTTGTCGAGTGCTGTAAGCAATTTTTGTCCTACTACACTAAAACTTTTTCAGAAATCTGGCATAGTTAAGTGCAGAAAAGTAGTATCTCATATCAAGCAGCCCTGGTCTGGTAGGACTAGAATTGAAAATCTTCTGGTCCTATAAATAGAGTGAAAAACAAATATTTTACTACTATTGCTCGTCTCATTCATTCCAACATCATGAATCAGCCCCCTCAAAAGAGGATAGAAACATTTATTAAGAGTATTTTTATTTTCCTCCATTTTTGCATATAGTTCCATTTTTTGTTCATGTTTTAAGCTTATCTCAGTGGCTACTGGAGTTAAAAACTTAACAGTTTTCTGCTGCTGCAGCAACTTAAAGGGACCAAAATAAAGGCGCAGTGGGGGAATCTCCGAGTATTTTATTTAAAAGGGAATGAGTTAGCAAGGAACTGATAAAGATCTGTGTAAGGCAAAATGAAAAAACTACTAACGGAAAAAATTTCCTCAGGCATGTTAGTATGCGCTAACTTCCAGAGGTAGAAATAACCATACTGAGTGGAAACCAGAAACAATGCTTTTACTATTTTTTTTCTCAGTAGAACAATTGAGGAAGTGGCTTTGTGTGGGGGAGTTTCACAGCTGGCTGAAACACAAAGTCAGAAAGTTTTCAGCTGAAAATGTTTGGCAGAAAACTGAAAAAATTTAAAGCAGCTGCAGAGAGAGTTCTGGTTTGCCAGTGCCTTATGCCTCACTTTCCTCCCTTTGGGTGTCTGAGAATGAGCTGCATGTTGCTCCTGCAGTGGTAGCGTGGGGTTCATGGTGGTGCTGCTCAGGAAGCTCAGTAAGTGGTGGAAGCTGCCAGTGTATCTAGTTGGTCTGTGTTTCCAGATCGGATGACAAGTTAAAAAGAGGTAGTATGTGAACTTATAAGCGCTTACATATAGGGCAAGCATAATTGTGTTGTGTGACAGAGAAATAATATTAACATGGGTAAAACATGCTTAAATAATAAAAGGAAGTCCAAACTCTGAATTATAAAGCTAAAATCAGAATCAGGCCAGTGAAATAAATCTATGGGCTTACCCTGGATATAATGGAAGTCAGAACCTGCCTCAGATTCGGTGGTAAATAAAAATCAGTGTGCATGCTATGCACAGGCGTGATTGCAAAAACACGATCTAACTACACCTGTGTTGCCTGGATACAATTGATTAACGTGTGATGGATGCAATTTACATTTTTTGTAAAGCAAATTATAATATAGATTTTCAAATCAGTCAAGATACTTTGCAGTAAATGGCAACTTGTAGGAAAAAAAATGAAATAGTGAGCTGAAGAGAGGAGAACCTGAGAATGAAAATATGAAATTTCTCCATGATTTAGTTATGGTTATGACAGCAAATTCAAAGTTTCTTCAAAAGTACTTATTTTTCATCTGAGAACCTCAGGAGAGCTAGAAACATTAATTAAGCTTCTTAATAATTCTGTGAAAGAAGATTAGTAATTATTATGGGATACTTGTTTTAGAGCAGTAAGACAAAGCACAGAGTCCTCAAGTAACAATGTTAAATACTTTGGTAGTATCTGAAGCAGTTACAGTGTGAATTCTGACAGGTAGCGTTGGGATGTGAGAATAACCTAAAAAGAGATAGCCACCTTCAAGATAGTTTAGATTGAGAAGAAGAAATAATTTTCTAATTTTGATAATCTTGTTCTTTTAACAGTTGGACCTAAAAACTGTCAAACATTAATTGAATGGCGATGTGGATTTCAGTAGCTGTAGGAACAGATGTACAAATATATAGAAATGTATACAAATATCTCTTACTAGCTTCTAGTTGATATTTTTCTGTATTTCTTTGGTTCAAAAAAATCCAAGAAAGTTTTGGCTTCTTAAGTATTTTTCTAACATTTTTAGTACAGATGGAAGCCTTAAAAGATGAATACAGCTAATGGCTTATGTACTAGTAGGCAATCTTTTCTTAAAGGAATCTTTGCTTTAGAGCAGTGGCTTGAGGAAGCCTAAGTTTTTATTTTTAATGCTAATGTTGATACTACTGTGAATTGTATGAATTCTTCCTGATGTGAGAGTAATATTTTGGCTCAGGAAAAAAGAGATTAAAATACAGACAAAAACTTAAAAGTTGCTGTGTAATCTATTGTGCTTTAATGAAGAAAACTTCATGGTCAGCACTCAGCTCTTATGTGAGGATAGGCAAGGTCCTACAGGAGGAGCAGGGAGGGGGAAAGGAATTCCTAAAAACTCCAATAATGCAGCCAAGAATAATTATATAAATTTCTTGTTATGTTCAGTGACAACTGTTATACTGAAAAGATAAAAATAAAGCAGTGATTACAGTTATTCCACTTTAGGTGCTTATGTTTGAATTTTGATGTGATACTTTGACTCACGTCCTTTGTCCATTGAGCTACAGCCAGATTGTATGAGTCCAATAGTCCAGCCGAAGGAGAGAAAATGCAATCTCTTTTTCTCCCCATATTTGGTGACTGATCTTGGAATAAGGAGTCTCTTATAACTTGGTACCAGTCATCTGCAGCTTCAGTGGATAGTGAAAATAATGCCAGCTGTGCAGTTTGCAGGGAGGGCCTAAAGCCATGGTATTCCTGTGGCCAGGAGGTGAAAGAGGGAGTACTGTACACCTCCAGTATACACGGACTCTTATTAACTGGGGCATCATGAGGAAACAGGGCTTGGTAGATTTCTAGGTCATCTTTACTATGTCTACACATCGAGTATTATCTTTCCATTGCTGAGAGAGAAGTGTCTGGGAAGTTAACTGATTTTCACTGTGTGATAAATTGACATCCACTCCTGAAGAGCTGCAGTGCAGTTTTGCACTTGGCTGGGCTGCAGTGCATTCCACTGTGCTCAGTCCTTCCCTTTGTGGTCTGATGAGGCTGTTTCAGAGCCCTTCACCTTTGATTTCACATGTATCTACTTTTCTTCTCAGCCTCATCAAGGTGTGAAGTAGAACACTTTTCATTAAATACCTTATACAGGTGACTAGCTCCAGCTTTGATAATTAAGACAGAAGTCTTCCTTGGGTGAGAAAAGCACAGTGCAAATGCAAGGTACTCTTTCCTTGGAGCCAATGGGAAGGCAAGATGTGAAGATAATCTGTAGATAGATATATACATATTGTGGAGTAGGAATCTCCTTCATACTTCTTCCCCTGTACCTTTAATTTCTTTTATAACTTTAGTTCTGTGTATAAAGTATTTTATAAAACTGATTTATTTAATGTTGGTTTAACTGAGAAAATGGAGAGGAAAAATAAAAGACATAAATCTAACACAAAGGCTATAGATATCTTCTTGGCTTGCAGATATCTTCTTCAGCGCTGTTTCCATGGAAATTATTTATAGTGCCTGGAGGGAGTGAAGTGCAGGTCACAGATCCACGAAACTACAGTAGGCTCTCAGCCCAGTTAGGCAGAAGCTGACAACAACAAATGAGAATGTCTTTGAATGGAGCTCTTCTGCTTTCAGAGGAAAACGTAATCTCTTATAAAAATGTGGCTTTGAAAGAAAAATATTAATCTCTGTGGCAGTTTGGGGTGAAATTGGAACCAAGAGCTGTCGGTTTTCATAATGAAAACAGCTTCAAACTCTCTTCCCTCCATTCCCTCTCCTCTTGATGCTTGAAGTTGTTAAGCGTTTCATCACATTTATTAAAGCAAAATTCTAAGTACCATTTTGCATAATCACCATGTATTCCAGTTTGGCTAATTATTTTGCCTCTTGAATGTCTACCTGGGGTATGCTGGAAGAGAGCACAGAAGACAAATCTGGCAAATGCTGTGGATATTGTCAATTATCATGAAGCTTATTCTGCATTTTATTTACATCAAATTATACTTTCCATAAAATATCAAAACATATGGAGTGCTTTTATAAATTATATTAATGTGTGTATTTATGTATATTCCATATGAATATACTTTTCTTCTCCAAAAGTTACAAAAATACATTATGTAACAAATTGGGTGACAGCTTTTTGTGAAAATGAGTGCTACTTATAAAGAATTTGTAAAGAGGGGTGGACAGATATATGGCCTGCAGTTTGAATTAGAGTGTCAATCTTTCGTTTTGTCACAAATTACTTGGCAGCGTTAATGCAGTATTAAGGACTTTCTTACCCTTTCTGTCAAGAAAAAGCCCTTGGGGTATTTGCTTCATACAGTGTGTAGCCCAGCCCACTCTGACAACAAAGATACAGATGTTGCCCTGGAACAGAACAGGATGGTGAGTGGGGTATTGAGGCGTGTGTTGATTTGCAGTCAGAACCATGTAAAATGGGATGCAGCTGGGTGTGGCATGTTGGTCATTTGTTTTCAAATACACTGGAGAAAGATTAATTTTAAGCAAGGAAACTGTCTGACCAAGGCAGAGGTCCTGCCAAGAGCATTTGTGTTTCTCAGCAGCTTATAGTTGGTTTTCTGTAGGCAAGGTCTAGTGATTGTTTTCTGTCTCTCATTAACACAGCATGAATCTATTGGTCTATTAGCAAAATAAGGGAAAATGTCACTGAAAGGACAGACTCATTTGTTTCTTAATCTTGTTCTCCCTGGTACTATTTCCCTGTACTTTTCGAAGTTTAGGGTATGCCACGGAGTTACCTGTGGCATATTCAGACTCTCTGTGAACCTGATACTGTGCAAATAGCCATAATGTAGGAGTATGTGACCATGCATTGTTCCTTCCACGTCATTGGTGAAATGTGGGGTATTCGGTGTGATAGTAAATCATTTCAGAATGACTTTATCTGTATTGCAGGAGAAGAATAAACTCAGGAGGAAAATGATGAATTGGACTGTCCTAATAAGTCTTTCTGTTAGAATGGTAAATATTTACACTAAGATTGTTAATGTTTCTCATTTGATTTTGCTCTCCATCTTTGGATTCTTGTGGATAGTGTCATACAGTGCATTTCCAAGAGTTACTTCAAAATGTAAATGACATGCCTATTAGTAAGCACTCTGAAGCCTTTACCAGCAATTCTACACATATAAATCCATTCTAAATTGTTTTATAGCCACAAACCCTGACTTTAGATCTTGCTTATGGCTATTTTTCACATTTAGTTTAGTGTCTGAAAGGTTCTGCCTGCTGTAAAGTGATACACTTCCCTGTAACTTCATAGCCAAATGAAGTGTGAGTATTTGGAGATATTGAAGAGGTATTTAAGACATGTCATGTCTGCTGGTTGTATCAAGCAAGTAAATTCTATGATGTCCAAGCTGCAGTGACAAGATGCATTATTGCAGATGAACTTTCTTTTGATTTGGATCAAGTTTTTACCATTCTAAAATTGTCAGAAATGAAGGGGGAAAAAATATGTGTCTTACTGATCCTTTTCTTTTTCTTCATTTGACTGACGTAGTATGTTATGAGCTCGTGTAGTCTGTGTGCCTCTCCTCATCATGCCTTCTCACAGGGGAAAAAACTGTTGAATTTCCCATTCCATACCAGTGTTGTAACAAGGTCTCTCTACTTTTTCCCCTACTCCTATACTTTCCAATATCTATTCATGTTTTTCATTTGGAAGATATTCTTCAAATTAGCACAGTGTTTCCAACAGTTCAATTAGGTAGGCCTCTTTATCACTCAGGTGTGAAAATCTTAGAGGTGTCTGCTGGCTAGAGGTTAAATATTAACCACAACCTAGAAATTCAGCACTCACCTCATTAATCCATTTGGAACCATCTGTCATAAAAAGATGCAATATGCCACATCACTTTTTTTTTCCCCTTTGGCATCTGCCAATTAATTCTTAATCTCTGAGAAACGTGTTGTTAAATTCAGTAATTTTGAGGCCGTGCTTTTGCCAGTTTGGGTATCTTGGCTGATATTTATTAAGATTGCTTTCATTAAAAGAGATTCCGTTTGAAATCTTTTCTATATGGCAGTAAACAATTCTTCCCTCAGTGTCGTCTTTTCTTGTTGGGATGGACTGTTCTGAACAGCAGTATTCACAAAGCTGTTCTCCCTAGGAGATGCTCTTGGGAAAAGAAAATGAGCAAAACAAAGCCAGCCCATATGGTCCCTTCTTGTGCAAAATGTGTTCAGATTCCTGCATTGGTATGGAGTGGGTATGGAATGAAATATCTTAAATATGCTGGGATCTTCCATTCTATTGAGCTCCATTCCCATAGGCGTAGACTGAATGCAAAGAGTTATGAGCCTTTCCCAAAAGACATGGTGAATAGAAGATGCGGTGCTTAAGCGCTTTTTACAGCATTAAAGAGAGTAAATCTGTATGTATTTCTAGGTCACAACACTGTTAGAGGCTGAATGCCAGGCTGTCTCTTTAACTGTGGTAAGAGATTCAGCAGATGATAATTTCATATATTATTAACCAATGGTGGTGTTATGAAGACGTATACTAATTAGCTCTCAAAGACACAGTTTTACACTGATGAGAATAATTGTTGGAAGAAAACATAGTGATGCACCATTATGACTGACTGATCAGGGCACACTTAGGTATTTCAATACTCCTTCTTGATATTTGGTAGCGTACTTAGATCTGTGCTGATCCTTTTGCATAGCTACTGAAAACAAATCTTATTTTTCTTCACAAGTAAGATGGACTACTGCACTTTTTGATCTGTGTTCATGTATTTTTCTCATTGTGCTTTGAAGCTATTTCATAGTAAGAGAAGGCTTATGTCAATTACAGTCTTCTGAAAAATGAATTTTTAGGAGAGCATTAATCAGCAGTATTATTTTGCTGCAGGTCTTTTATACAAGGTTGTCCAGCACTGTAGAAAACTCTTTTTTGCTTTTGCAGATAGAAATAAAGAGATACTGTTTCTGACTATATTTTGCCCTCAAATTCCTGTGCATATAATTGCAGTGGTAATTTGCTAAATGCTTGCTTCTTTTTTTTTTTTTCTTTTATCTACAAAAATCCTGAATACAAGCAGTAAGAACCCAGGATACCTGTCCCAAGAGAAGGTCTAAAATATGATTTCATAAGAATGAGGCAATATTTTAACCATATTGGATCCTTGTATTCTGCTGGTATCTCTAATTTTAAACTGTATAACATCTAGATTGATGTTTCATTATAATAATACTATAGTCAAGCTGGTTGGTTTCAACTCCATTGTCTGATAATGTTTTGACATAATACAGCTTCTTATTTATCTTATAAATTGCTAAGAGGTGGTTTTTAATTGATAATTGGTTAGCAAAGTGGTGTTTTAGTTGAGTAGCCATTGTCTGCTCTGTGTAGAGGCTGAAAGGAATCGCCTGCCAGAAATTAGTACACTGGTTAGCTTTACAGTTGTGTGTGAACAGAAGGGCAAAGCTCCCCTGAAGAAAACCTTGCAATGAGTTGCTTTTTCCTGAGGTGCTAATTGAAGCTTGGCAATGACAAAAGATCAGACTGGCAGTGATCAGTGTGAACTCTCACAAAGACCGGTACCCACTTCTGAATATTTTACTAATCTAAATGGTTTCCTTGGCTTTTATTTTCCATTGTACCAGATTAATCTCATTATTTCATTTCACCAAAGTGAAATAAGTAACAAAAAAAATAGGGTAAATGTTTTAAATGTTTTTTTTTTATTTTTTTTTTCAGTTGACGAGTAGCCATGTGCTTATCAGTCATGAGGAATACTACCCGTTAATGTGAATAATGTTTCTAGACTCAGTTGTGGTACTGGCCATGTTTGTTTTATTTAGGCAACCAGGCAGAGTGAGTCCTCTGAAATACATTTCACAGAGATGATTTTGTAAATAAATTTAATACAATTGTCCCAAATTTGTTAAGAACTCTGAGATGGACATCCCCAATGAAATACTCAGGAAATATTTAGTTGTTTTATGCAGTTCTCTACTAGCCATTATTGGGCTGTAGCTCTACAGAGACATAAAATATACAATATCTGAGATTTTCTTATAGCTCTTCAGCTTCACTATTCTTTCTCTAGAGCTTATTTCGCAGCAGCTTGCGCAGAACCATTATGAATAAACATCTACTCCTGTGTTTGCATAGCCAATCCATACAAGCATGAATGAGAAGAAATGACAATTCGTCTGCATTTTACTGTGCTTGCGAGTGTACTTGTTTCTATAGTCATTATTTTATCTTTCTGTCTCTCTAGAATTTTAAAGTATCAGTGCTGTAGCTGGTACATGTGGGCAAGATGGTATACAATGCACTGAAATAAATGATCAGCTGGCTGACAGGAAGGTGTATGTGAGAGGAAAAACACTTGGTGTGAGCTGAAGTTATCGTAAGTAATTTAATGTAGTTACATGGGTGTGTCAGTTCTTTGTTGCCCTGTTGGCACTTAAAACATGCATTTTCTATTGCAATTCCGGGATAACTACACAACTCCCTGACAAGAATGGACCTGGCCAGGCCCAAAATAGGGTATGTGTACAGTTGCAATCAAATGCAGTCATTGTTCTTGGATTCTGTTAGATAAGGCTGACACTGAATGCATGGAAGAGAAATGTGTAGATAAATTGTGTAGCTGCCTTCAGCTCAGATCTTTAATAGTAATTACATATGGAAGTGCACAAGGCAAAATGATTAATTTTTCTTGTTACGACTCAAGCCTCACTCTGGACTTGTGCTAAGGACTGTTTTATATGAGCTATCTGCAAATGGGTGTCTGGTCATTTGGGATGGGAAAGCAAAAACAATCGTATTTGATGCTAAAAGAAACAATTCCTTTGGGTGAAGCTGGCCACAGAAGCTGGTGTGTCTTAGCTGTGTACTAGTCTAGTGATCTAGTTAAGATCAGGAGGACTGAATCTATGATTCTATGGCTTATGGCATTTTGAATTAGAATAGAATATTTCAGTTAGAAGGGACCTAAAATGGTCATGTGGTCCAACTGCCTGACCACTTCAGGGTTGACTAGAATTTAAAGCATGTTATTAAGGGCATTGCCCAAATGTCTCTGACAGGCATGGGACATTGATCACCTCTCTAGACAGCCTGCTCTAGTGTTTGACCACCCTCTTGGTGAAGAAATGCTTCCTAATGTCAAGTCTGAACCTCCCCTGGCACTGCGTTGAACTATTCCTATGCATCCCATCACTGATACCTCCACGTGTCACCTCCTCAGGAAGCTATAGAGAGCAGTAAGGTCTCCCCTCAACCTCCTTTTCCGCAAACCAGACAAACCCAGATTCATTAGCTCATTAACTGCCCCTCACAGGACATTCCTTCCAGTCCTTTCACCAGAAGATTCATTGCCCTCCTCCAGATGCATTCGAGTACCTTAACATCCTTCTTAAATTGTGGGGCCCTGAACTGCACATAATATTCAAAGTGAGGCTGTACCAGTGATAAATTGATCAGGATAATCACCTCTTTTGACTGTCTGAATCATGTATGGAAAAGAAAACTTTGATATGATCTTTATATCTGCAAAGGAAAGACCTTGTCATCAGCATCTTATTGCAGAGATTAGGATTGTAGAGATATCTAGTCTAAACTCTAAGCATGGTTAGCTATCAGCTGGGACCAGGTTGCTCAGGGCTTTACTCAACCTTGAAAACTTCCAAGAAGGGAGATGGCACAGACTCCCTGGGGGAACTGCTCCACTACCTGAGTGCTTCACTGTGGCAAAGTCCCTCCAGCCTGAGCCTCTTCAGTTCTGGTTTACTCTCACTGCCTCTTGCTCTCCCACCATGCACCAGTGTGAAGGGCCTGGCTCTATCTCTTCCATAATCTCCCTGCAGGTGCCGGCAGGTTGCCAGTGAACTGGAAGGCATGTCTGAAGCACTGTTTATTTCACTTGTATTTCTGTGTTCCTCTTGAATGTTGCATAATAGTATGCGACATAGCATTTAGATCCAAC
Source organism: Nycticryphes semicollaris (assembly GCA_013400055.1). Classification (NCBI taxonomy): domain Eukaryota; kingdom Metazoa; phylum Chordata; class Aves; order Charadriiformes; family Rostratulidae; genus Nycticryphes; species Nycticryphes semicollaris. The sequence goes on along the minus strand of VXBJ01001423.1, from coordinate 1,166,158 downwards.
AAGATGTATTGAAGCATACCTGAGTATTTTTGCTATTTAAGTCTCAAGCTTTCATAAAACCCCACCAAAACAAATCCGATAAAAAAACCTGCTCTAAAAAGAAAAAAGGTATGTTTGTGTTTTGATTTTTCTTGGATTTTTAATTCCCTTCACACTAACATTCAATCTGGCTGTGAAGCGTGCGTGACAGAGTGTTGGTGAAACTCCAAAGGTATTGATGCATTCACAATCAATGAAATCTTACTGCTTCCCTTCAGCATTAGGTGTACCTGAATATAAGGCTGGCTTTTTAAAATTAGGATCTCAAGTATGGCAAAGTAATTACTATTAAGTGGTTTTCTTACATTTGAACTCTTCTGTTTGTTCCCCAGTAAAAAATGTACAATAGAAAGCAACGCTTATTCCAGGGCTGAAATTTTTGTATCTTTGATGATAAAGAATAGTATCAGCATTAGAATGGGACAAATTAATTTCTTCCACACACCAGTGGTTGACGTCCTAAATCTATTATTAATGAATTGAACTGTTTAAATCAGCACTGGGTGTGGTACCATGGATTTTGGAATTCATTTAATAAGGGTAATCAATATCTGTTGGGAGGCAAGTTCTGATAGAACCTCTTAGAACAAGATGAAAAATGAAGATAATTCTAGGAGTTCTTGTTTAGCTAGCATCAGTTGGGAACCTTGTTTGAATGAAAAGGGAATTTGGTTCAAAGATCAAGCAGGTGTATCGTTTTGCTTGAATGTGTTTGTATTTATGGGTTGGCTGTAAGGTGGGCACAATGAAATGCCATGGAAGCTTTAGGAAACTGAGTGCTGTACATATGGCATAGGAATTCGGTGTTTTTATGTGAGTGGAAAGAATGCTCTCTTGCAATTCTATTCAAGTTGCACGCTTTAAGGAAACAATTTCATGGTTATCTAGTCCTCTGGATATAGACACACCTATTGCTGCACTGTTCCAGCTCTGTAACCACAACGAAGGGAAACAATTGCCTCTCAGGACTGTAGCAAACATTAGTAATGTACTGCCGTAGGGGAGCACAACCCCCAGGCCTACTGCCTGGACTCTGCCCCATTTGAGACGGGGTAGGAAAAGAGTGGCTGAGAGTCAGTTTTAATTTAAATGCTCCTACATTTACATTTCAGATAATTGATTCTTGGGTTTGTGGGTTTTTTTTACTCCCTCTTCTGGTTGATTGCTTTTTCCTTTTTAAATTTTAGGTTCTCATAAGTTTCGTGCTCTGTCTAATAAAGCTGGCAATAAGAGCACATTACTGTCAGGAGCACAAATTGCTTCTCAGCAAGTGTTGAATCTGTTCCTCTGGCTAAGTAATAACAACATCAATGCATGTAACAGTATCAAGTAATAGCAAAAATTAGCTTTTTTTCCCCTTTTTCTGCTTTATTTCTTCTACTTTGAACCTCTTCTTGTTCCTCTAAAATTTCTCACCAGGAGTTAGAGACCAAATGAGAGCTACGCTCACTTCAGTAGTGCTGTGAGGGGTTATTCGGTTCAGTGACTTCTGTTTTCTGCATATTTTTCTGATATTTTCCCTAATTTTCCTCAAGGCACATTTAAATTTGCTTTACTTTTTGTGGTTCCTAGTTAAAGCCAATGATCTCCTTTAAAATTGCTTTGTCAGACTGTTAGGTTAAGAAATGCCATAATATACTAGAGTCTTTATTTTGAAATCGAGTAGCTAAATTTACTTAACAAATGTAGCCTCCACAGAAGTTAATGGATTTAAACCAGAGCTCTGACTTGACTCTCACATCTTAGCACTGAAAATAGTTTATCTGTTTACTTGTTCTAGCTCACAATTTAGAACTGTTTAGCCTTCGACCTGGAGAACCCTGAGCTACAGGACAAGTAATTTGTGTGAGAAATTCAACACACATGGTCATGAAGGCTTTACACAGAGAATGTTTGTTTTGGGGATATTTTTACCTTCCTGCCAAAAAAGAGGAGTAATATGTTACTTAAAATTCCTCCTAAGTTACAGATAAAGATCCCTGTGTTGTCTGTACAATAATGACCAGCATCGACAATATGTGGTTGCCCAGGAATTTTCATTCTTTTCTTCTTTCTGACCCCCTGCAGGGGCCCTGCAAATAAAGTCCTACCTGCTATGTTTATTTACTGGCACTCCCCTCTAGTTTTAGCACAATTTGCATTCTTGCTCTTACTGGTCATATTTACATTTCTGGTTTTTATGGTTCCTTAAACAGTATCTTAGATAACAAAATCAGCTAGTTTCCCATTAGTCTTAAAATGTGAATGGAGTACGTTGTTCTGTCATCTTAAAAAGGGGGATTCTTGTGTTACTGTTGTTGCTAAACATTAGATATTGTTTTTCTAATGATTTAACATGTTTTGTTTTTACAGGTTTTAAAGGTCATCACTATCAGCTGAATTCTTTTCATTTGTTGCAAAAATATTACCTAGAATGAAAAAAGTAACACAATTGTATGAATTTGATATACAGTAATGCATTAACTACACAAAGTTATGTAACAAAGGAAAAGTGTAATGGTGACATATATAAGGTCCACTCCAATATATTTTAATGTGTTTGAGACTTTACACTTACTCTGCAACAGAATCTGGCTGGTTTGCTGACAGCTTTCCCTCCAAAAGAAGGAAGTGTTTATATCAAGTCTGAGTACCAAAAGTCATACATGCGTTTTGACCGTGTTTAATCATGAATGCTTACATGTATGCAGTAAATACCTTAGTCTTTGAACATTTGTGAGTCCAGTGGAAAAAACTCAAAGATTCATCATATAAAAAGATGAACAAATTGTTTTCACACAGGAGTTGTGGATTGCATTTTCAAGGGCACAGCAGGAATCTTACTGTCCCCACCTACTAAATCCAATGTTCATGTGTGTCACTGTGCACACATAACACGTTGGCCCATCTTTGGTTATTTGCTTTGTAGACATACGTTCAGTCATCATATATCACATCAAAACACCTGAGCAATACAGGTAGGGAAGACTTGTAACAAACAGCCCCCAACCTCTTAAACATTTTAGTGGAAGTAAAAATTGGGAGTAGAAGATGCTGTCACTTCTTAGCATCTGGGCTTAGACCTGGATGCTGATCATGTAGATGTTCTTGAATGAATGTTTTTCTTCCAGTCTTCAGCTGGCTGCAATTATATTTCTATCATCTTTCATTTTCATGTGCTGATTTTTTTTTTTTTTAATCTTACTAAATATGAAAGCAGAAGCAAGGAAAAACATCTGCTGTAGAAAATATTCTGAATTGCAGTTTAGAGAGCTTATGAATACTGTAGGCTTAGCACTTGTACAAAACTATGTGGGTGGCACACTGTCAAGTGCAGACAGCGCGGTGGGAGATCCCAGTATGGAAATCTTTTTTTTTTTTTTTAACAGTAGTGAAAAGATGAAAAAAAAATTGTAAGGAAAAGCTTTGATTTGGAGGGTGAGAATGACATGTTGGACACAAATTACTGTATGGATTTAGATAGATGATGTGATGTGATTAAAAATCCATGTGCTTAATCCACCAAGTCTTTACAGAGCTCATTATCATCATGTGGGAAAATTCCAGCTGAGAACTTTGGCTGATTTACATGAATAACTATTAACTTATGGATCTCAGGGAATTGGCCTTACGCTTCTGAAATCTAAATATTTCATGCTATTTTATGAACCAGGAAGGTTTTGAAAACTCAGCTGTACTTCTTCACTAGTAAAACTGTGTGAGTTTTGTTTTTTTTTTTTTTTTCTATTGTTGTTGTTTTCAGCTCTTTCGTTATTGATTCTACCTGGCTTAGATGTTGCTATGTCTACCAGGTGGGTCTCTAGCTAACTCTCAGGAAATATATAATGGAAAGTGTTAGAGAAATGGATGATTGGGCTGTACAAAATAAATATTGTGGACTCTGACAGAATGTAAAAGATTGTACTTACTACCAGAACGCTCTTCTGATTTCTAATATAAATGCCATCTAATATGTGTGTTCGAAGGACTTGCCTGCCAAATGTATTGCATTTGGAAAAAAAAATAATTCTTGCTAATTGCTGTATGCTTAGCCTGCCTGTCATTATACCCCTCAGCAATTTTCCAATGATTGTGCATTTTACACAAGTGCAAAAGAGAAGCAATTAAGAAGGCTTTTGGTGTATAAGATACTTTACAGGCAACTCACCTGCTGGAAATAAAACAATTCTGCATTTGTTACAATTTTCTCCCCTGCATGTAACATTTATTCCACAAAAGGCATGATTGTGGACATAGAGTTATTTGATGATGAGTTAGTTAAAGTGAATATAACCATGATTTTGTATATGGTTGAAAGCAAGCTGAGCAATTTTTAATAAAAGCAATTTATTTACAGCAGGGCAGGAAACTGTTTTTCCATTCTATAAATATTCACTATTTAAATACCTTCTTTATCATAATGAAATATAGACCTTTGAAAATATTAATGAATTTATATTATAGAAAAAGGCAGTCAGGAATATTGAAACATTTAATTAAAATTATTTTGGAATATTTGATTTATTTTTATCATTATATTATAAATTTATATTTGCAGATATAAAAGGAAGTTCCAAATAAAAGTAGTATTTTCTACTAGTACCGTTCTGAAAAACAAGCATAAAATATTTGGATATCCATAGAGTTTTTTTCGTTTCTCTTCAAGAAGAAATCTGTTTAACTGTTTCTTTTCCACAAAATGTTTTAGCTCTGATAATGCCATGTTTTTAATTGAAAATATTTAGTCAAATAATTCTCATCTACCTCCAGTACAGACTTTACCCTTATATCCATTTCTGAACCAACCAGTACTGGATTAATTTATCTGAGTTTAATTAAAAGACACTATAGGACATTTGTCATATTTTAAATGACTTCAGTAAACCAAGCAGACCCACTGTTTTATTGATCTTTGTAGCAGTCAGTAAAATATTACAATGAAAACTTTCTATAATAGCTTTCACTGTGCTAAACTTTCTTGAACAGACTATGCCTATCCTGGTAGTAACCCTAATGCTGAATAAAAAAATGCTAGTGCTTGACTCAAAGTAATTGAGGGGCCAGAATATAATCCTATCTATAATAGAGAGCAGGTGTCCCTCTGCACTCCATGATTTCGCTCATGTGAGTCTATGTCCTTGCAAGTAACTAAATAGGCACTTAAAATTTTAATGGCAGATGTATCTCCAGATCAGTAACTTCAATGGCCAATACGCCTTATCAGACACACGAGCAAACAGAATTACTCAGCAGCAATCAAATGGATGTCATAGGTGTTGGCCACCTAATGTAACTGCTTGCTGAGCTGTGAGATCTCCACACACTCCTGGTATTGTACATGGAGGGAGGTCAGATCTCTCAGGCAGCATGTTTGAGACAGGACCTCAGAATTCCTTACTGTACAAACCCACAGTTTTCCTTTGACTGTAGAAAGTTTAGGATGATCTGGTAGAGTCGGGAGCCCATAGGTGAAGGAATGACCCTACCTATCTGGATTATAAGGCTTCCTGCTGCAGAAGACCCTGACAGACTTAGAGCCTTGGGATCTTTGTCAGTAGGGCACAGGAGAGCAAGGACATGTGGCAGTCCTGTGCATGTGTGATACAATCTGATTGCACTTAGTAGGTAACTTAGGCAATACAATAGCAGTTTCTCTGGGCATTGACTGTTGTCATTTTCCAGATGAGCTACTGCTGTATCTCTTACCTGAGACATGGGCTGGGTCCTAGAGGCCTTTGGCATGTACTGTGAGACAACACTTTTTCTCATTATACTTTCTGTAGGCTTCATGCTCTTCTAGGTAGCTACTGGGATTGCTAGTTTAGTTTCCAGATCCTTGCTATTGGAAACAAAAGAGTCAGAATTATAGTTGTATTTTTTGTGTATGTTGTGTAGCTATATACTGTGGCCTGCAACCCACTTACATACATAAGGTCACCCACAAACTAGCTCTAAAGTCTCTGGTTTTCTGCTCCAGCAGGTATTTCTGCTAGTTCAATTCATAAAATCCATCAGAAGTAATAATTTTCTCCTTCTACTTTTAAAGTACTTGTGAGAAAAGTGAAGCTTCAGACTTTTGCTTAATCATTCACGTGAGAAGCATCACTTAAGTATTTTATGGAAGATTGGTTGTTTGAAGGAGGACAATAAAGTGTCAAACATACCAAGTGTGTTCTGCTTCAGAAATTTATTATGTTTCTGAGGCATCAGTGCTTGGCTGTTGTGGCAATGATGGGTTCTGTCTGTCTCCTCTACACTCGCTTCTTATGACTCCCTTAGGCATCAAGTCTTGCTAATACCATGCTGGGTGACAAGGGAATAACTTCAAGGAGTGTTTTAGTGTCTTGTGGAGAAAGAGAAATTCTTGTAGGTCAGGTCTTGTAAGTCACTTTGTCAGGCTCCATGGGCCATAGTTTCAGTGGTCTCTCTTCAAAATATACAGCACTGGGACGGACCTTAAAGTTTTGATGTTTCACAACATAACACGGTTAGTATTTTGTAGGTGTGACAAATTTTGATCTTCAGATGGATTAAATTTGTCTCATGGACACCATGGGTCAGAATTTGATCCCCTTAGCTTAGAATTAAACTACTAGCAAGAGGATTTAATGTAAATCCTTACTTAAGGGTGTTAAAGATTAAAGTGAGTTCTGATTAGCATAAATCTTTCAGTCTCTGCTCCCTGGCCCCTCACAGCTGCCCATAGGTGCCTTTTAAGAAATGGCACAGAGGAATTTTATTAGATCATCAGAGCTTGTTGGGACAACCCACTGTGAAAAGCAAATCCATCATGTATTTAGGCTATGTGGTTCCCTAAGTAGGGAATCATAATAATTTTGCTTCGGAAAGCCCTGTAAATCTTTCTAAACTAAATCTTGTAAAATAATTTTCATGTTGCCTTCTTTGCCTGACCCTTCTCAATTCAGATAATCCTTTCTAGTTTTTCTTAAGTTGAAGTTCATTGTTCTCAAAGTTAATGCAAATTCAGGTTTCTAAATAAATAACCTAAATGTCATCCAGTGTTTTCATAAAATTCAACAGAAAGTGCAAACATCTAGTGCTTTTGAAAATGGTGTACTTCATTGAAATTGGTGTCTAAAATGTAATTGCCTTTAGTTGAACCATGAATCCAATCTGTATATTTTGATGTGCATTATGACAGAGCCTAGACACCAACTGTTCATGTGCCATTAGTGTTTTAAAATTTTGGCCCCATAACCCGCTTTCAAAATCCCAGATCTGAAAATGTGGAGGCTTTTTTTTAACTGGGAGAACCACCTGCTAATTAAATATCTAAAAGTGGGCTTCCATGCTAGCATTCTTCGTATTTCAGAGCTTTGGTACAAAGCTCTATTAGTATTAAAACAATATTAATGGTATTGAAATGTTAAGGAATATTCTTTTCATAGCACACAAGTGCAGTATAGTCAGGGAGATCTTATGGAAAATTCTGCACTGAAATATAAGTGCTATTGTTACAATCCCATTTAATTTTAAAATGCGGTGTATTTATAAAAGTTATAAAATTTTAAAATGCTGACTTAAAATGAGTATTTATTCCTAAGTCTTAAGACACCAATGGTACACACACTCATATGTACATATGCACGCATAAAAAGTATTTGCCAACACTTTTTAAAGGCTGAAAGTTTATAATTAATTATAGACTAAAATATAATAATGTTTTTTTCTTTTATTCTTACCTAAATCACTACCTTCGTATTGTGCTAATTATTCATTTTGTGCTTCTATGTGCTAATATGTATATATTAATACATACATATTTTGAGGGAAAAAGTAAGACTTCAGGAATTGCAGCTGGCCTAAATCATGTTCCTAATGCTGGGGATTTTGGTCTCTCTGGTGTATCTAAAGTTCCCTCTCCACTTTTTACTTGCATTACTTTACTTATATTACTTATTTCACTTAAATGAAAATGTCTTTTCATTGGAGTTCTGGCTTTTCAAATGAACTTGAGAAGAGGTGTGTACTACATTGAATTCTGTTTAAACTAGCTCTTAACATTAATGCTAACATTCTTTACACATTGTTAGTGAAGCTGTGATAAAAGGTAGCAGTGGTAAGAGACATCATTGATAGATTTTTAGTATTTTGGGGCAAGTGTTTTTTCCTATGGAACTGAGATTAAAAACTCTTTGCTGTAAAAGTGTCCCAAGTACTCTGCTCTTCAATCCTTGCTCCCCCAAATAGGCTTATATTTATTGTTAGTGCTGCTGCAACTTTTCAAAATCATAACAAGCATTTGTATCCCCTTCATGGAGAGAAATTTGGAGTAGCTCTATCCACTGTCCCAAGGCAACGTTATACATCCCAAGCACAATTAAAATTTAGGTTGGGTGCTTCAGCCTGTGACAAATCAGAGTGAAGACAGCATTCCTCCTTAGCTACAACACTTTTCTTGGATTATCAGGGTGAGCCTCTGCCAGGAGGCTTACTGTTACCTCTTTTATGGAGAAATGATCGAGGTCAAAACCACTGTATCTTAGCACTAATATTGAACTATTTGGCTGTTAAATTACATTTAACTTCCACAGTGAAGTGACTTTGACAGAAATAATCAAGGCTCTTTAGAAGTGGCAAGCTGATATTACTATAGCTCTGATTACTCCTGTGGTTATGAAGAAGAGAAGGGAAAACACATTGGAGTCTCACAAAAGCCAAAAGGAAAATGTTTTTTTCATTGGAGTTCTGGCTTTTCAAATGAATTTGAGAACAGGTGTGTACTGTATTGAATTCTGTTTTAACTAGCTCTTAACATCAATTTTTTTTTATTTTTGTTTCCTTCTCCATAAGACATTTTAGCAACACCAAATGATTTTAAAAAAATAAAAATTTTAGGCTATGTAATTGTGGATGGGTGGATGAATGAATATGTCATTGCAAATGACAGGCACCTACTCTTACAGAGTTGTCAGGCTTGTGCTTTTAGTGTTATTGTTTCCAAGAAAGACTGCTGTTGTTAGGAAAGTTCTTATAGCAGAAGAGAAGGTATTTAAGATCTCTTTTTCAGCAAAGCTGAGGTTTCATATGACAGGGTACTACTAAGTAACTGTGTGCATGAAGCACTGGACACAATTTTTAATATTAATTTTTGGAGAGGAGCATGGAAGTATTGAAAGCCCCGATGTTCCTGTTGACATTGCATCTGGTTTTCTATTGTATATTTTGTGAAAATTTTATTCAAAATCTGTGGTAGTTACTCTTGACAGCTGCTGTGTGACAGTGAGAGACTATGCAAATTATGGAAAAGGAGAATCACCTCTCTTGTTGTTTAGAAACTACATGGTATCCATGCCTTATTTCCTCATTCTGTCAATACTGGGAACATTGTTAATACAGGATTATTCAACCATAAGGTAGAAATTTGTATTTGGATGGTGATATTGTAAATCATCTGAATGTTGGATATCAACAGCTACATCCTGGGCACTACAGTTTTCTGTCAACTGTGTAAATTCTCACTTTTAGATGACGTACCATATTTTAATGATTACATTTAACACTCACACTCTGACAAAGGATAGTGGACAACGGACTGCAGCAGTTTAGAATCATATCTGCTCTTCCATTTTTCAAGGCAAAAATCAATAGGGACAGGTATCTAAATGAAGTGGATTGGTGGTGTGTGCACTGGTGGAATACTGTTCTTGTCCTGATTTTCCAGTCAAGCTACTCAGAGATTTTTCCATTGAGGAAAATTGTGTCTACGAATTGTTGTCTGGTTTATGCTTGACTACCTCTGTATATCATTTCAAAGCAGCCTGCTTGTGCCTATAGATGGGCCTTTGCCTGTCCTTTATGGATGAGATCCATGGAGATAAATTATTGAATCTGTGTGAACCTCTGGAAGTGCTTAAAAAGTTTTAAAAATTAAATGTCATGTCTAAATAAAACATCTGGTCTGCCAAAGAAATAACTCACCTTAGTGAGTATTTTATTTGGAACCACTGAATAAAAATATAAACAGTGTGTTATTCTAAAAGTAAAGGAAGAACATGAAGAGACACCCTGAAAGCTGGGAAAAAAAATTTAAGTGAAAAAACCCCACAGACACACAACTTGGGAGGCGGTGGGGGGTGTTTATGTAGTGTCAAAGTAGGTGACCATCATGTGTTTCTTTTTATTTCTTTGTTTCTTTTTGCAAAAGAGGGAAGCATTTAGAATAGATTTGTCTGAAGTTTTGTGGGATTTTAGTGTGAAAATCAAGAAGTAATGTAGTAGTATGCTGAAGAGAAACAGGCAGAATTCTTCATTCTGACATTGTGGTGTGGAAATACTCTTCTAGAATGTGGGAACTTTAAATCCTGTCCGCCTCCTACATGGCTGTGTTGAATGGGAACCCATGTGAAAACTGGACTTCTAGAAATTATAGTACTGAGTCTTGTGATCAACATTGCCAGTGGAGGCAAGGGGTTAGGATGAAGCTGCCATCTGTTGAGATGGAGAGAGAAGTGAAAAAACAGAAGAGAAATGTTTTCAGAAGTTATATGGAAGGGCTGGATTTGTTTTGGTCTTCTGCTATGCAGAAATGAGTGACAAAACCACAGGAAAAGCAAACGTGTTTTCAATCCATCTGTGCATAGTAAGGTTTTATCATTAGCTAATTACAGTTAGAAACCATTTTAATCATAACGAAGACTAGTTAAAAGATAACAAATGTTTTTTTTTTAGTTGTAACTATAATAATTAATTCCATGACAGATGTAAATTTAAGATACAAACCTGTGATGAGAATATTAAATGTTTCATTAAATTCTGGTTGTATATTATTAATTCAATTCTGAAACATCTCCTAAAAGAGAAGAGGAAGAAAGAGTACATAAATAATATTGTTATGGGGCACATTGCCCCACATTAAATCAGTGTTCTGCACTGACACTAGCTAATGGTGATTATGTAAACTGGACCAAGGTAGAAGGTTGCTAGATTTTTGTGACATTAAATCTGTGTATTGTTCCATGCTCTCCTTGTAAGACCTTGGTTATTTTTTTTTCTAATACAAATTGCCTACAGCGTTGCTGTAGATATTTTTGGAAAATACTGCTTTTAGCAGTCATAATATTGAGTCTGAGAAAAAGACTGAAAGATTTTGTGTTCAATATCTTAGATTGATTTAAAAAAATATGATTTTTTTCTTCTTTCTTTTAAGTTTATTTCATTAGGGATATTATAAAGTTTAAAGCTGGATCTGTAGGTCATCACATATTGTGGTTGAGATAAAGCATGCAGTGGGCACGCTCCCTGTCCTCCTAATGGATTCCTGAGAATTCAGTCTAATTTTGCAGGGAAATACTAGACAAGTTTTAGAAAAATAAACTTGCTCTGTTTCTTTACTTTAAATGAGTTTTACATTTTGGTCATGCACAGTTTATATTTGCTTTTAAGTTAGGTTATATTTTGATGAAGCTCTGTCTTTTAAACAGTAAATGGTTGAAGTAATTTTTTTGTAAGTCCTGAATTCGTCAGGTACTTACCTACTTTTAACATTGTGTTGCTGGCTCAATAGAGACATGAAAAACAGCTTTTTAATGTTTTGTTTTCTAAATTGCCTTTTAGAGGCTTTCTGCAGGAGAATGTATAAAAAAGGTCTCACCTGAAACTAGAAGAGTAAAGTTAGCATTAATATTTTGGTGCAAACCTAAAGCAGTCTGCATTTTTAACCGTTAAGAACCATGCAGAAATATAATGTCAGTCTTGATCATTCTTATTCCTGGTGTCTTTCTCTTGGGTGCTTTGCAGTTTCACTTTGGAGAGAAGGTTACCACCAGAGTAACGTGGTTCATCAGTGGTATCAGAAAATGTCAGTGTGAGTTTGTTCATTTGTAACTGACATTGATGAAAATAATGAAAACAAAAATTATGGCTTTGTGCCATTCTTGTCTATGGAGAGGTGTGATGAGATAGTTAAGGACAGCTGTTTTATGAAGCCTTAATGTATTCATAGTGTCAGCTGCAATTTTCTTAGGACAGAATAACAAGAATGTAAGAGCAGCAGTGCCGTATGTTTTGAAGAAGAAAGATTTTAGCATCTTCCCATCCATGACCAAACTGTAGATGACAATAAATTGCATAGAAAATGTCAGGAAATTGCATGGTATATGTTCTTGAAAGCGTTCAAATCAGATACTAGTAAAAGGTGGCTCTGGTTTAGGATATCACAGTTGTTTAATATGGCCTGCATTAAGTGCAGTCTGCATCAGGCCCCAGGTATTACCACAAAGACATTGCTTGAGAATCCTCTGAACCATAGAAAGCTGAGCAGCTGAGATTTTTCTTACATTACCGTGTTGATATTTCCACTTGGTCTTCCATATCCTGAGATATTTTTCACAATCAAGCCATTTCTAGCACTGTTTCTTGTAACAGTTTTGGTTTCCACTTTGAAGCTCCATTCAGTCCTGATACAAGATACACAAGCACATAGGATTATTAATCTCAAAGAATTTTATAAAAGTCAAGAAAACAGAATATGGTACATTAGGCATGTGTTGTGTTTGTCAGCCGTAGCTGATAAAATTCTATATGCTTTGCTTTTTTTACTGAATAACAGATTTCAAGAACACTGGGGAGTGGTGGGAAGTAAAAGGGGAGGTGAGTCCTGGATTTACAGAAACATTGATTCTTGTATGTCTCTTCTAATAGCCAGCTGGTAATCACAAACACTGGATGTGTGTTATACCAGGCTTACGTTTCAGCTGAAACACCTATAAAAATGTGTTGGTACAATTGTAGGAGGATACATTTTAGTTGCTGGTTTTGTATCACACTGTTCTTTGTAACTCAGAAATACTTGGTGATATAATTATTTTAGCCACCAGGTGGATATTGCAGCCATCTGTCCATTCTGCCATCAGCCAGGATGCTGCTACAGTGCTGTCTAGAAAGAGATATTTTCCATGAGCAATCAATGCCTTTTCTCTTCCAAACTGTCCAATCTGTTGCAGAAATCAGTTCTTTTTCCTCAGACCATTTTTGTGAACATGCAGTAGATATTTCCCGTTGTCAAGTGAGCTTATTGGGAAGGGCAAAGCTACTCCATTGTAGACTGTACTTTTGATTTGATCTCAACCAGAAATCTGCTTTTGCCAGGTTCAGTAGCCTTTCTTTTTCCACTACACTGCACTGCAGTATTTGAAAAAAAAAATGCAGAGAATAAAACCTAGGTATCATGGGACTTTCTCTTTCTTTCTGATAAGCCCCCTTCCCAGTAGTCTTTTCCAGGAGTGGAATCTAAAGAGCTGCTGCCTTTGGCTATGTTGACATATTCATCAGCTGCGCTTGCATATAGGATAGTAAGAGTCTGAAAGCCACTTGAACATCACTTAGTCTGAGTTTAGGTTTGATCAGCTTTAGCACTTTTTTTTGGATGTTTTGTAGCATATCTGTTAACTGCATTTCAGCTGTATATTAGTGTTATGACACAGCTTATGCAGTCTGCTGTCCTAATCTCCTGTATAGCCCCTGCATAGCATTGGTTTAAGCTCTGCATTTACATTTTGTAAGGGAAAGTGTGTTTTAATTTCATTTTAATTTAGAACAAAACGATTTTTAAAAACTTTTTCTATATAATGGAAATTCATTCTATTTCAGATTTAGCATTTGATTTCAGGATTTTGAAAAGATATTTCAAATTATATACCCTGTCACTATTTTCAGTAATACATATATATATGAATAGCAATCTGAAATAATAAACTTACATAAATTCAAGTCTAAACAACAGTTGGGAATGTATATATTTTTAATCAATTTTTATTATCAAACCCTTTGTTTTTCTAAAAATAAGTTTTGACAGGAGAGATTAACTCAGTTAATAGTGAAGTAAAAAATGGAATTATTCAAATCAGAGGATTGCTGTTTTGAAACCTGATACCATTCCAAGCGAACTTTTAAAGGCGAATGTAGCTTACTATGTTGCTATCCTGTGCTCTATAGCATGATAGTAAACCGCTTACTTAAATAAAATGGTGTTTGAGTCCTTCAGAATAACCCTCCAGATTAGTTCTGCTTTGTGTCTTACAAACACAATATAAAAGTGCTGTTGCTATGTTCATTTTACTCCCAAACCAGGGGTATGCCTTTTCCTTTGTAATATTGCCTTGACATGGAGACGACCTTTCCCCATGACAATGTCAGATCTTGGTGTCTGCCAAGAAGACCACTGTTTGGCTTCAGCCTTCAACTTGCAGGACAGGAGTTGCTTAGAGGAGAAGTAGTGTGTTGGACCTATGTTGTCCAACTCTCTGGTCTGGGGACTGGATCTGGGAGCAGGTTGGGACAAGAAGTCTCTGTAACAAAGAGCTTTGCTGGAACCAACTTGAAGGAATAAGGTTTAGATTTACTAGTCTTCAGACTTGCCTCAGCCTTCAGAAACTGCAAATCCAGTGAAGGGGCACTTAAAGCTTTTTCTGATTCCATCTGCCAGAGCTGTATCTTCTGAAGTTAAAGACTATACCACTGAGTAAAAAACTGGCTGTATGGCTGGGTCCAAAGAGTGGTGGTGAATGGAGTCAAATCCAGTTGGTGGCTGGTCACAAGTGCTGTTCCCCAGGGCTCAGTACAGGGGCCAGTTCTGGTTAATATCTTTGTTAATGATCTAGAGGAGGGGATTGAGTGCACCCTCAGTCAGTTTGCAGACAACACCACAAGTTGGGTGTGCATGTTGATCTGCTTGTGGATAGAAAGGTGTTGCAGAGACCTCTGGACAGGCTGGATTGATGCACCAAAGTCAGTTGTGTGAGATTCAACAAGGCCAAGTGCACTTGCATCACAGCAACTCCATGTAGGCTTGGAGAAGAGTGCCTTGGAAAGCTGCCTGGTGCAAAAGGACCTGGGGGGACTGGTAGACAGCTGGCTGAATATGAGCTGGCAGTGGCCAGATGGCCAGGAAGACCAATAGCATCTTGGCTTGTATTAGAAATAGCATGGCCAGCAGGACTAGGGAAGTATTTGGCACTGGTGAGGTTGCATCTTGAATACTGTGTTCAGTTTTGGGCCCCTCACTACATGTTAAGGTGCTGGAGCACATCCAAAGAAGAGCAACAAAGAAGGAGTCTTATGAAGAGTAGCTGAGGGAACTGAGATTGTTTAGTCTGTAGAAGAGGAGGCTGAAGGGAGACCTTATTGCTCTCTACAACTACCTGAAAGGAGGTTGTAGCGAGGTCAGGGTCAGTCTTTTCTCCCAAGTAGCAAGGGATAGGTTGGGAGGTAATGGCCTCAAGTTGCTCAGAAGTAGGTTTAGACTGAATATTAGGAAATATTTCTTCACTGAAAGAGTTATGAAGCATTGGAACAGGCTTCCCAGGGAAGTGGTTGAGTCACAATCCCAGGAGGTATTTAAAAGATATGAAGATGTGGTGCTTAGAGACACGGGTTAGTGGGGGATTTGGCAGTGTTAAGTTTACACTTGGACTCCATGATCTTAAGGGTCTTTTCCAACCTAAATGATTCTGTGATTCTATAGCTAAGTGAAAAGGGTGGAGGTTGTGCAAGCTAGGTGTTAAATGTGATGTTTGATAATTTACATAGACTTGTGCTATTGCTTGCTTTTCTTGCAAGTTATCTTCTCTTCCTCTTGAATTTCGGTTAGGCCGTTCAGAAAAGCTAACAAATGGCTTTTTCTACAGCTCTTGCTGTCTATGAACTTGCTTTGTATTATAGGTAGTTATAATTTTATAATTTTGTACTAAAAGCCGCAGTCTGGCTTTTTTTATAATTTTGTATTTTGCATACTAATGATATTTTATATAATGAAATAGTAATATCCTCTTCTGTACCTTTTAGTTATCTGCATGTGTGACAAAATATTATAATGTTTTCAAGTGTTGTTAGTAGACATTCTCTATACAGTCACTGCGTATCACAGAAGCATATGAGTTTGTTGGTAAGGTAAAACGTTGCTTGAAAAAATGGGTTGTTTGTAGTTTGCCAGTAGAATGCACAAAAGAGAAGATTAAGTGGCAGCAGTTGAGGTGAATTTTTTTGGGGGGCAGGGAGGTAAATTTTATTTGATCTTGTGTTAAATATTAGGAGTTCAGGGCTGCCTCTCAGGCAAAAAAACTACTTCAGATTGTTCTTTTGGATTTAGGTAAATATTCATTTCAACAGTACAGGCTCAGAATAGCTGCTGACAATTTCAGCTACAAATAAAATAGAAAAGTGTCAAAGAGATTAAAAGATTATTGAACTCAAGAATAATTTCCATTTGAAATTTTACTTTGCATGATACAAAACGGTAACGTTTATTAAACATCATGTCCTATAACCACCTTTATATAGGCTATATACTTATGACTCAAACATGGATATAAAGAAGAATCTCCTCTAGTGCAGTAAAGACAGTGAACAGGTGGAAATTTTGTTGAAACTGATACTGTGGATGCAGGCAATGATGCAGGACACACAGACCCCAAGACAACTGTTAACTTACTGCATTGGTGGACAAGCTTTATCTACAGTTTCTTTACAATATACCGTATAATGTGATTTTTAAAGTATGGACGCTATCTCTAACCCTTCAGCAATGCTTCATTCCACAATCCAGAAGACTGGCTTGTTTTTCTTAGAGAGGCTGAAGAGTTCATAAAGACTTTGCAGACCAGCCTAACATTTCATGTACCACGTGCAATGGGAAAGGACATGCAGCAAATTACTGGGCTGCTGCTCTGAGCTTAGGAACCCTACAAGCACTTGTCTCTAGTGTGTGTGAACATGCAAGCAGAAGCATGATGTGCTGCCACATCCATAGCATGGAAAACGAAACAAGCAGCTGCTGTGACAGTATTTTGCTACTCGGTTGACATTTAGGAGTTATCCTTATTACCTGGATCCTACTGGTGACATTATGAGGCAGAATTAGTGCAAAATTGTTCATTGCCTGCTGTGCTGGCTGTGGTCTAATGTGCATAGTTCTGTTGAGAATGATGATTTCAAGAGCATATCTTTCTAAATGGCAAAACATAAAAACAAAACAAACAAACAAACAAACAAAAGCCAAAACAAGAACTCAAGCTTTTCATGGAATGAGTTGTCTTCATGCCAGTTCTCTTCCTTGGGATCAAGTCAATCAAAGCACTGGTTTTACTGCAGCTAATACTTGCTACCTCAGATCCTAATAAGAGTATAGAGGTTATAATAGTGAACAGTTGTTTCTCTTTTTCTAAATACTTCTTTTATGCACTTTATTTTTGACAGGCCATTATACAAATACCTGCAGGTTCCATAGAATCACTGTTACAAACATTTAGAAGTAATGAATACTTACTGTTTAATACACATAGTAAAGAAGATTATGATGAGAAGGTAAATTAGAAAAAGAAATGGAACAAACAGTAATTGGTCATGAACTGTGAAATGAAAGAAAAGAATTGGTGCAAGAAGGAGATGAGTTGGTGTTAGTGAAGAAAATTACTTACTAGACAGTGAAAGGGAATTTCTTGGTCATTGTTTGACAGATATGAAAGATATATGGAGGATGGAAGGATGAAGATCGAGTACTAGGCTTCAGTTCATTTGAAGCTGTGAAGCTGCACAGTAGTTCACCTGTGAAACTGACTGATTTTCATTTCATGATAGTTTAACATTTTCTGGACAGTGCATCTGCTTTTGTACATTGCCATCTTTCTTTTGAATCTTACTCTAAATTCTTCATTTATGTGGACTTTGTTCAATGCATTGCCATCAACTTCAGTGTACTGATGTACCCCATTGCATTGTGGGTGCTTCACCTCATGGAAATTTGTCAGATCTTCATGTGTTTAAACTGCACTAGACTGAAATTCTTTGTGTAAGTTATAATCTAGTACCCTCTGAAACTGGTGGATTAGACCCACACTGCAGACAATGAAGAAAAAAAAACCAACAAAAAGAAAAGATGTAGGTATTGTGTATGGAAAAGAGGTAGGAGAGGAAATTAATACCCTTAACACCCAGTGATAAAGGAAGCTTGACTACAGAAAATGGTAATGAGCCATAGTTAACATTTAGACAGGGAAATAAATCTATATAGTATAAGTGGCTATTTTACAGGTATTCATAGTCTGTCTGTATCAAATCAAATGACATTAGAAAATTTCATCAGCCTGTTTTCCCTTATGTACTTTCATCTTATTGCAGATGACTGCAGGGTATTTCCTTTGAATGATAACTTCCGTCTGTACAGCAGGTTACTGACACGTAAAAGCCACATGTAACGCACAGGGTCTTGATTACTTTCATGAATTTCAAGATCTTGCCCAAAACAATGCATATTTATTTAAGAATGCAAAACCTATAATCCTTCAAATCCTTTCCGAAATACTGTACGCCTACCTCCTCATTAGCTTATTCTTTTTAATTGCAATATGAGCTCTCAGTTTTACTTGATGTTACAGTACACTGAATTTTCAGAAAATAATACTATTGACAGATTTAAAAGTTTGAGGACCTTGTCTAGATCCAGCCTTATTTTCCTCTTTAAGAACAGGTCATTGAAGTAGGGCACATCAGACTGGGGTCCCAGCGGGGAGAGACAAAATGCGTCATGATGTTTTTTGGGAATGTGAGCAGTGCCACCTGGCTTGTTGAGTTCGTTTTTGTAAAGTCAGGCACAGTAGCAGGTGACCTGCCTCAAAATTGTAAATTCAGCCTTAATTAGTTTTCAAGAGCAGACAAGGATCTTCATTGAAAATAGGCATCTGATGTTTAGCTTCCTGATGTCGCTGCAGCCAGCTGTGATATATAAGAAATCTTGGAGGGGATAAAACTTGTTGGTATTCAGTGTTTGACTTTTTTCTGAAAGAAGAACATATCTGAATAATCCTAAACTTGTTATTTCAGTTTCTTACATGTGGAACCACAGCAACTGAGACAAACCTCTATAGACTCCTTTCTCTCCCCCAGATATGTCAATGTAGTCTTAAAATTTTGAACAGACTCTAGTGTCTATACTGTAAAGATAAATAAGCAGAGTCTTTATCAAAGAGCGTAGTGATAGAGCAAGGAATAATGGTTTTAAACTGAATGAAAGTAGGTTTAGATTAGATATAGGTATTTCCTCTGAGGGTGGTGAGAACCTGGAACAGGTTCCTCAGAGAGGTTGTAGATGCCCCATTACTGGAGGTGTTCAAGGTCAGGCTGGATGGGGCTTTGAGCAACCTGCTCTAGTGGGAAGTGTCCCTGCCGATGGCGGGGGGGGTTGGAACTATATGATCTTTAAGGTCCTTTCCAACCATTCTATGATTCTATAATTTATAGTGAGTAATAATTTTTTTGGTAGTAATAATACAATATATATAATAATTAGGAAATAAGTTATCTTAACATGGCTACTGATCATTTTGATGTGTATATGACTCAGAAGTGACCAATTTGGAGTTGGGATTTTTGTTTTGTTGTTGATTTAATGTGTTAAACTGATATCATGCAGGCTTTGATTCCCAGCATTCAGAGAGATGTGCTGGGGACATGCAGGAGAAAAAGGTGGAAGAAGGGAGATACAAATTACCTATTGTTGTTTCTGTTGCCAAACAGAGGAGTTGGCGTAGAAGCCAAAGTAAATGAATAAATGGTTACGTCTGTAAATCTAAAATAGAATTTCTGCAAAAACAAAATTGCAGTTAAATTGATTTAAAAATATTTACTCTGCTGAAAGTCAATAAAAAGATTTTTAAGGGGTAAAGAAGAAAAATATTGTAATCTGGGGTCTTTAAGCTTACATTTTTTTTGAGCTAGAGCAATTACAGAGAAGATGCAAATGCCATTGATAAAACATGAAAATCTGTCCTTGAGTTTACAAATTTGTGCATGAACCACAGGGCACCAACTTGAAAAGGTTTAGCCTACAATGACAACTCTGAACAAATGATTAATAGTAATAATACAGTATTATAATAATAAGAATAGTATTGAGCTGCATTTGGGTTGGATATAGAAATCTGGCCAGAACAAAATATGTGTGTAAAATGAATACCCATTAAAAATCACTGATTAAGACCTATGTTGTGAACCTTTCTGTCAGATTCCAGAAAACAAAAAATCAATAACATTTAGAGGAAATAATGCTCAGAGAGCTGCGACCATTGTTTCTTGTTGGGTGACTAAATGAAAGTGATTGTAGAATCGTTGAGTATGCATCTGGTATAACAGCTACTCTCATTTGTAGGGCTCCACTGACTGCACTAAAGTTACTTCACGTTATCCTGGGACAATTTGGCCATATTTATCTGGTTTGATTCTTAAAAGGTTACGTATTTTATACTGTTTGCAAGATGGAAGACATTTTCTAGGCTTAGATAAAGAAGTTACATTTTGTCAGTAACATATTTGAACCAGGATTTCTATTGTATCCTTCACCTATTCTTGCCTTTTCTAGTTTTACTTTTTATTTCTAGGGAGTGATGACAATTTTTGGTACGAGAAACCCCCAACACTGCACTGTAGTGTTGTGAATGCATAAGACACTACCTATGCTAATGATTTTTGCCAGTGTTCTACCCTGGTTTAATCCATGGATTACAGTAAGGAAAGAAAAAAGCAAGCTATGTAGGGGAGAGAAGGAAGTTATAAATGCAAGTAGAGTTATAAATGCAACAGGGGGGATAAGTCTTTGAGGGAGTCATGCTTTATTTATTGATGCCAGATAGAATGCTCCTTGAATAACTTCATTTTAAACAAGTAGTGATATCCAGACTCAGGATTTTTTTAACAAACCTATCAGTATGCCCACACTATAACTGGAAAGTCTAACAATAGCACAGATATGCATATCTGAGCTTGCATTAACCTAGCTCTGGCCACCATACCTGTGTCCAGATTTCATCATGTGTTGAACAAATCTGTTGCAATCAATGCCCTTGAGTAAATATTTGCACTGAGATGTACATTTCTGCTTTTCCCAACATCTTCTAAATGGACACATGGAGAAGAATGGGAGGGAGAATAACAGAGGACTCTAATCACAGAATCATAGAACGATATGGGGTTGGAAGGGACTTCTGGAGATCATCTAGTCCAACCCCCCTGGGGTTTTTAATTTTCATAGCAGTCATGATGCTCTCAGCTTTATCTCTGCTTGGCTGCACCCTCTGACTATGGTGTAGGTGCTTTTAGGGAAACCAGTCTAGAATGCAATGGAGGTGTCTCAATATGAACGATTCATAACAGTGTCTGGGTTCTGATGGGGACTCTCAGACTTTTGTGACTGAGCAACAAGCATAGCTTGAGTACTCAAAGTTACTATGAGAACTGTAGGTTTGCAACCATGCAAATGCAGACACTGAATAATTTTATATTATTACATAATTAATTTGGGCAATTTCTTGAGTACACACAGCTTTATCTAAAATTCCATTCAAAAGCTGTTTCTTTTGACTTCACTGGACTTGAATCAGACCTTCTTTGATACTGATTTACCTACTTAGATCTTGAGATTTGTGAATTTCCACATGATCTCTTGATGCTCCTCATGGTTTCATTCTTACAGCTGGAATAGTTGGTATTGATTTAGCAGAGCCAAATTATCATGAATTATGAGTCAGACTTGGCCACCTAAGAGTGGAGTCATGTTTTTAAAAGTGTAGACTCCTACCCTCCTACGTGACCAATGGAAAGTGACTTGGTCAAGACGAATAAAGATTTTGTACTTTTGATTTTAATGTTAGATGTTTCTTTGTGGTGTATTGGCTTCAGTAATTGCTAAATTTCATCTGATATAGGTGACAAATAGATTTGTTTTCCCGCTGACAATTTTTTCATTGTTTCTAATTTAAAAACCTGAGTGCTTTATGCATGAAAGACAGTTAAGATTGCTTTCTTGAAATGTAATGACATCTTTAAAAGCTTCAAGAAAGTTGAAAATAGAAATAGTGCAGCTGACTTCAATAAGTATAAACCAAGAGAAGTAAAATAAAGACTTTATTACTTCTTAGTAGATATCTATACTACAGTAGCTCCTACAAGTCTCGATATACTCACGGACTCATTATGCACATATATGACAGGCTCTTCTCATACTTGCTCAGAATCTAAGGACTTAACTGATGAGGGATCTTTACACCAAAGATTCTATGCTTTTGCAGAGCCCCTGCCTATACACAGAGTTTATCTGGTGGAAATGCACCTGCAAGGTCAGAGTTTCATGGCTCAAAAGCAAATCCAAGCGCAAACATAAGGCTTGACACAGACAAATCAAATGCAGGTAACTCTGGAGAGTTGAGCAATGCTCATGAGCAATGCCAAAATACTGGCCCTGTGATGTATTTATATATTATAGTTACATGAATGTGAAATGAGTCTCTGTCTGATGCTTCAGATGCTGCTTCTTGTCTTACTACAGTGATCATTCTGTCATATTGTGTTTCACTGTATAAAGTTGAATTTTACTTCATTTTTCTATACTATAAATGCCAGAACTAGACATTTGCTTCATAGATGTTTACTTCTGCAGGCAACCTAGACTTGAAGACCTACAGTTTTCTCTCAAACCTATGTTCCTACAGATCTTTTTTTGTGTGTGTTTTTTCTGTTTTTTCCCCTCCTTTATCTCAATCTAGGGTTTTAGGCTGGCATATTTCTTGCAAGTATCACAGGGGGAGTGGGTAGTGAAAAGAAAAGGATGAGGTACAGAAGTTTCTGCCCAGTTTGCTTGTTTTCTACCTCCTTATATTTTAATGATTGTTCTAAGTGGAGCTATTAATTTTGGAATTTTCATGAAAAAGGAAAATTTCTTTGCAGAAAAAGTTGCACTGAGTTTCTGCTACTTTAAACTTTTGTCATGTGCCAATATCTTTCTGCACTACTAGTTAAAGCTGCTTTTCTATTCTCTTCTCCATATAGCGGATTACATTGATTTCTCCAGCAGAATTCAGAACTCTGAATTAGGTAAACTCCCTAAGGCTTCTCAGTGTTAGCTGATGATCTACAGTGGTTAGTTCTGCATCTCTCTTTTTATTTTATTTATATTTTTTTTTAATTGGGGGAGTAAAAACCAGCATTAAATTGAGTAATGACTTGAAAAAGCATGGCACTAAGTTAATAAGTGGTTAGGAAATCAGACAGCTCCACGGTGTGGGATTCAGTATTAAAGATTTTTTTAAAAACTTTTATACCAAGTACAGCCTACATTATACCTGTGTGAGAGGTAAGCCTCTGAACTACAGAAGAAAAACTAAATTTTCAGGGGTCTGAGAAGACCTGTAAATATAGTAAACCTCATAGCTCTATCTTCTTGTTTATTATGTATATAGAGGTATAATGATCCTTTTTTAGCTCACCACTGTTCTGCAAGGATCAAATAATTATGCTTTGAAGATGCAATGTGCTGTGTGGAATTAGGCTGCTTTCATATGTGGCAGTGTGCTCCTAGCAGGTGGTGTGCCCTGTGTGAGTTCTGACTGGTTTGATTTGTGTGAAGCTATCAGTATCACAGACAGCACAGATTTTCTTTGGTGGTTTTGTTTCTAAAATACTTTGGTACGTATTAAGCTTTCACTCTTTTGAAGGAGGATATAGACATTAAGATTTCTTCATTTGGGGAGCAGTAGCGCAAATAGGGGAGGCTTTCAGCTGTCACTGAGTAGGAAACGATATTGTGGTAGAGATCTCTGATACCAATACCACTGTGAAGTCGTGGGTGAAGTGAGGAAGTAAGTTTGAGATTAATGCTAAAATTATCAGTTGTGGGATGTAGATGTCAAGTCTGGAGTCATCTTCTCTGTAAATAATTTAATCCTGAAGTACTGTCTTCTGTCTGAAAATTGTTAATTGGCTATTTTATAGCAGCAGACTAACCTATTCCAAAACAGAGAAGTTTGAAGTAGGTGACCATATACTCCTTATGTATGTGTGTGTATCTGTATGCTGAAAGTATCTAGACTCTTAATGAATCCTGAATAATTTCCTACCTTTTTGCTTTCTCAGAAGTGGTTTAGAAACGTAAAATGGAGGAGCTGCTAATATAAGTGAAAGAATACATGAAATTTTAGTCATGTAAAACTGACTCAAGTTAAGAGCTGACTTAAGCTCTTACGTGAATGGGGAAATCCATACAGTAAAGGCCAGTAAAGGACCTTTTGTATCCAGTTGGCTCTAAGTAGATATTGAAGAGTCTTTTTCACCCCCCATATTGAGGGCATTCAAACAATTGAAAAAGGTTGCTCCAGGATCTGTATTTTTGCTTTGTTTCATAACCAGAGATACTATCAGAGTAAAGCTTTTGCTACTGAAGGATTGTAATTACAACAACATGTGGAAATCTAGGACTGACTCCTAAATAGGAGATTGGCTTTGCAACAGGGAATTTGGAATACAAACATAACCAGCCTTTGAGCTGCTTATGAAGAAAAGGATCAGATATCTATTTCAGCTTCTAGTTCAGCATTTCAGTTGTTGATGTCAACATTCTTCCTTGCCTTAAAATAAACCTTACTGCAAATCTACATGAAAGTAGTCCTGTTTTTAGTTTGAAACTGTATTTAATAAATAATTGTGTACCTTTAAAGGTCATCTAGTCCAACCACCCTGCAGTGAGCAAGGACATATTTAACTAGATCAGAGCCCTGTCCAACCAGACCTTGAGTGTTTCCAATAATGGGGCATCTACCACCTTGCTGGACAACCTGTTGCAGTGTTTCACCACCCTTATTGTAAAAAAAATTTCCTCCTTATCATTCTTAGAGTCATAGAATGGTTAGAGTTGGAAGGGACCTTAAAGATCATCAAGTTCCATATTTTATCTTCCTTACCTTCTTAGTCTAAATCTAACCTCTTTTACTTTAGAACTATTACCCCTTGTCCTATCACAACAGGCCTTGCTAAAAAGTTTGACCCGATCTTTCTTACCAGTCCCCTTTAAGTACTGCTAAAAAATCATGCTTGTCACCTTAACTGTAATATACTTAAGGCTGAAGTATTCCTCTGCCTTTGGCTGTGCAAAGCCCTCTGTATTTCAATGTGACTGTGCCAACGTAAACAAGAGCAGAGTCTACCTCATTCTTGATTTAATAGGAAATGCTGAATTACTTAACAAGATTTTTTTCCTGTCTCTCCTTCCCCACTACCGTGCTAGTAAATTAAGAAATTTCCATGAACAAATATAGAGTAGCCTTATCAGCTGTAATGAAATATAGTACTCCGAGATTTACTATATTGCTGGAAGAAAGAATTGTTAAACCAGACTTGCTAAGAAGTTCTTTGCACTGGAAAACAGAACACCACTATGAAAATTAGCAATGAATAATACGGAAGAACAAACAAGCTATGGGTAGTAACATGGCATCCAAGAACAGATCTCTGTCAAGAGGAAAATTACAGAATCTTGATCGCGTTAGTGTGGGCATAATTATATAAGAATTCCCGTGGATAGCAATAATGTTACTTACATGTACAAATATTTGGTCTATTAGGCTGCTAGTGGAGTGTTCCTATACAAAGATTGCATTTGGGCTTTTGGATTTGTAGTAAGACAATGATGGGGATTTTAACAAAAGCCATTTCTTTTGCATGAGATCTGTATGTTTGGTCTAGTGCTGTAAGAATACAGTTTTGGGCACCCTGAAAACATCAGCATTCAGCTGCGCCTTTCTGTTACTAATAGAACAAAGTGAGGTGATTTTTGTTCAGTGAGATTTCCCCCATTTTTCATATTCTCCCTCTTCAAAAAAGTAGAGTTATGGCCTATGGCTCCAAGACCAGGAAGTATTAGCCAAGTAATTAATAACAGCAGATGTCAACTGCTCAGAAATGAAGTTGGTAAATAATGTTCTCGAGGACAGTACCTTTTAGTTCTGAGAGTAAATTGAGCTGGTTTGTCTTTTTGTCCTTGTTGCTTTCTTTTTATGTGGAAACACAGACCAATTTAGAATAGAATTTCCTTTGCAGCATCTGCTTCACCCTGGGCACTGGAACTTGGGCTTCAATCTCATTCCTCTTTCCCATGTAGTAATGTCCTTTTCTACATTCTTGCTGAGCCCATCATCCAACCAGTTGGCCCCTTTTCTCGATTAGCCAGTGTGTTCTCCTTCATCATTCTGGGATGCCACCTGTTGGTTGTGCCACCTGTCCTTGTGTTTGTTCCATGTGGTAAAGTCCAATCTAAGATTGGCCTTGCACATTTCCCATGAAGTCAACTATATTGTCTCCTGCTCTGCTCTTTTCTAGTATTGCCTCAATTGAAGTCTATTTCTCATTTCTAGTCTGTAGCCTTAAAGGACAAGGGAGCAAAAATGGACCAGAGTCCTCTTAAAAAGACCCATGCAAAAGCTCCTGCTGCTGAATTCACAGAACTGAGCACAGTGAAGCTTAGGAACCTGTATTCTATTGGCAGGTTATGTGTTATTTCATCTCACACTGATTTCTTCACAAACATGGAACAGAAGCCAATAAAATGTGAAAGGAGGAAATTCTGAACCACAGATTTGTTTTCTGTAGTGCAGTTTGATCCTGTTCCCGTTTATTTCAGTGGCTTTAGATCAGGCCCTGTCGCTAATTTCTGTTCCATTCAGTTTCCCTGGTAACATTTTATTTTTAGTATCGTTATTCTTCAGAGATCTGGTATGGAGGGTTCATTTTGAATATGAACTATTGTAATTTTATTTTAAATATTTCATTTCATAGGCAAAAGTTGGAAAAAAATATAATCCCCTAAGCTGTTTCACAAAATATCTATAAATATCTGAAAAAATGTGTTCATATCACAGAATATCAGGGATTGGAAGGGACCTTGAAAGATCATCTAGTCCAATCCCCCTGCCAGAGCAGGAACACCTAGATCAGGTCACACAGGAATGCGTCTGGGTGGGTTTTGAATATCTCCAGAGAAGGAGACTCCACAGCCTCTCTGGGCAGCCTCTTCCAGTGTTCTGTCACCCTCACTGTGAAGAAGTTTTTCCTCATATTTAAGTGGAACCTCCT
>VXBJ01001423.1:1031840-1139044 GCA_013400055.1 Nycticryphes semicollaris | reverse complement strand
TTGCCCAGATGCAAGACTCTACGCTTGCCCTTGTTATATTTCATTAAATTTCTCCCCGCCCAACTCTCCAGCCTGTCTAGGTCCCACTGGATGGTATCACGTGGTTAAAACCTTTATTACTTCCCCACCCTCCCCCACCCTGCCCCATTGCTTCAGTGGAAGGCTTTTGGAAGACAGGTTGTTATGCATTCGTATATTCATACATTTTTAAATCTCTTAAAAATCATTATCCTTTTGTAGGATATGAACAGGTATGTTATTCTGATTTTTCAGATCTACTCTCATAGCAGGCCCCAAACTGTCAGCAGCACAGTGATTCTAAAAATAATTGGTGTGGCAGAAAATGAGAAATACTTCTCTCATTCATCTTCAGCACTAGTAACCTTTTCTTGCTGCAAACTGGCAGGACAGAAGGAGAAAATCTGTGGAGATTGTGTCTGTTTCCATTTCTGGAGTCTCTTTAATGACATATATTTGTATAGTCATCCAAGTGCCTTGCCTTAAAAGTTTCTGCAGTCTGTGTAGGAGTAAGACTAGCCGAAATTCATAGTTTGGAGACCCTAGCAATCATTACATAATGGGATTATAGATGAAAGTTGCAGAATTGGTTTGCTTTTTTTCTCCAATATTATCTGCTTGTGCATTTGAAATTGACACAATGACTCTGATTGAAGAGCAAGTGTAGCTGTTGGAAAGAAATTTTCATTTAATCAACTAACTATTATAATTTTAACCTTTTCTCTCAAGTGAGAGAGTGGCCAGCCACCCTGAGAAAAAGCAATGCTTGAGAATTTATGCTTAGAATTTAGCTAATTTAGAATGAAAATAACTCTACTACGCATTAATAGGGTGAAAAAAAAAATAAAAAAAACCCCAAACATAAAACCAAATGAACCCCCCACAATCCTATGTCAATATGATGTTTAGAAGTCAATTATACCACCTCACTGACAAAGAAAAAAATGTAAATTAAGATTGTAAAGCTTTCAGTATTTTTCAAGGTAGTTTGAATTTTGAGTGCTGTTTGCCTGTTAACAGATCAAGGGCTTTCTGATTATGTCTTTCACTCAAATTGTAGGAAAGATGATCTGTAAGAATTTATCAGCAGATGAATAATTATTTATCTTCTTACGTAGGCACCTATTTATAGTATTTGTCAAGCAAGTTCTCTCCTAGGTAGGGATTATGAGGACTACATGGCGTGATGAAAGCCTTCCCATACCTCAGGCTTTGTAATTTCCTTTTGTCTGGAATAATTGCCATGACAAGACATAAGGTCTAAAAAGCTTTTAGGGTTTTAACTGAAAGTCCTATGCTATTCAGAAGATGCCTTGGTTACAAGCAGATGCTTCTATTTTCCAGCAATCCTGAAATCAAGGCTCTTCTATAAATGAAAAAGGACCCCTCATTTTCTCTGTTGCTGGGGAAATGGTAAGAGAGAAATAATCCCTTCTCTTCCTTGAAGAAATGACCAATTCATATTATAAAATGTGTCATTCTCAGTATTTTTTAGGTCTGTAGCTTCATCTGTCCAAACAGTCTTGACTAAGTCAGAGATAAGATAGTCTGACAAGGCTTAGATACTAATTGGGCCAGTAAGATCTCATCACTGTCTCTTTAGAGGTTAAGTAAAATGATGAGAGAGTGACTAGTTATGCCCATTGGCCCATCACAGCTGCCATACCCAAGAGTAGTGTTAATGGAGTTGATGGGTTGCTTTCTGCCAAATTTACTTGTTCTCTTCACACAGACACATTTTTTTTTTCCCTCTTACAGTGAGCAGGAATGAAAGGCTTTCTAAAAGAAGGAATTGCTGGAGCTTACATAGTACAAAGGCTCATACAAATTGCCTGTCAGTCAATTGGATTTGATGGGCAGGAAAGACAGATTGGTGAGAGGGAGGGTTAGGACATTTGCTAGGCTCCAGCTAATGTTTCTCATTTTAAGTTTTTGAATTTTAACACTAAGACGAGAGCTGAAATGCTGCTGCTTTGATTTGTTAGTGTGGGCTAATAATTAGTCCTTGCTTGCATTGATGGTTGTGTTAGTGCTAATTATTTAATCTGCTTTGGAAGACACTCTCCTGTTTTGAAAGCTGCAATGTAAGGTACGGAATGTTATTTGTACTTCCTCTCTGCAGAATCTTTTTGTCCCTTCTTAGTAGGGAAGGAAAGCATTAAAAATAGGTATCTTGAAGCAGTATCAGCCTGCCAGAAGTGTGTGTCAGTCAGCTTTTGTTTCTGTAGACAAAGGGGCAAAACACTGCCAGTGATCCATACTGCCAGTACGGTAGGGCCCAATATTGTCTCAGTGGGCTGTGGTATAGCAGTTTATGTGGGATTAGGCAGAGCCTTCCCTGGTGTCCTTGACTGCCAGCACATAAATGCTTGGCAAAGATTAACCTCTAGAGCCACTTTTTGACATATGGCATTCTATGTAGGTTACTGTCACTATCTTTCTCACGATTTAATAACTAACACAGGGAAAGGTTGTGCTTCCCAGAACATGTGCAATCTAAGGAGAAATAAAAGTAATGACAGAGAAGGAAGAAATAAATAAACAGAACCTTTTGTATGGAGTTCCAGTTTTTGTGAGAAAAGAAGGTTGGGTACTAGGACATGGCATCAGTGCTATGGTGAGGAGTGCTAGATAGTAAAAAAATTTTAAAAATATATGGATTTCCACTTTTCTAAGAGCATTACAGGACAATGGAATAAACAAAGGTGTCCAGACCTCATTGTCTTCTCCTCTTGTCCTTGCTTTGTTGCTTGTCAGCAATTTCCATGCTGGTTAATCACTGACCCCTGCTACTACTATCCCAGGTTTGTCATTTCACAGGCTCTTATTACTAACAATTTTCAAAGCCCAAAGCCTCACCCATGCCTGTACAAGGAGAGCCAGGGCTTCAATGAGCCTGTGTGAATCCACATGCTCTACATAGTCATTTGTACATACATAGTCCATCTCATTTCTTACTGGCAGTTATCAAATAATTCTGTTCATTTCAAGGGAAAGTTTCTTTTTTTTTTTTGTTAATCTTTTAGAAGTTAATTTAATCCACCTGCCAATCATATATGTGTCCGTGTGTATGTTATATTCTGACATTGTGTCATGTAAGAATTGCTTACCTAGGAAGATCTGTAAGTGGTAGCAACAGCCAGAAGATTCCCTGTTAGATTTCAACATAGGAGATTATTTAATCCTGGGTTGAGTTGAAAGTATACATTTCCCCAGATTTATTTGGTTCTAGTGAATTCAGTGGAATTCAGATCCTGAAAACACTAAGTGATTATGTTATCTAACACAGATTTGCAGAAATTTTTAATATCCTCCATGATAGTTAAAGGATCTTTTTCACTGTATTTGGTTCTTCCCTGTCCCAAGAGACACTATATCCTTTTTTATTTTTTTTTTTTTAAAGTGATCTAAATGACAATTTGAAAAGAAACAGCATACAACATACAAACTTTGTCCTTTTATCTGACATTACTGAATTTTACATAAGGTCAATTCACATTTTTTAATGCGAAGCAGCATTACTGTGTAAGCTGAGTACCATTATGCAATCAAATCCATGTAGAAGTGCACTTAAATGGAACATCTTATTTTGCTTTCAGAAAAGAGAAAAACTGAATAATTTTGAAATATTTTTTTTCCCCATTTAATTGATATCATCAGAATTCTATCAGGGAGTAGTAGCACTCAGTCAAGATTAATACAGTTGTGGGAAATTATAACATCTTGAACTGTTGTCATTATGATTTTTTTGAAAAGTAAACTTTGAAGTCCAGTTTCTGTGGTGATTTAGACAATGTCTTATCTTCATTTCTTCATTAATTGCACATAAAGAAATCGTACTTTAGGTGAAACAGGCTGGTAAGTCTTTACAAGACTGGATATGATAGAAGATGAGGTGTGCAGCGCTCTCATGCATGGTTCTGGCAGTTGGACTCCTTATGTACAAGGAAGTACCATCAGCTGGAACAGGGGAGATGCTCTTGCATTAGAAATATGGTATTTGAACTTCATTCTGTGGGAAATCGGTACAAAAGCTGCACGAGTAAAGCACCCTGTAACTGCTAAGGCGGTATTACCTGGATAAGAAATGAAGAATCAAGCACTATACCTTTTTTTTCATTTTTCTGAAGATGCAAAGCACTCTTGACAACACTTTAAAGCTTCTGAATGATACTTAATCCTTAATTTTTTAGAGTTTTTCATCCCCAGTTTTCCACTAGTTACTAACACTTGTTAGAAAGTATATCAGGTCTGTGCAGCTATGTTGTATTACACAGAATAATTGATCATGTGTCTGTTTCAGATTTTAAATTTTATTGAACAAAGCAAGTTAGATGCAGTTCATGGTATTCTGCTGATCCATGGGTTGTCCTTAGTGCAGCAATGATGCAGTATATCTACCACTACATTTGTTTCTATGGCAGCAGATTTCTTTCCATGTCTATCTGCAGGCTTTTCTTTATAACAGATCATTTATACAGTCTAACACTGTTTAGTGGCACACAAATGCTCCTGCTCAGTTTACCATCCTTGCTAAAAGTCCAGTCTGTGAGCATGACCTAGTGATATGCTTCTCTCATGAGTTGTGAAGTATTTTAATTGTATTAGTTCCATGTCCAGTGTTGGCTCCTCCTTCCTTGTTGTCATCTACCAAATTTTTAATCCTAAATCTCAGAAAGTATCCATGTAGCTTTTGTATCACTTCACAGATTAAAATCTGCTCTTATCAGTCCCTTTGGTTCCTGCTTTAACCCCACTCAATGACAAGAGCTTGAGGGGCTTTGTAAACTAGGCACAATTTGTTTTTTATCTATGAAGGAGCTTAGTTGCTTCACAGTGACCCAGACTTCAATTCTTTGATGAATATTGAAGAGGGATTAAGAAAGCACTGATTATACTAATTATGTGCCTACTCCACTTGATAAACATCATGTACAAATTTACAAATGATGACTTTTCTGCTTTGTTAAGTGCTGCCTAATCTTCCATTTTGGAAAGCACCTTAAACTTTCTCCTGACTCGTTAGAACTTTCTCCTGACTCAGTTTCTTTTCTTAGGTAATTTATAAAATTTTGGGGTTTGCTACCTTATATCTGAATTCCTCTGCTTGTATAAAATCATTGAATAGTTTGGGTTGGAAGGGGCCTTTAAAGGTCATCTAGTTCAGCCCTCCTACAATGAGCAAGGACATCTTCAACTAGATCAGGTTGCTCAGAGCCCTGTCCAACCTGACCTTGCATGTTTACAGGGATGGGGAAACTACCACCTCTCTGAGCAACCTGTTCCAGTTTTACCACTCTCATTGTAAAATTTCTTCCTTATCTTTCTAGTGTAAATCTACCCTCTTTTAGTTTAGAACCCTTACCCCTTGGCCTATCACAACAGGCCCTGCTAAAAAATTTGACCCCATCTTTCTTACAAGCCCCCTTTAAGTACCTGCAAGGCTGCAATAAGGTCTCCCCAGAGCCTTTTTTCTCCAGGCTAAACAACCCCAACTCTCTCAGCTTTTGCTCATAGGAGAGGTGTTCCATTCTTCTGATAATCTTTGTGGCTCTCCTCTGGACGTGCTCCAACAGTCCATGTCCATGTCTTTCAGGTGCTGAGGGCTTCAGAGCTGGATGCAGAACTCCCAGTGGGTTTTCACTGGAGCAGAATAGAGGGGCAGAATCACTTCCCTTGACCTGCTGATACTGTGCAGATATTCTAGCTAATATTTCTTTTGGGCCTGGGAACAGTTTTTCAGCCCCTGATGATGCTCTGCTAAAAAAAGTGCACACCTGGTACGCTGCTAAGGATCCACGCCTATTCTGGTCTAAGGCAAACAAGTTCCATGGTGACTGGTTCTCAAGATGAATTATGTAGCTCAGGCAATCAACATCACATGAATATGCATATGAGAGAACATAAAAAAAATGCATACTGAAGGCTGATAAACATAGGCTGTACTAATTTAAAATAAAATTATATCTAGTTTTAGGGAAAATTCAAATATGACTATTGTTGGCAAACCATTGATTATGTTTTCATATACTTTACAGGTAAAAATGAGCAAAGCTATTGCTCTCAATTATGTGATGTTATTCTCTTAGCAGAGCTAGTGTTCTGGCTTCAGTACAGTGTAGGAACAGTCATTGTAATCAACAAGCTTAGTTTGAAGCAGGAACAAATAGAAAAACAATAAAATTCTGTTCATCACATCACATCACATCACATCCAGATATGTTCCAGTCTCCTGTGAGTGATTTTGGTGAGAGAGAAGAGCTTTCCCTGTATGCATCATTTAGTAGCTGCAGAGACTTGACAGATCCACAAATCCCCATGACTCTCATTTCTCTCTGAACATCACTGGAAAATATAGTTGGAAAAAAGCTGAGTGACAGTTGGCCTTTGAAGGTAGGGAGATTTTTCTGGGGAAAAAAAAAAGAAGAAAAAGAAGAAAATAGTTGCTTTTCTTTTCCCCCTCAAACATAAGAGGTGCTTTCTAGATCTGAGCAGATTTGCTTGATTTCTGGTTGACTTCTCATCTTAGGACTTTAGCAGGGCTATGCTGGTAAAGCCATGGAATGAGCAAATTTCCTGTTATCCTTTATGGCAAACCACTAGAGGAACAGATTTCTGCTGTGGGAGGTATAACCAAATGATGTCTTTATGCATATTTGGAATGCCTGGAGAGATTACTGCAGGCAAAGCAGAAAAATTTTAAAGACGATATTTGCAACTTTGTCACAATTTCTTCCTCTATTTAAATTATCTGTTTAGCTTTTTCTTTCTAAAGCCTGGATTGAACACATTGACTTTGCACACATGTATGCAGATGGAGTTCTCTTACTTTCATTTTGTATGTGCAGTATAGAGACTGTATAGTTTTGTCCAATACTTGATACATTCTGTACTATAAGGTTCGTTAAGAGATTTTGCAGCCCTGAGGAGAAGGACTTGGGAGTGATGGTGGATGAGAAGCTCAGCATGAGCCAGCAGTGTACACTGGCAGCCCAGAAAGCCAACCACGTCCTGGGCTGCATCAAAAGAAGTGTGGCCAGCAGGTCACGGGACGTGATTCTTACCCCTCTACTCTGATCTCGTGAGATCCCACCTGGAGTACTGTTTCCAGCTCTGGAGTCCTCAGCATGGAAAGGACGTGGTTGAACTATTGGAACGGGTCCAGTGGAGGGTCACAAAGATGATCAGAGGGATGGAGCACCTCTCCTATGAAGACAGGCTGAGGGAGCTGGGGTTGTTCAGCCTGGAGAAGGGAAGGTTCCGGGGAGACCTTACAGGAGCCTTCCAGTATCTGAAGGGAGCCTACAGGAGAGCTGGAGAGGGACTCTTTGTCAGGGAGTGCAGTGACAGGACAAGGGGTAATGGCTTTAAATTGGAAAAGGGGAAGTTTAGATTATACTAGAAAGAAATTCTTTAGTGTGAGGGTGGTGAGGCACTGGAACAGGTTGCCCAGGGAAGTTGTGGATGCTCCATCCCTGGAAGTGTTTAAGGCCAGGCTGGATGGGGCTCAAAGCAATGTGGTCTAGTGGGAGGTGTCCCTGCCAATGGCAGGGGGGTTGGAACTTGATGACCTTTAAGGTCCCTTCCAACTTATGCCTTTAAAATGTTCCTGCCAAATTAGCTGTGCACTGATCGTCTTCATAAATCTATACCAAACTGATTATGGTACAATCTTGTCCTACGTGGCTTCTTATATCAACAACTCCAAAGCTCTTTTAAAATCCAGCACAAAACAGATTTAAGTTTCAATCTGTTCACTCATACCTTTGAAAACTCCTTTGCATAATCAGTCTGGATCACAGTGAGCTCTCTTAATTTACTGACAGTATTGCTGTAGCCAAAATGGTCTAAGAGAATAAGACAGTGTTTTTCAGCAGAGGTAATTGCTCATCTTACATCATTTTATAACATAACCTCTACATCGAAGGCACCCTTCAGAAGGGCACTTCATTTTTAGCCTAACTTTAGATGTTTAAAATGTGCCTTTTAAAATTAGTTTGAACTAATTGTCTAGGCCCCTCTGTAGTCCATGGAAGGGGCCATTCCCAGAGAACTCATCAGGTTTGTATTAGACGTCAGCTTTCAATAGTAATACCCTGGCAGGATCTGCTTTACTTTCTTGCTTTCCTTCCCAGGGCCTGTGAGCCATACGTGGAGCATCAGTGCCTGTAGCTTTCCCAGGCTATCATTATGTGTCCTCGAGAGTGGGACACCATAACCTTGGACCCTAGCCCTCATGCTTCACACAGCCTGCTGCCTCAAATAACCTGCTGCTATACCAGCATCTGCTGCTGCCCAAAGGAGTGGCCTCTCCTGACACTGGCTATTTATGCAGTGGGGTGAAGACATTCTCCAGCCTCAGCTACCAGGGGAGAAGTCCTTCAGTCACCACACAGGGAGCAGTATCACAACTGTATATACGCTTCCCTTTCTCTGAGAGACAGCCTACTGTTTTCCGACCCTCTTTTGCCAGAGGGCCCCCATATTAAATTGTCAAGAAAGTCCTGGGGCAGGGATTGCCAAGTGACCCAGATCTGCACCACACCTTGGGGTAACACCAGTCAACACCAGCATACCTTTGATGGCAGCGCAGCATATGTATGATGTTGTTGTACCACTCAGCAGTGCAGAGCCAGACTGGTGCTAGCAGTGATGTCCCTCTACCACCCCAATCAAGGCATGTCACCTGCTAGAAGGACATGCAAATACAAAGCAGCAGCCTGCACAAAGGCCCAGGCATCAGTTTGCTTTGCTGCCATTTGCTGCCATGTTAGAGATTGGAGACCTTCTAGTACCTGTGGCAATGGCCATGCACGCCTCAGCTACAGCAGCGTTGTCCATTCCAGGCACTTGGGGCCCTGCCATTGTCCTGTTTCAGGGTGTTTCAAGACATGCTTGGAGACAGTTTGCTCTTAGACACCTTGTGCAGCTTCTAGGTAACTTTTTCACTGCTGCCAGCAAAGGGTGTATGTCACCTGATGATTCCTGCACTATAACTTCTTGCCCTGGGGAGAGTCTTTCTCTGGTTTGCTCCTGACATCTGCCCTGCTCTCGTGTACAAATCCAAGGTGGTCCTCACTGTGTCCGGCAGCTCTACCCAAAAGTAGTAAGGGAGTTTAGAGGCATTAGGGGCTTAGCAATGCAGCTGGTCCTGCAAAATGATCCAGCAGATGTGCTAGAGTCCGCACATGGCCTAAAGCTCACAATGCACTCACTTTCTTTTTTTGTTAAATGATTTTTGGACAGAGACAAGCTTGCTTGGACACTGTTCCTCACAACTTAGAACTACACAAGGTTTTGAAGCTTCCCACTGATGACCAGTTTTACACGTCATGAGATACCTGATATTTAAAAATTATTTGGGGTGAATGAGACCACAGAGACGACTGAACATTAATGAGGAATTTTATCTTTATTTTCATGATGTTAGCACAATAAACTCACACAGTAGCATTGATCTGTACTTATTTAACAAAATACATTTATAGCAGTTTACAAATTCTTTTCCATTTGAAAACATTGCATAACATTTTATTAAACACAATAATTTATATAGAGAATTCTCATTTAAAAACATACTTTATTTTTGAGTATTTTCTTTTCTCAGTAAAGCACAGCCTAACAAAGAAATTCGTGCCTGTTAGCAAGTAAGAAAATCAGAACACTAAGAAGATGTCACCTGTCAATTTATTTGATTAATTTTAAATTAAGGTATCAGTGGAATGTAAACAGAGAGTAATTTTACAAAAGGCTTCTTATCAAATATACATGCAGAGGTCTGAGTTCCAATGTATATATTATTACATTTCTGTTCTCTAACGTAATATAATTTGATAAGCCATTATTAAAAACAGTAGCCTTTGGCACTTTGAGTAAAAAAGAATATATCAATATTTATGTAAAGAACACAATTTCAATGATTACACAAGAGCTTTAAAATCTTTTGTTAAGAAATAGGAAACCTTAGGAAAAATATCACACTGCACTTGAAATAGTGCAGCAAGTTTTAGAGTAATAAAAGCAACACATATGCCAATATATATCTGACTAAAACCAAGGAATAAAGAACAAACACTCCCACCAGGAATCCTGCTGTTTCCAAAACAGCTAAATTGCCAGAGGGAACATTTTCTAATCTTTGCTTTATTGCCATTATTCTCCATTTCAATTTTCCATTATTTCCAGGTTCATCTACTTACGTTCTTTTCCCCTGCACTTACAAACTAACAAACGATTGTATCTTATTTCCCTGCACTGATAGACCAACAGTGATTGTGTCTCACCCATTCCGTTAAAGCTAATCCTACCTGCTTTATCATGTACTTAAACTAAATCCAAAGGGTTCTTGTCATTGTTCATGACAATCCAAGTGTTTGTAATTCCTAGGAACCTTGTACAAAATTTGATATTAAACACCAAGGACTAAAGATTCATCCTTTTAAAAAGAAAAAACAAATCCTGACTTGTACATACTAAAGTCTGAGAACGTATTTCTAAAAAAATTATTTTCTTTTTATTTTTTTCCCTGGCATCTGTGATTATGTTTCCCAGCTAATGTGCCTTAATGTGTGTCTTCAACATACTGTGCCTTTGATATACACAATACGCTGCAACCCTACTGGTTAGCTGCTTATATGTAACCTGCAAAATACTGTCTCCCAATTATTGAACGTATGATGAGGGAGGTCCTTTTCTATGACTAGCAGGAAAAGTGTGGTCATTTACTTAAGGACCAATGCCCTTCCGCAGCCCTGGGTGATGGGCAGGTGAGGGAGCATTGCTTGACAGGGTTGGCTGGCAGCACTCAGCTAAGCTTGGAGCACCTGTGTAACTGGGAAAGAGTATAAAGCTTTTCACTGACTCTGAATCCCTTCTATAGAGATTAGCAAACACCATCCTCATACTTCTGAAATTACTTAGGATTGGGGTTGGGTTTGGGATTTTGTTTTGGTTTTTAAATTTGTGTGGACTTTTTTTTTTTTTTTTGGTCTTTGTTGTTGTGCTATTTATTTTCTTGGTATGGGATGATTCTTTCTTCTGCCTCCTGCTTGGCTGGGGTAGGGTGGGCTTTTCCTTAGAGTTCTGTGGAGCAGGGTCTGTGGGGTAAAGTGGTTCTGACTATTTGGTAGTAGTATTTATCATGTTCTCTGACACCCTAAATCAGAAAAGGACTTGGAGCAAAACACTTCTTTCCAGAAGCCAGAGAACAGACCTGATCTGCTACTACTTACTCAGTGAGGTGACTGCTAAACCATACCCTCCTCCTCTTCCTAGCAGGGGAGCTGGGAGGTATCTGATAGTAGTTCTCTTTCAGGTTCTTTTTCAGAGAATGAGGAGCTGCACTGGGCAAGCACTGTCCCCGGCTTCTTTCATGATTTAATTTATTTAAGTAAGCCAAATGTAATGAGGCGTTTCTTCTAGCATGCCCAGGACATGCTACACTTATTCCTTTCAGAGCTTATCCTTTCAACAATTTTTGGCAATGGAGATTTTTAGCAGGCAAGTTCTTTCACTATATTTGAAGCTCAGTTTACTAAAATAATCCATGTTCTGTTAGGTACAGAGATCCTCCATATTCTTAAGTGGCAGTAGTGGGAAAAATATAATGCTTAAGAAGGCTCTGGAGGGTGTCTCAGGGGAGGTGAACAGTAGTAGTGGCAAATGCAACACTCCTTCGTGATTCTGCAATACCAAGGCATTCCATTTTGAAAGCGAAGCATAAATCCCCTAAACGATGGTGACTCGGGTGAAACTTGTGACCGTTTTAGTGGCATGCTAAGCAAGTGAGGTGAATGACTGCTTCTAAGTGTGACCTGTTATATTAATTACTGTCTCCTTGGAAGGTGGTCAGGAGAGTGGCTGTTTGGTTTTATTTACTCATGGCTCACCTTTCAGTCATTCATTGCAGTGGCCTGTCTGGCCGAAACCACGATGCGTTTGCACATCTTGCAGTTATCGGTGTCCTGCATTATAATGTTAAAAACTAATAGAAAAATGGAAGTGTTGTTGAAGGACATAATAAGAGGTTTAAAAATGTAAAATCTGAATTACTTATAGTACTTTAAAAGACCCCTTAAAAAAAACATAATTTAAAACAATCTACAAGTTAGCCCACTAAGAAGCAGCTTCTTCATTAGTAGCACCTGTTCTTAAACAAAAGTTGAGCAGTAGCAGCAAAACTATTCAAAATAGATAGTTATTCCATTCTAATGGAATGTCACCCACACAATTTTTGTTGCAGTAGACATCTTAAAGAACTACACAAAATCTTTGCAATCTTTGAATGTGACAGATCCACTATAACAAAGCTGTAAATATTTCCTACGCTAAATGAATGCAGCCAGCATCATCATAGTATTAGCAATATTACTTTTAAAGTAACTGCACATCAATATGTCATGTGTTTGTAGAGTCTAATAAGTATGCAATTTTTCAAAACATCTAAAGTTATCATCAGCACCATCCTGTATTAAAGATTTGGTGCAAATTCTGCAAAGGTGAATATATACCACTGATACAGCCTTTGCTGTGAAAAATTCAGTCAATTTTGGACACAAATATAAATAAAATAAAAAGTTGGCACATTCAGGAAATAAAGTGTCTATGTTCGAGACCATTGTTTTGATTGACATCATCACCCTCAGATAAATGTTTTGAGTCTGAAGAAACAAGTTGTATGAAAACGTTTCACATTAGTTAGGTTCTGGCATTGTGCTTTTCCCCCCACCACATGCTTTTCACAGGCTCATGCACATTGCACACCAGCAGTGTTCAACAACAGTTGGGCTACTGGTCAATAATTTGGCACATCAAAGGTAACTAGCTGCTCAAACCAAAATGAGCAGAACCTGTGTCAAGATGTGTTTACTTTGTGGTGGTACGGACCAGCTGATATGTCTCCTCTCATTCCTTGTATGCCCGTGTGGGGGATGTGCCTTTATAGAAGATGTTTCTGGTGTTCTCTGGGCTGCTCCCTCTCTCGGGGATTAAAATGATGTTACCTTTTCTTCGAAGTGTTGAGTCCCGGCTAGAAGAAATGGACAGAGTCTCTGAGCCAATCTCACTTCCCTCCACTGGTGTGACTCTTATTGTAGTGATTCCATGATGGTGATGCTCAGTGTTATCTATGTTGCTCCTTTTCCTGTCACCTGACCCATAACTGTCTTTTAAGGAGTCATAGCTCTCAGAGTCTCTGTTAAGATCATTTAGCTCATATGTCTGACGAAGGGTGACTTTTTCAGGACCTTTCCATTTCCATGACCCACTTCCTTCACCTTCTGATGGCATCTGAATTACTGGTCTGTTATTTTCTGGATGGGCCTCAACTCTGACAATGCTGCTTGGCTCATGGTCTGTCAAGGTTTTATACCTGATGGCTCCTGTACAGGTGACTGTGCTTCCCTCTGAACTCTTTGGACTGCCCTGAAGCACTCCTTGCTGCTTAGACATGGCTATTACTTGCATGATTCTTGGCTGGCTATTGCTTCTGCACGCAACACTCTTCTCAGCAGCTTTCAGCCATTTAGCTCTAGCTGAACTACTTTTGGGTGATGTGTTCACGTTTTCCTGAGTCTCTTCAGGAATATGCACTAACTGGGATGAGCCAGGACGTGACTGAATAGAGACCCTTGGCCCACCAGAAAGACCTGAGTTGTTACAACCTGGTACACTGCCAGGTTGAATTTTCAGGTATTGGCTGGTTGGACCATGATGATCACCATTTACACCGACTCTGGAGGGTTCAGAGCTTGACCTCATTTCAATAGCCCTCGGTGGTGACTGGCCAGATTCAGTCTCTATTACTTGTAGTGACAACTTCCGACTTTCATTCTTGTTCTTCCACTGGGAAAGCAGCTGTTTGGAACGAGCAGAATCCATTGATGCATGTATTGTTGCATTTCGTCTTGCTGGATCTTCCAAAGATGGTGTGTTGACTCTTGGCAAAGTGTTGCTGAAAGTAACCATATTTTCCTTTCCCATGGGGCTTCGTGGTGTTATTATTTCTACATCAGCATTTGCTCTCTTGATATTGGTCAGAGACCCTGAATCTCGGTGGTTTCTGTTCAGGATACTTTCTGTACGGTGAGAGACAATGCCATCGCTGCTGCTACCATTTTTACCTGGCAGGATTCTGTTGGCATCTTGACTGAGGTCTGTCAAAGACCTTAGAGGTTCTCTGTGAAAATTTGGGTGAAACACATTCTCATCACTTGGTAAGAAGTTTCCCACAGCATACAGGCCCTAGTATTTGAACAGAAGTATCAACAATCAGTTATGGAAAAAAGAGATACATTTTGAAGTATTTTAATTATATTCTTCTGCCTTTAGATAAATACTGAGCAACAGAATTAATTCAGCTTAACTGGAAAGTTATGTTCTCTTTCCTCAGCAGTATATTCTTATTCCAAATTCTGTACTGAATCTGCTACATCTAGGTATGTATGAAGTAGCCTCAGTAGGGTAACTAGAGCACTTAGTTCATGGCAATGAATAGTTGAGAAGATTTAGCTTTGAGTTTTCTTCATTTTATGAAGCAATAGGTACAATGGAAGAAGGAATGTTTTATTATGAAAATGGCAAAATAAATGTTTGCAGTCTTCTAGGCAAAGCTATTTTACAGCTACACTATTGTCTGCTCTGATTTACTGAATCTTTTTACAGCTTGAGCTGTTCTCTGCCCTGTGATTCTGCCCTTTCTACTGCATAATAACCGTGTAATACAATATCTACATGATAGAGCAATTTATCAACTTTAAATCAATTGCTTTCCAAGCTGCGCAGAACTGTAACAAGATTTAGTTACACAACATTTTCTTATTTAGCAGACTGACTGTAAAATGCTGTCATTTTAAAAAAACTCCACAGAGAGAGATTATTCCATGAAATGGTCAAATGCCTGACTCAATCACTTAGGTTACTTGTTCTTTACTCTCCTTCAGGAGTTATTTGTAGTTTCACATTATTTTTCCTGCCCTCCCTCTTACTGGTGTGTAGTTTTCAGGGCAGATTTACTGATTACTTGGTATCCAGGACAATGTACTCTCTGATGTATGTTGTCATTCAACAATATATGGAGAGGACTTAACAAAGAACATACTTGTTGCGGGTTTCAAATATGGGAACAGCAGCTCCATTTATGAGAGTCTACAAGAGCTTAATCATTTGAAGTAATATTCTCAACAGAGTACCTTTCTGCTCACGATGCGATCATACAAACCGACTTTAGTAGCATC
The DNA here is from genome assembly GCA_013400055.1 of Nycticryphes semicollaris. Taxonomy (NCBI): domain Eukaryota; kingdom Metazoa; phylum Chordata; class Aves; order Charadriiformes; family Rostratulidae; genus Nycticryphes; species Nycticryphes semicollaris. The sequence continues at coordinate 1,123,793 of VXBJ01001423.1, read as the reverse complement.
TGGGGTTTCTATTATCTATCCTGGCTGCTGTTTCTTCTGCCACTGTGAAAGCCATTTTTCCTCCAGTCACCATTGAAGGACATTTGCATGTACATTAGATTATTTTATCACAGATAAAAGGGGGATAGGACATGAACTTATTTTAGTATTATACTGAAATTCATATTAACTTCTTAGGGGTCAAAAACATCCCACTGGCTGCTAAGACTTTTTGACTTTTTGTTCACCAGCACACACTGGAGCAAAAATGTTGTCTGCACAAGTTCCCGATTGCTCACAGGCATCTGGGTTGATGCTGTGGTGAACAGCTGGGGCAGCAAGTCATGTTGGCGACATACTGAGAGCAGCAAGCAAAAGCAAACGCTTGATGAGCTTCCTACTGACAGTTACAAACAGGCCTATTCTACATACTCCCTTACAGGACCTGTCTGAGCTGCTCCATCTGTCTCAACCCAGTACAGAGGAAAAGCACAGAAATAAGCTGTCGTGGGCATCCTACTTCCTCTGCATAATTTCCCCAACAGCTCCAGAGAATCACAAAGGTGTGATATTGCTTTTGATTTTTGCAGGATCAGCAATTTACTCATCTGAGTTGCTGCAAATTAATTCAACCATTTTTTGAGATCATAAAGCTAATGTTTGTAGTAAAAACTCAGGCTGGCAACAAACACCAATTAATCCAATATTTTTCTTGTGTTATGCTCGTAGAGTAGAAAAGATGAGTATCTTTAAGTATGTAATGATGCATATAATGTTAGAGCTGTTTCTGCGTACAATGCCAGATGATTACAAACAACTTTGTGCCCTGTTATGGCACTTTAAATGATATACATATTTGCTTTTTCCTGTTTATTTTTAAAGTGATTATCCCTAACATTATCATCTTCAACACATTTTGACTATATTTTTAATTATGGTATGTGACCATGATGAAAGGTTTTAATAAAAAAAATTACCAGTACTCTTATTATAGCCTTATCGGTTTTATTTGCTAAAACTTAACTACGTGAATATTATATTTACCAAATAGAGAGCAATTCCTCCTCCTATGAGAAAGCCACAGTAAACATCAACTGGATGATTCTTATACTGGGTGATACGAGTCAGACCACATATAATTCCACAGATGATAAAAGCAAAGACTAAGAGTGGTTTCAGAAGTTTTGAGGAGTCTGTTAATGTAGAATTGAAGTACATCTTGAAAAAAGAAAGAAATGAAGAAGCAGTTGAAGAAACTTAAATATACCTAAGACGATATTAATTTCTGGCATTCAATGTTTCTTTCAGACATAGATCACTATTACACAGTAATATTGCAAATAATCAGTTTAACTTTAATTTATGGCCCTGTTAAAATCTGCTCACTTACTGTAGGAAGATTTGAAATCACAAGGAATGGATTTCCAAAAACACAGGTAGTGTTGCTTGTTGATGTCAATTAGGATTAGGATTTTATGCCTAAATACTGTTCACTGTCAGAGCCTAAATGTTCTGTAAATGTGACTAAGCCATTGCTTCTGAAACACAGAAGCCAGATGTCATGCCAGATGAAAGCAATAACCTGTTCTAACAAAAACTACCAGCAGATGCTTTAAAGATCCATTTCTCAGCTGGGGGCCACGATGTCAGGGAAGTCACAAAAATTAAGTGTAGGTGGTTCATCAGCATTATTCCAAATTTTGGCCTTTCCCTTGGGAGAATAAATACTGGCAAGCTCCCGGAACATGCACAATTCCATCATCCACTTTAATTAACTGGTTGTTATTGTTGTTTTCCTCTGATTTCTGCGGCATGAATGATGGAATTACTCTTTTTTTTTTTTTTTTTGAACTTCAAGTAAGTGGTCACTCATACAAACTTTGTAGCCCACACTGAAGAAATGTCAGTGGTCAGATGTGGAAAATCAGCTGTGATCACTGCAGCATGTCCTACAATTCCTTGCTAGTTACTGATGGTTTTTATTCATTTGTATTGCAGTAGCACCTTGGAGGCCCCTGGGAGTAATTGTGCCAGTTCTTCCATGCTGCAATTCTATGGAGGTCACATGAAACTACATCACATAAATGTCTGTTCCTTAATACCTCAAGTTTAAAAGCAACTCGTCAAGTGAAGACTTCGATAAAGAAAAGGCAGAGCGCATAAAGGTTAATTTGGATGGTAAGATAAAATATCATCCTGTAAGACAGATAAGCGCTGCATTTTATATGTGAATAGTATGAGGCATCAAATATAGTTTAAAATGACACTTTTTGTTGCTTCTCAACAAAGGATGTGAAGCAGTTGAATTTTTTCTGTATTCTCAATGGTAGGTACAATAAAACCAGCTCTAGTAGTTTTATTATGCTTTCACACTGGGAGGATAAAAACTTACACCCATCCAGGATATCCAGGCAACATATCACTTTAAAATATACAACAAATGACTATCTGATTTTTGTCTTGTATAAATGAAAATGAACAGAGTTGGTTACTCACCGAAATGTACACTGCTGCAAAGGCTGCCAGGGTGGCGTGTTGAGAAGGGAATGATTTTCTGCCAAGGAAGGAGACTGAAATTATACTTCTCAGTTCAAATACATTATGCTAGTGTTCACTTGAAAAAAACACTAGGTGGTACAGTCATTTTCAGATTACACTTCCTAAGCAACACATGATGGATCAGTAACATTAAATTTCTAATTTTCTTTTCTATAATCTGAGAAAGGACCAATGTTAATGAAGTGCCTTTGTTTTGAAGGAAAAATTTAGCATGAAATTCCTTCTGTGTCCTAAGAAAAGTGAGAACGAAATAGAACACATAAGAGGGAACAGTGAGAACAAGGTAAAAGACTGAATGCTGATTGAGAGAAATATGTTTATGTTTATTTCTATAAATAAATTTCCATAAATAAATTTCCATAATAACTTTTCATTAAGTACCTAATTATACAACTTACTTACTTCATAAGCCTTAGTTTTAAGATTATTCTCACTGACTTCACTTGGACTCTTTACAAAGTAAGGAGGCATATGCTTTGGTAATAAGGCCCTAACTCCAGCAACTGAATTCATCACCTTTGTGCCCCTGCTTTGTTGCTGTAATAATGAGGTGATGACAGGGTGACATTCTTCTCAGGGAGATGCAATCTACATCTTTATTTGCTATGTCTTCATGTTTATTTTTTAAATTTCAGCACTTTATAACATGATAGGACAGAATGGTGCACATGAACACGGATGGGACATTTTAAGAGTTATTGGGCCCCTTCTTGAAGCCCGGAAGAAGAGGGTAGATGAAAATAGGTCCAAACTGTGAGAGACAGTAGGCAGTATCAGATCTATTCTTGAAATTGCTGAGGGCCTTCTGCTGTCATTGAAAACTATTGAATGATGTGGATTGGGTTTTGTGTCAGAAACTACAGATATGAAAATTAAGTGACAGCTTTGATCCTACTCTGATGAAGAAAAGGAAAGTTTATCTAAGTAGCAGCTACACAGAACCATCACATGAGGACCACTAATATTTTAACATTATTATTCTTACAGACCCCTTTCAGTCCTCTAAAAATAACAAAAGAAAAGTGATGGGAACATGAAGAAAACATTTTTACACAACAGAGGGAAAAATTTAGCTGGGGGCAGATTCTGTAACACCTATTCTATGGCAGACATCTAGATCATAGCTTGTAGAAACCCTAAAAAACTTTTATGACCTTTGAGCTCTAGAAGCGAGTAAGATGCAATGAAGATATATAGCAGTTACTTTTATCTCCTTAAAATGGCATGGACATGTAATGTAATGTGTTGGCTGTCTTGGTGAAGAAAGGTATGTCTATCTTGCAGCCAGAGTAGCCACTTCACCTAAGAAATCTCAGCTTGGATAAATACTTGAACAATCACTTAGCTTATCAGACAGGTCTTGGCACCCTAACTGGGCTCTATATATAGTCATTTTCCTAGCAGCACCTGAGGTAGCTAGTTCACGATAGCAGACTGAAAGATAGTCCTTTACCTTTAGATGAAGACTAAAGGTTTTTCTGCAAAGCATCAACCTACTTTCTCAATTTTTTTACTACGCATTCTGCCTTGCCAGTTCTAAATAATTCATTGGCAATTAAATGTGAGGCTGTAGTTCAGTGTGAATGCCACACTGCTGACCTGGCTCCAGCAGGTTCATGACTCTGGCCAAGATTAAATCAGCATGATTCCTTGTTCGTTTCTGAAGACAGGCCTAANTCCCTAGGGAACAAGTTCAGGGTTGAAGACAGGAGAATAAATACATTAAAAAAATGTAAATGTTTATAAAGGCTAATCACCCTCTTTCCCCTGTGCAGGTTTTTGCAGTAGCATAAATCTTCTTACAGTCTCTGTGGAGCTGATGTGTGGATTTGAGTCTATGAACTTTAGTACCACTCAGAACTTAATCTTAATTTGATGGCATTTTTATAGTATATAAGGTGTGTCACTATGCTACAGTCAATTTTCTCATTTTTTATTTTCTGTTCATATATTTTCAGGGCAAGCACAGCATGTTTCACACTAAATGCGCTCTGTGCACTCTCTAATGTTGACACTGTTTTTATTCCTCTATTTGTTATCTTGTAATCTAAAATGTAAATAATTCAAGCTAAAAATCTGTTAACTTTTTTGTGTGGCTCTATTGAAAAGGTGAACAAAGGTCTCATAGAAAACGTGTTCTGAACTCAGTGACAGTGTATCACTCTAAATGCTCATGCATGAGGATGTGTAGAGGGGGAACAATGATGAGAAAGAGTCATACTGACACAGAGAGTCATACTGAGTCAGAACATCAGAAATGATAGAGGATAGAGAACTCACTGGAGATCTGAATAGAAATGACTGAAAAGGGTCTTTGAAGATAAATAGAGGAAAAGACGGACAAAGGAAGCTACTGGATATTTGGGGATGTTGCAGAAAATTATTTCATATAATCAGCTGGGTAATTACATGTCCTCTATCCCTCCCATAGGGAACTCTAGAGGCAAATTTCTGAAGCCAAAGTTTCTGGAAAGTACAAATGAAAAATGAAGGCAATCTCAGACAAACAAGTCCCTTACAAGCTGAAATTACTCAAGTCAAATTAACTTCCTGAACTGGAGAATTTATATCATAAGGCCTATATCAGATGACTGAAGGAAGTATTGAACCAGTAACAAGCGCTGATCACTTCGGTAAAGATGAGCCAGGAATAATGGAACAATTTAATAAAGGAAAAATGCAATGGTGGTGCCAGAATGCTATAGATCACTAAATGTATCCTCTATGATGGGAGCAAATTTGAGATATCAATATATGGTCATCTTCCGAAAGAAAAACAAACAAAACCGGACTGCTTAGTCTTAATATGTTACAAGTAGCTTCACTGATTTTTGGAAGTGATGACATTTTTAAACTTAGGAGTGATCAGTGGTTTTGGAATGATTATAGGCAATCAATTCAGAGCAGTAGGCATAATATTTGGACAATAATGACATAAATGAGATGGAGTTATGAAAATTTTTCTGCTTGCTCATGCATAAAGCTGCACCAATTTCCCTGGGACACCATGTAGGTGCTAGACACTGTTTGCAAGCATCAGGCTTCAATGGCAGTACCCCAGTAACAGCAACTGGTTATAGGAAATGACAGTGAGGTAAAGGCTGACACTGTAATTCTGGTGATGCCTTTCACCAAAATTCTTGTCAACAAATTATTTGGGCCAAATAAAACTACAATCCTTCATTCCAGCTCCAGATCATGCCCACATATATTAATTGAAAAGATATGGCAAATTAATGCTAATTATGATTCTTAGCCCACTAGACACATTTTAGACCAAATATACATCAAATAATTGCAGGTCTTGAAACATCAGTGAAATTGGTTTGTCCCATTGAAAGCAGACAAATGCTTAGATTTGCTGGAAGATACTTATAAAGTGAATGATTTCATGATTCCCAAATGTGTTGACTGTTGAAATTAATGGAAAAGCAAAGAAACTGGGGGAGAGATGCCTTAATATCTAGACAGAACATTTCAATAGTATCTATGTGACAGAAATGTAATGCCATGGGGCACCAAGTTAAAACAGAAACTAGCATCTGGGACTGCATACAGAACAAGAACGGAGTGCAAAGCTTTAATGAAGTGGATGTGACAGAAGAAACACAGCTTCATGTCTACTAATCAGGTACAGAAAGAAATTATGCAGCTGAATCAGAGACAAAAATTGTAGTCAAGCATTCTTCAATTTTGCTGTAACTTTTTTGCAGAGCAGGAAATTTAAAAAAGCACCACAATTTTGAAGGACTGCAAAATACTCAAACATTCAATGACTATCAGGTAATAAAGGTTAACCTGGTGTGGAAAAGAGATGGAAGACTACTATTTTATTCAGTGAAGAGCTTCATACTTTCTCAGTAGTGTAGTGCCTATATTTAGGACACTTTATAGTAATGAAGTCCTTGAACTAATGAGTAACAGACGTATTGGAACAGTACAACTTAATGACTTATACCTTCAGATTCTTTGTTTAAATCTATGACCTGTCATCAGTAATTGAATTATCACTATTTTATCACATCAAGCTTGTTTAAAATAAGATATATAGCCTGGTTTGTATCTTGACTGATGACCAAAACCTGCTACTATAAACAATATTAATTTGTCTCCTGGCTATCTCTGTAGGGATGCTAAAGACTGAATGATCAGGGAGGATAAAACACCAGTTAGAAATTACCATGAAAGAAAAGTCATGTGTTTGGGAACACACGGATTTGCTCTGTTGTGGTCTTTGCTCTAATAAAGGAACTTTTTCAATGCTGTCACTATAAAAAACTTAATGAACTAGAAAAACAGCAAACAAGTAAAACTCCTCCAACAAATCCCAAAACCAAGCCTCAGAAACTTAGGCCAAAATGCCAGAACAGTAATGTATGTTATACTGGGTCTCAGATAAAGTACTTCGGTGAATTCTTCCCCTGCCTGTTATGGGGAACTTACCCAGATCCCTCTGGGAAAAGCAGCGGAAGCTATACTTACTAATAATTGGGTAGGAAATTATATCCTTTGAAGGAGGGAAAATAACTAGCTACTAACTGCGCTTTGGAATCTGACAAAATCTTCCAAAACCCACTGTTGGCCCAGTACCTTTATACAGAAACCTGAACATCTCTAAAAAGACACTTACGCTTTCACCTTTGTTACAAAAAAACCCTGTCAAAACTCATTCAGACTTTGGAAAAAAAAATCTTGAAACAGGAACAGAAAATAAAAATAAAATGAATAGTTTAAAATGTACACAATGAAAGATAGAACCAACCTTCCGGCATTGATAATACTGAGATCAGATCCTGAGCAAATATCTTCCACAACATATGAATTCTCTGAGCAGGATACATTTAAGGATGTATAGTTAGGCTTGCAAACAGTCAGGAAATATGGTGCCTGATATCCTGTTGACAGCTGTATAATATCAGTAACAAGAGCAGTAGAACAAAGACCAAACACATGAACACCTACGAAAGAAATCAATAGAGCTTATTAACTTTATTATATGCATCAGATTAATTCATTGCGACAAGATACAATTAATGGAATTCCAGTGGCTTGTGTCATTGGACTTGACATTGTTGTATTTAACTGAAGAATATGATGTATTTTTTTCATGAAGACACCACAAAGTTTAATTCTTTAATGTAAAAAAATAAGATTATCAATGCTTTTTTTCTTCCTGTTGGTACTTAGTGTTTCATTTTGATGGCTTGGTGTCCTCCAACATCTTTTCATAAAAATTAACTACCCTGGAGCTGCTTCAATTGGAAAGCAGTTTTCTGAACTGACTAAAGGGCCACCAACTATTTGAGGAGAGCATATGTGCTCATCCAGTCCTTAAATGTGCCCACTAGGATACAGGCTTTTAATAACATGGACAGCTGCCCATTAAATCACTGCTTTGAGGACCAGTTCTCTTTTTACCACTGGGGACTCATCATCTGGCAACTGGTTTGGTTACTTTCACACCTCTGATATTTCTGAGGTATGCCTGAGGTCTGACTCAGTCAAAAGTCCAAAATCCAAAAAATTGCCAAAAGTCCAAATATTTAAGTCTTTTTGGTAGTTGATCAATGTTTCTGTCTGTTTAATAATGCCAAATTCACAAGGCAGTTGAAGTAAACGCAATTGTTTTATTGAGCATTTTCAACTACTTGTCCCCTAAAGATTTACTTCTAATTCCCTATTTATTCATATAATGAAATTCAAAGACTGCTAGAGTCATAAAAATATGAAGGAAACTGCAAATCCAGAGTATGAATCAAGAATTAAATTAATGCATCTTTAAGCTTATCTTTTTTTGGTGATGGAATGGGATGCCATACAGGAGAAGAGGAGAGCATGGGGTATCTATACAGTCCTCCTTGCTGATGTTGTAATTACCATCCCTTCTGTGGCTCTTAAGAGGATGCTTTACTGGTGATAGACCATATAGCCTCTCCTGTCATTACCTCTCTGCTTGCCAGACTACAGAAACCTTGTGCATAGTCCTCCTACCAGGTTTTGGGTCTGCTGTCCTTGGTTAGGCTGGCCTCTCTAATGAAAAAATTCTGGAGCAGAGAATACCTTTCCTTTAGCCACTCACTGTAAAAGAAATTAACTGTATGAAGGGGAACAAAGTCCAGTTGCCTTTTCAAATTCAGTTTTCATAAATTACAATTAAAGCAAAGTAAAATAAAACAACTCACCATGTTTCACTCTATCATTAGGTTGCTAGATTCTAGCCCTTTTTCAAGAGATAGATAAACACATTCCAGAAAAAGAATGTCAAATCTACTGACAGTTTCTGACAAGTTTTTACTGTCATGCTGAATGCTGTGTCAGGTGGGTTGAATTCTTACCATGCACTGAAGACAGGCAGGAGAAACTATACACTGAAACCATTAAAAGGAAGCCAGCTCAAGGTGGGCAGAGAAGGAAAAACAAATTTTTCTTTTAGAAACACTGACAATAATACAGGAGACGAAAGGGAAAATGGAGAGTGTAGATGCTGTATTACTAAGTACAGGGCTACTCTGTCGCTCCGTTTGACAGCTGCTTCTTGCATTTTCTGGCAGAAGAACTAGGCCAGTGACAGCCCTGCACTGTTCTGGTTCAGAGAAGGAAATCTGCATGGTGGAAACTGAATGTATATGGAAAGCTCTTCTTTATGACTAACAACTTAAACCCACCAACAAATCTGACAGCTCTTCTAAGGAAAGAATTGAAGTTGCATCCTCCTGCATTAATATTGGCCTCTGTTCCAATTCCATTTCTTCTTTTGGACAGGCAGCAGTAGAGAATTCCTTCTCCTATCATTATCTGCAATGACAAAGGAGCTGTTAAATTAAATGTAGCAGTTACTCAGAAGACACTGATTGAATTTAAAGGGCTGAAATGTATACCACAACCATTGTCATCCACTGATGCGTACTCACCTTTAGAAGATTTGCATCAATATGTAAACATTCAGTAATGCAACCTGGTCTGAGTGAAGGCAGGCAAGAAGGTGGCACTGAAATTAAATGCAAGTGGCATACAGTATACAGTGCTCAGTGGAATCAGGGTCTTGATCCACAGCTGAAAGTTGATGCTTTTACAATAAAAAAATAATAATTAGAAAATCTTGCCTCTAAAATAATCTAGAGCCACTGCAGTATCTTAGTGCTCCTGAGATGGCTTTAGCCCTCAGTCTTGGCCTCAAGCCTAGCAGTCCCTAACAGCTTCTAATTACATGGCAGCCTGTTCTTCTGTGTTTGTTTAATTTGGCTTGGGTTTTAAACAGATCCAAAGCAGCAGAGAAATTTCTGTCCTTATGGTCCATCTGAACATACCAAGCAAAACAGATTATGACTGAAGCCCTAGACAAGAGTTTATAATAAAAATAAAGAGAAGGATATAAATGAAAATGGTGCTACTTGCCGGAACATCCAGATCCATTTATACATTTGCAGTCTCAGGTTTGATTGTTTTCCTTGTTAAATAGTGCAACAAGTTGGAAATCTCTACAGGGCTTGTACAGAGTTCACAATAAGGGTTGGGTTGAAATATTGAAATTAATGAGGCAGTTCTCACCACTAAGTGGAGATTCACTTTGTCTATCCACAAATGCCTTGAAAACTAGTATATGCAATTCACAAAGCTTACAATGCAACAAGGTGCTAAATCATCTGAATTATGCTGTATCTGATGCAATTACCATTGAGGGATGTGCATGCTAAGACTCTCACCCTAGCAGAAGGGAGATACAATGAACAAGCTCAGTCTAACTCTTTTTTAGCTAAGGATTTAATAAATTGAAATTTACCTTCTTTGACAGGAAAACTAAATTAATGAAGGTTATCTCATTACTTGGAAAATTCACTGCTAAGTGTTATTTAAGGAATTTTAATTAGAAGAAAACTATGGTCACTATTATCTGCCTCCATTTGATCTATTTGCAGCTGAAACCTAATGGAGAAATCAGTAGTATTTTAAACTTAAAAAACGGTGAATCTCCTTTTTAGCCAAGCTCTAAGGAATGTCTGGCACAGGAAAAAACACCTGAGAGATGGATTAGCTTGTTTGATAGAGGACAAAATTGGGAAACAGCAAGGCCTATGTCAAGGAAAACTCAGAGGCTGGTATTTCCAAGGAAACAAACTCTCACAGCAGAGGAGGCAGCAGGACTGAAACTGTCAGCAGTGAATTTCTCTCCTTACAAATTGATTTCCCAGATCAGTGTGATCGAATTTCCTGGTGATCTCTGTTAGAAAGCACACTGTTACCTTTAAGTAGGTTTTTAGTCAGTGGCTGGTAAGAGTTTGAACCTACACTGTGATATGATTAAATAACTGGTCCTAACATTTTTGAATTAATAGCTAGAGAGAAAATACGTCAGAAGATGAGATTCAGAGTTCTTTCAAGCAAATGCAAGTCATATTGCAATTCAGGTACATCTATGTTCCAGACATAAAATATCCATGTTAGTAATTTCATAAAGTCCAGTTGCTCCATATAGTCTCCTGTGGTTTATGAATACCTACAGAAAATTTCATATATGCCACAAGCTGTAAGACATGTGTCAATAATACCGATAGTAATTTTCTGTAGTGCTTCAGGGCTACAGAACAGACCTGGTTAAAAGCTGTTGCTGCCCACTAATAATGAGCAAAATATGCAAAGAAAAAAACAACAAACATAAAGCCTCAAATCCACACAGATCCTCCGGTAATAAATGGCTTGGGAAAATAAATTACAAAAAGCTAGATTTGTTACCAAAAAAAATTACTATAAAGTGAATAGATTTAATATGTTCTCTGGTCTTAGGAAAAACTGAGTATATTGATGAAATAATATAGAAAAAAAATTAAGTCCTATTCTAAGATTTATATGAGGTTTTAAGGAGGGATTGAGACTGGAATTTGTTTGTCTTTCCTCCTCACTCCCACTTTTTTTTTTCTTATTTACACTCTTTAGTAATATTTAAAATGTGTCCTAATCACAGCTGTATTTTATTGAGTCTTGATGAACTTCTGTCTCATAAGTACCTGAACTGCAGAGAGAGGCTAGCATATGCTGTGCAACTGGAGATCCTCAATTACTCGCATAGCTCATGCTTTCTTTTCTGTATTTTACAGATTTTATGAAGTGTGTTAATTCATTGAAATGTTAATGGAAATGAAATTATAAAATGCTAAACTCTACAAGATGACAATGGCACAGTTGTGATCTTTTTTTTGCATTGAGCTTCATTGGCATATTTTTCCAAATAAAAAGGGAAGAATTGGACAAAAAACCCACCTAGTTTTTTACTTCAGAAGTGGTATTGAATAATAGAGCCAATACTCTACACCATCTTCAGTGCCTTTTATTACAGGAGGTTGTGTATTTTGCACTATCAGATCCCATTTTCCAATTAATGCAAGCATCACATTCATGCTCACACTAACACAAATGAACTATACCTTCCTAAGGCTTGCAGCTTTTAAGCAGCTGCACTTTGAAGCTTCAAGATTTACTTTCTTTACCAATCTTATGTTTGGTAGGCATGCTCAAGTGTGAGTTTGAGTTCCTTAGATGGAATGGTTTTGGTTACTTGTCTGTACTGCTGGTAGGAGAATGATTTAATCAAGAATAACATATTCTTTTGCAAATTATTTAGCTGTAATCAAAGCCCTTACTAAACACATAATGAAATGGGTATCTTTCGTCTCAACTGAAGCTATTTGGTATTACCTAAGCTTGACATAAACTCTGAAGTAAAAACCAGCTTTCACCCCTCTGCTGTGGCCCAAGTGAGCCTACGTAGTGCCTTCTATGGTTGTTTCAGGAAAGTCCACTTTGTTGTTATCAGAAATACTCTCTAAACTTAAAAAGCCGAGACAAACTGCAATAGCAACAACCTTTCAATACTGTATTTGGTGTTTGCTTCAAGCACCTGCACCAGGAATGCTAAGAGTTTTAGCTCCAGGTTCCTAAACAAGTACAATTTTCAGCCTGATAGTTGTGCAAAATCCTTCAAAAATGGTTTCTAAAGCAACCAAAATCAAACACAGTTAGAAGAGTTCATTAAAAAAAAAAAAAAGAAAAAAAAAAAAAGAAAAAAAAAAATCCTGGAAAGCAAGGAGAGAAGAGCACTTGATTATTTTTATATTGACACCGCATTATATGCATTTTGATATTACAAATTGGCTAGTATTATAAAAGGAATGAACTGGATGAATTTAAGGGAATTTAAGGGCTGGCAGCAGAGACATGTTTGCAGCTGGCCTTAGAGAAGTACCTTACCAAAATGTGCCGTTGATGCTGTTAGGGGAAGGAACACACCCCTTCAGAAGGTTGATTCAGCTTTTTAGGTGCATGGAATCACCCACTCAAGGTAAATTTCTCTCTCCATTTGCCAAACAGGAGTGGTGTGAAAATAAGGCTCCTGTCTGAGCTGCCTAAAATCAGACAAAATGAATTCCCTCTAGTATAGATATATAAAGGTAAAGTCTTTAGATTTCATTTTAATTTGGCAGAGCAATTCCAGCAGGGATAAAATTCACCTGTATCAAACAATTTGAATTTTTTTTCTGTAAAAGTGTCCTGATTTCATCTGGGAAAGAGTTAATTTTTCCCTAGTGATTGCTGTGAAAGGATGTCAATAATACGTATTGTTTTGAGTTGTTGCTAAATGATGTTAACACTATTCAAGGAGTTTTTTTCAGCTTCTCATAGAAGCATAGAGAGAAAAACAGAATGGCCAATGAACCATTCCACACCATAGACATCATACTCATATATAAATGGGGTTAGCTTTGGGGTAGGAACCCACAATCACTGCTCTGGACTCATGTCATTATTATTTTTCCTTTTCTGTTATTGTTTTTATTAAACTATCTTCAACTCAACCCACAAGGGCTTTTTTCTCCCTTTCCCCTTATTTTTTTTCCTTCCTCTTCCCACTCTTCCTCGTGGTGGAGGAAAGAGGGAGACGGTGAGCAAGCAGTTGCGTGGTTCCAGTTGCCAGCTGGGGTTAAACCATGACAAATAGTGACCAAGCTGCTTATATTCTGACAGGATATTCCTGTTCTGCTGAAATCATCTCCTCCCTTTGGGTGAATGATTAAAGCAGCCTCCTTTTGCCTGCTCTTAATGACTAACTCACAATTTAGAGGAGTCCCAGTGCTATTTGGGAAAGTAATTGATTTCACTGACACAGTTGATCTACCTTCTCACTGAAGAAAGCTTGTTCTAACAAAAATGGCATGTTCAGGACTGTGAATGAAGGCTTTCATTTCAAACATAATCTTGAATTTTTGGTGTATATCAGAGTAGGGAGATGTCCTCTATGTAAAAGTTTAAATATTCATACAGCATAACAGAATGATTTAAGCTATTCTCACCCAACTGTAGATGCTGTTTCTTAACATTAATGCCCACAATTAGGATAGTGCAAGTAGATGAAGCGCTACTGGGAATGTTTTAAGAAGTGTGTCTGCTTCTGTTACAGAAGAATAAAAGATGAACTTAAAATCCTAAGGTAATTAGCCTGGATGACACTGCAGCCTAACTGAAAGCAAACAAGCTATTTTCTTTATGCTAACTGAAACTCTGTTCAAAATCTTGAATAAGTGACAGTGGCATCTCAAACTTACCGTAATTGATGGTCCAGCAAAAACAAGACTAAGCAACATCAAGAAGGGAACAGACTCTTGTGTAGGTTCAATATATGGCATACTCAGACTCTTGTCATAGCAATTAAATCCAGCGTGAACCGGCTTGAAGACATCAGTAAGTTCAAGAAAATAGAGGCTAACAACAGAAGAGGCCAATATGGGCAACTAGAAGAGAAGAAAGCAACAAATTACAATTTGGAAATGGAATAGCAATGCTTTTGCAAAGACAACATAGTCTATTAATAAATCTCTGATGTTTGCTATTTACATTTCACTGCTCCTTGTTATAACCATTTTACCATCTTTAAATAATTAATTCTCTAGAGATATGATACTATTCAGTTGATATGAAATAACCCTGCTGTCTACCAAGCTAGTCAAAACACCAAATCCAATCTTCAGCCCACATAATTTAGGTTTTTCATCTATGAATGATTAATAGACCAACTTTGATTTGATTTTATTTGATTATTTTTTTAAAAGGAAGTACCAGGACTGCAGTCTCCCATGTGGGGCCTCAGCGTTCAGCTGTCCATCATCATCCTTTTTGGTCCTTTAGCAACTCTCTGTCACCTGTATGACAGTGTTTGTTTGCATTAAGTAACAGTTAATGAAAAACTGTATCCAGTGCTTCCCTAGAATCTAAATATGTGATAATACGGAGTTCTGAGTTCTCACATTCGTTTTGTAAGTCTGTCATAAAAGCAATTAATTTTGGCAAGACTCAGTCTGTTATGAACCATGATGACTATGGTTCACAACCCTTTTATCCTCTAGCTATTTAGTGATTTTACCCTTTGCAATTACTTCCAGTAATTTAATAAGAGCAAAGTAGGCCCCTCTGGGGATAAATTCACCCCAGCTTGCCCCTAGCTCCTGAAAGCACAGATTCAACCAGTAAGTCTCTGTGGAAGGAAGTTGTTTCAGAGAAGAGAGAGCAAAAAGGCATTTTGCAGCCATTGGTTTGCGAGTGAACAGGGAGAGCAGCCTTGCCCCCAGGGTGATTATTGGCGCATTCAGAGTTGACCAGCAGCATGTGATTATTCTCTGTATCCTCCTACTAAATGCTCAGAAACATTTTTTTGTTTGTTATTTCCCAGAGTTCTCACTGAACAAGGCAACATGAGAAAAACTGCCTGCTTCCCCACTGAGACGCAATGACTCCTTACTGTGTCTCTACTGCAATGAAGGGTAATACAATGTTAACTGCCTATCTCCTTTTCTTATTTCTTTGTAAAATGGCTCTCACATTAACTTTTCCTCACTGTTACCTGCAGATGAAAAGTAAAAGATTGCAACTAGTACATAAGTTCACTTAGATAAAATAATAAAAATCTGATAAGGTTGTGTCACATCTCTTGAGGAAAAAAACCTTCCTGTTACATCAAGCACCTCACATTATGAGAAACGGGGATTGTTTTAACATAATTTTGAACATAGATTATATTTTTCTTGCAATGTTTATTACACATTTACAAAAATAATTGATTAGTTAACACAAATGTCATTCATCCCATTATGCATTGAAAAAGAAAAGCAGAGGTAAAACTGGATAAACACGTATATTGGAAAAATTATGAATACAGTCTGCTATATATGGCAGAAGGACAACCGTTTCTTGCATTAACTTGTCATTTTCAGATTTTTAAAGATTTTGCTTTTAAAATGCAGATGTTTTGTGCATAAAATGCAGTTCTGGGTGGTCTAAGAAGGAGAGTTCTAGCTAAATTACACTGAAACTTTTTTTTTTTTAATAGAGCTTAGTTTTATTTTTTTAAAAAAGAACAGCTTATCTTTGATGTGCTGAAGAACATACTTGAAGAGGGTGAGTTGTCTCTTCAAAGTGTTCTAAGCAAAATCTGCAGAATGTGGAAAGCAGAAGAATTTTGTCTGTCTGGTTGTCTGAGTTCAAGATGATTGCATGGTAATGTCACGTAGTACAGAGACTGTGATTGTGTAGAAAGGGAGGGAATGTGTACTGGCATTCCTAGAGCTATAAGCGTTACAAAAATAACACCAGGCATCTACATGCACACCTGCTTCAGCAAGTAGTGTGATTATAAACATCTAACCCAAACACATGTGTACACATGCACTCACATACCATATTACACACCACATATTATGTATAGCATATAACATGCACAATATATAATACATATTCTGTGAATACATAAGTATTATATAATATCTGACGTATAATATGTATGGAATTACAATAATACAATGTTATTAAATTGAGTCTTGCTTCCTGCCCATCGCAGGAAGAAGTCCAATTCTTTAACAGGATGCATTATATAATACTACTCACTTCCTGCTGGATGCAGTGCCTGATTGACTATAATGCAAGCACACATGATTAGTCAACACGGGCTACACTGTTTCTAGTCATTATAGAGATGTGCAGGGGTAAAAGAGGACTTCCTAAAGTCTTCATACTCTTGGAATAATTAAGTGTGTTGTGGGATTGGGTGCCCTTCTCTCCACACCTGTCAGCACAAAGACTGGCAGGAGCCAGATGGCATCAGGGGTCTCCTGACCATAAGACTGGCACAGCGTGTGCTGCCCTGGTGTAGGAGGAGCAGCTCTGCTGCTTTTACTTGCACACTTAAATTCTGCACAGCATTTGAACATGCACATATTGCAACTTCACTTCTGCACAGCATTTAACTCTCAAAACATTTGCAACACCTTTCATTATTAACTTTTAACTTAATAACTTTTATTATTAACTTGGAGGATAGAGCCAGGCTCTTCTCAGTGACAGCCAATGATAGGACAAGGGGCAATGGGTGCAAGCTAGAACACAGGAGGTTCCACTTAAATATGAGGAAAAACTTCTTCACAGTGAGGGTGACAGAACACTGGAAGAGGCTGCCCAGAGAGGCTGTGGAGTCTCCTTCTCTGGAGATATTCAAAACCCACCCAGACGCATTCCTGTGTGACCTGATCTAGGTGTTCCTGCTCTGGCAGGGGGATTGGACTAGCTGATCTTTCAAGGTCCCTTCCAATCCCTGATATTCTGTGATTCTGTAACTACTTGAAAGTCATATCTCATGACTTAGCCAGGATCCCCCATGGAGCAAAGCATCTTATAATAGGACACAAACCTATAGCAATAAGCTAAATGGACAAAATAGGCAAACAGCCCTTCTTTTCGGAAATTATGCCCTTTTATCTCAACGTTCCCAAAGGTTCATTTCCTAGAATGGAAACACAGAGCAGGCAGACACATGGAACACCTTGCACTCAGAGTTTCATCTTCATTGTGTATTTTTCCATTTCTCTAATGTCAGAAAAAAAGGAATGCCTTTTGTTGAACAACAGGCTCTGCATTACCCACAAGACCACATCTACTTTGATCACGGTATTCTTAGGCAGGCAACTGTTTTAAATGGCAATATTGAACCATCAAAAATAGATGATACATGAAGTGATATTGTGAGACACTAAAATAGAAGATGTGGATAACGTTTAAAAAAAAAAAAACCAAAAAACTACTGTATGTAAGCTATAATTCTATTGTTAATTACAAAATCAAGGAATCATAAGAATTGCATTTGACTGTCTTATGACTTCACTACAGGGCTGCCATATTATTTCTGACTATAATTACCCATTCTGCTAAAAGCAAAAAAATAACTCTAAACTCTATGAATCTCCAGTGTGACTGCTTATAATACTAATGAATAGGTTTATAGTCAATTTGCTATATACAGTATGTCAGATCCCACAGGACATTTTTCTTCCTATCTTTTTTAAAATACAAATATAAAATGCGTCTTCTAGAAGTCTAGCATTTCTATGAAAAAGCACACGTTTCTAAAATCTTCTAAACAGTATAACTGGCTATTTAACATATGAATATTTATGGAGTGTTCTGCTTAAGGCAGCAGTAGTTCTGTAATTACAGACTTCAGCTCCCAACACCTTGAAAATGTCAAATATAATTAGATGGTAGAGAGTGTATTGTTTTAATTACAAAATGGAATAGGAATTTTCCTGTTCCTAATTAGAATAATAAAATCCCCAACTTCAGTTCACATCTCTCAACTAATAATTCTTTATAGTCTTACTTCTTTGGTTGGCTTACAGAGATAGATCCCTCTTTAGCTTCTAATTCAGACCTGTAAATGTAGAGTTTGACCCAAGTGGTCAAACTCTGTTTGGCTTAGAGTCAGAACCATAACCAACATAGCTGCTGAAAAGATTTGATTTGGCATTTTGGTTTTTTTTATTATTATTTTTTTCTTTTTCCTCCTTCCATTTCCTTAAATAGTAAGTTAAAAGCCTTTATTGAGCCACAGGACTTTGCCATTAATAAAAATTAATATTAATAATATTTAAAAATATTTTGCTGTATTGAGCTAGGAATTGTTGAAGCATGACAAAAGATGATCTCTGTTCCCAAGAGCTCAAGAAGAATGTAAATACCTTGAGATCTTGCAAGGAGAAAAATAAAAGGTGAAAACCTCACATTTCTTATGTAGTTCAGAACAAACCAAAAGAGCATTCAGTAGCACAATAACTTCTTTGAACTGATGGGATATATGTAACAAATGTTCCTCTTGGGCCAGAGTCACAAGATATATATCACATATTGCAGAGAACTGAAAGAAGAGATGGCTGTGAGAGGAGTTCAGTGGTGGGATGTAACAGCTCTTCAGGTTGCCCATCACTGTTCTGTGGGATGTGACCTCTGGAGCCTAGAACTTTGTTTTCATCTGTTTCAATTTTTAAGCAGTTTTTCTAATGACCTTAGAAATTAGGCTATGCCTAGTTTATTTTTCTTTCATGAATCTTTGTATGGTACAACTGTGCATGATTTTTATATCTTTATCTACTAGTAATAAGTAGCTATTCTGTACAAAATTAGTTACTTATCACTGTAGTGTAGTGCATCCCAAATCCTTCATCAGGACAAGTATGATGCTGGTGGTGATTCTTCCTCCCTCTCGCACCCACCTGGGTTTATTTTTGTATTTGCTATAATGTGCTTTTACACTTTGCCCTTTCTCCTTTTGGCCTGTTTTTTCATATTACATTCCAATTTACTATATTTGACATGGTGTATATGTTCGATGCTTTTTCTTTGTACTATTTGTTACCCCTAAAATCAGTTTTGCCAGCTGCAGTTCTGCATTTCTTTATCTGACCATTAGGTGAGTTGTTTATAGCCTTGAGGTCTCCAATACCAGCATCTGTCCCATCTCTTATCCTGCACCTGTACCTCCTCCACATTGCACCCACTGTAATGCAGGAATAGAAGTCTGTTATGACAGCAGAGGTCTTGCAAATGAGGCAGCTGAAGGCCAAACCTTAGTAGGAAAATCTTATTGGAGTGAATGGAACCCTAATTAGCACAGGGTTGTCCTTTGGATAGGTCAGCATGTGGACCGCTGACTTTTGTCTCCAGCCTTCCACCAGGCACACACCTTGTTGTCCTGAAGGAACCACTAAACTGCTTGCTCTTGGGTTAAAATGTAGCACCTTTACTATTCCACAGGGTCTCAGCAGAGACTTAAATTTCTAATTCAAGGTGCTCCCTCCCCTTGGAGAATTTCCAAATAATCAAAGCTTCACTAAAATGGCATTCTCTCTGCAAGCATTACAGGTAGTCAGTAGCAAGCAGATAGTATTGATGATTTCTTAAATGACACCATGGAGATAGTGAGGCTCAAACCAAAAGAAATGCAACAAGCACACACCCCTCTCTCCCCACAGTTTCTCTATTACCTTGAAAGAATATGCAAGTGGATACATAATAGAATTCAAAACTCTCTGGGAATTAGTAGCTTCTATGAATTCCCTTTCTCCAAAACTGTACACTGGTAGTTATATATCTAACCCGTATCTTCCAGCACTTAACTAAACAAAGAGTCCATATATATCTTCAGGAGAACAACATCTTAAAATCTATATCCTTTATAAGCGTGTCGCATACTCAAAGGCATGAAGAGGTTACCCAGAGAAGCTGTGGATGCCCCACCCTTGGAAGTGTTCAAGACCAGGTTGAATGAGGCTTTGAGCAACCTGGTCTAGCGGGACGTGTCCCTGCCTGTGGTAGGGGGGTTGGTCCGTGATGATCTTTAAGGTCCTTTCCAACCTAAACCATTCTATGAACCTGCTTTGTAGGATGCAGTTATATGACCTCTCTTTGCCCTGCTAAAATGCACTACAGGTATTTCTTGTTATTGTGAACTCATATCCAGATCCAGCGGTGGTGGTGTATTGGGCTGTGTTGGCAGCTACCAGCGGACACTCTTTAAATAAGTGTTACAAAAGTGATTAGCCTGGGCTATATTTCAGTCAGGTTAAGCAAGGGGAAAATGAAATACCTCTCTTGTAATTATAGTTAAATACTGAAGTCACTGCTCGGTGTGCTGGTCAGAATGGAATGACTTGAGTGATTTTCCTTGAGACTGGATGCAAATAAAAAGGCTGTTGAATTGGTTTTACCTGCCTATATAAAACACAGGCAGAAAAGAGAGAAGCAGTATGTATGTAGCTTCCTGAGGAAATCAAGACATGATTAGAAAGATGCCAAAAAAGGATAATATGACTAGCCCACCTGTGAAAAAGGGTTAAGGGATGCACAATATGCTATTTGGATCTTTTATATTTGGCATATAATTTTTAGACTTGGATGGCCAAGACCTTCTTAGATCCTTAAGTCATTCTGCAACCCTTCCACGGCAAGCAAGAAGTTCCTGAGCACAGTACCTGCATCCTGGTGTTTCTTTTTTTTTCTGGGAATCAGGGAATCTTCATAAGCAATCATGTAAACAAACAGGATTGTCTCGGAAAGATAGCTAATGGATATCATCAGTTTCTCCTCACGAGAAAAATACCAGCCAAGTGCCTGGGAGTAGGACAGTCTATTTAGTAACTGTGTTGTGATAGCACTGCAAGGCTTTAGCATTATAGAAGATTCTATTAAAATATATCATAAATGTCAGTCTTTGTGCCAAAGAATTTGTGGTCTAAATGACAAGGCACAACAGATGGATGAGACAAAAAAAAAAAAAAAAAAAAAAGGGCTGTGGTGGGTTGGAGGAGACAAGGTATTCCTATTCTTAGCCAACTGCTAACAGTGATTGCAGCTTTCAACCACTCTGGACATTGTCCTGTTGTACTTTGCTGTGAGATTCATAAAAGACAGGAGAAAAGAATGGGAGGAGGACAGGTCTCTTTTATGCTGAGAAATGAATACTGAGGTCATGACTATGACTGAATAGCTTCCACAAATAGGTCAGGAAGAAGAAATGGTATCAGCCCAAATTCTGCCATTTTCTCTTGGTTTTGAGAACCTCTGGGCTCCTCACTGTGGCTCCTGCTTAGCTACACTAGTGCTGTACCTTCACCCTCAGTGAGACTCCTGTGCAGGGGTGGGATTAAGACCAAGCACAAGCTCACACGCGTTGCAAAATGGACTGTTATGAGGAATTTTGAAGAGATGGTACTAAGCACAGGATTGCAATAGAGTAGGGGACTTGCTTGAGCTATAAGGTAGATTTTTTTTTTTATGTTCGAAACTTAATTCTTAAATGTCTCAGGTTTGTAACAGAACGCATTCAGGCTTTTCAGAATTCTAAACTTTGCATCTGTATAAAGGTCTTTTGCTTTTCTCTCTGAACTCAAGTTTCTGCTGCTTCTTGTCCCTGTTTTGGATGCGGGTCTGGCCCAAAGCTGTAAGAAACTTTATTTCACCACTGTCCAAGTTTTGTGGAAACTAATTGCAGAGACATAATATGATGGTCTTTCTCCTTCTAGATTTAACACCCTTGGATTTAATTTTAACACACAGTTTAATTTCAAATCCCAAGTGTTGCTGAAATCTATTATCATTACCATTTTTGAAAATTAAGTTATCCTTATTTCCAGCACTGATTTCTGAATTTAATTGAATTGTTCAGTGACTGCCAATTAGAGTCTAGCTTTAGAAATACAACAGATATATCCATGCAGCTCCTCAAACCTCTTGATCTTTTGCCAAATCTTAATAGAAAATCTCTTAGTATGCGTAAGACCAAAAATAGAGGTGATACATTAGTGATAAAATTCCTATTCACTTCAGAAATCTCAAAGTCACGTTGAATGCATGATGATCCTAAAGTGCTTTTTTTTTTTTTATAAATGTACATGAAGCAGCAATTACACAGGGAAAAAAGAATTGTTTAATAAATTGTCTAATAAAACTATGCTCAGACAGGAATAATCTAAAAATACTTTAAAAATATTTTAAGTCAATTAACTGTAAATGCTTAAAGAGAAAGTAAATCCTTAGGCAGAAATTTTACAACAAAAAGCCTCACCATTAATGAATTTCTTTCCAGTGTGGATTCAAACATAATTCACTATATTAATTATGATTATTGATTAAATCAATGATTAGTTATCATCGGTGAATAACTACAACAATGAGATTTAGGATATTGCACGTACTGTTGATTATGAAATTTCTTTTTTTGCTCCTGCTGCAAGGGTATGGTAAATCAAGAATAGCAACACTTCAAAAAAAAGGTAGTTGTTTTTGGGTCAGAGTGTTACCACACTTCAGCTAGAAGTTTCCTTGAAAACCCCATCTCTGAGAAACAAAGATGCCAATGTCTACACAATACTACAATTCATTCTACTGTCTAAAACGCACTGGTTTCTAAACATACAAAAAATTCCTGTGAGCGCTAACTCTTCTCCAGGGGCTTACTCCCATGCTGTTTTGCCACTTCTGAACTCCCTTCCTACAAAGTGAACTTTTAAGTGACAAAACGATCAGTCAAGATTCAATGTTTGTAACAGCTCAGCTCCCACGGTATGTAAGGTTCTACAATAGGCTGTTCTTTATTAATTTTGGCTGCAGAGTAACAGATTTTTAACAATCATAGAACAAAATCCCAGAAAGTGTATAAATTCTTTCTACTTTTGGAAGAGGTAATCATTTGGAAAAATGAGTCTCCTTTAATTTCTAATGTTTTCAGGCCTCCTCTTACTACTGGGATATTAGGTCAGGAGAAGGGAGCAAGGCCTTCTTCACTGTGAACTACTCGAACTCTGCACTTGCCAAGCAAGTAGCCAAACACACAGGGAGATATAAAAAATGCAAATACAGTGCATGCACATGTTATTTTTCCCAGGACAGCCTTGTCACAGGCCTGACACCTCCGTCTTCCCCACCTCCCCCCCCCTGCCTTTTCTGCTCATCTGCTAAAAGCAAGTAGTATGCAGACTGCGCAGCTTTTCTATAAGCACAGAGGTGATGTAGAGTATGTAACAGTGATGACTTGGCCAATGAATTACATAGCTGCTTTGAATGCATAGCAGCCTCCTCAGGCCTCAGCTAGCCTCTTAATATTTTGGGGATGCTGGTCTCTAATGCACTGTTATAAACAGCATCTATCCTCTGTGAGTCAGCCACATGACAACGTCAGATCCATGAGCAGATTGTTAAGTGTATTTCTCCTTCTTCCTCTCCCCTCACACATGGCTGACTCTTTTGAGAGAAAAAGCAATGTATTTGGAAAGTATTACGCTACTTCCACAGTATGCATATAATTTCATCTTCTACAATTGGGGTTTTTTTTTGGTTCACTCCCCAAGGCTAATTTAAGCATAACAAAAAACCTATCTAGAGACACATCTGACTACACTGTGCCTCCGGGACACAGAAGTGTAGTTTAACTCTTACACTAGGTCCAAATGTCCTGTTCTTAGGCAGAAAGATTTAACCCTATAGCCTGCTCTGCCTCTGCACTCTCTTGGCTTTTTGTGTCTTTTGCAGTCACACCTATCCATGACTTGCGGGTAACAAAGTGTATAATTTAAGTGTGGTGGGCCACAAATGGCTGAATAGCTGAAAAAAAATTCCAGACGTGACTGAGAAGTGGCACTGAGCTACCAAGTGATGTGTACAAGCATTTGATGTTTCACACCTACCTCTGTCAGCGTATGTTAGAAACAAAAGTAAATAAAGCACCTGGTGCTGAGACACAGTGAACGTTCTCTACATGCACTTATTTCAATGGAAGCTGATGACCACCTGTGTGCTGCAGCCCGGAGTCCTGTAATGGTAACAGAACTTTGTGTTTTCTGGTGGTGAGAATTCCAGCTCCTCTAGGAACAAAAGTACTTAAAGAAGTGTTTCCAAAGAATTCTGGCACAATTACCTCCTGACAGTGCTCTGGATAAAGAAGCTACCTGTATCTGTATGCACACATCAAGAACAAGAGTCTAGAAGAGAACTTAAGAAAAAAAAAATAACTGTACAAGGAACATTGAACTCTGAAAGAAATTCTTTGCCATGAGGGTGATGAGACCCTGTCCAAGGTTGCCCAGAGAAGCTGTGGCTGCTCCATCCCTGAAGGGGTTCAAGGACAGGTTGGACAGGGCTTGGAGCAACCTGGTCTGGTGGAAGCTGTCCCTGCCCAGGGCAATGGGGTGGAACGAGATGATCTTTAAGGTCCTTTCCACCTACCTCATTCCATGATTGTCTGAAATGTCTCAAATTTTAGCCTCTGGAAGTTAAGCGACCAACATATGAAGACTGTGCCGCAGGAATACAATTTAGCTGGAGAATAACTGCATCAATTCACTCAGACTGACAATGCTTTGGCCTTTTGCATTCCCACATCTGGGGCACAGGATGAAGTAAGTGCCACTGAAGTCAAAGGCAAAATTCATAGCGACTTCTGTGAAACCAGAATTTAAACCAGGAGTTTTTGAAGTGTGATAGCATGGGGAAAAACAGTCTTTTTCCTTCATCAAGAAGAAATGTATTTGTCTGTCCCGCCTCTGAAGTGTGACCGTTCTGCCAGGAATAGAAACTACATAACCCTAGAAATTTTCCAGATACACATTCATATTTCTTCTGTAAGTGAATATACTTACGATATACTCTGAATATGCTGAAGAGAAAGTCAGTTAACAAAAATCAAAACTTATTCCAGGAATACTAATTTTCAGTATCTTCCAGAGGAATGTAGCCTTTTTACCATGAAAACGAATTCCCACTAGACCAGAGGGACTAAGAATTTGCATGGCGAGTTTTAATCTTTCTCAGCTATGCAAATGAAGCTCCGATAACCCATACAGTCTTCAGAGCCCTAACATGCCACAAGCATAATTAAGACTAAAACAGGCCAAACTGCCTGGAAGTGCCGATTACCACATGCTTCAGGTGAGCATGATGTACAAGGCCATCTAAAACTATTCTACTCTCAGGAGCCTCAGATCTGAGGCTCTCCTGAGAAGTTATTACCGTTGTTTTAAAATAACGTACAACATTCTTGTGATACATACGATAAACCGTCAAGTTATTTCATTTTCTGAAACTTGAAAATCTGTTAAGATTTATTTCATAATGCTTATTTGTTTGCCTCTGACATTTTTAGAGAATTACCCATCCATGTTTTTCAACAACTCCATCTCTTCATTTTATTTCCTTTTCATTTCTGTGTCTTCCAAAGCTCTAGCCTGATTCTCCTTTTGCTTCTCCTAGGTAAATGAAGACTAGCTCTAGTGATAACATTGATCTTAAGTGGGGCATATTTGTTTTATGTTTTAACTCTGCTGTTGGTAAAATATGCTAATTGGAATTATTCTTAAATTAGACTGAAACTAAAATCAGGCCTAGACTATTTCTTTTGAGGTTAATCATCAGTTGGCCTGCATATATATTCAGTGTAATTATATTTTATCCAATCCTGAAAAGTTGCTGCTACAAAACATATTTGTTTACAGGAGTTAAAGTCTCATTCATAACACGTTCTTAATGGTCTTAATAGCAGAAAACCCTCAGTGTCAGAACTGTATGTTTGCTTCTATTTCTAAAGAGAAGGTCCTTCTGAAGCAGGGAATCTGTCTTTGAGTATTCTGCATGCCTGCATTATATTAGTTGTTACAGAATTTTTTCATTCTTTATAATATATTTAATTTGCATAACATGAATGCAATCCTTTCCTACTGCTTTGGAATTCTGACTTTTTTCCTTGACCCAACATCCTTTTCCCACTTTTTTCCTTTTGTCTAGTTTTTGAAGGAAAAAACAAGCACTGTTTTGTAATGTAATGAAAAAATACTTTTTTTTTAAAATAATGAAAAAAATTTTTTTTTTTTTTTTTTTTCAAGAATCTGCTTTTGCTTTGGTCTGCACCTCCTAGGTCTTGATGCAAAGTGGATGACAGCAAATCCCAGTTTTCTTCTTTAAAGATGCAAACTTAATGTGCTATGTTTTTTTAATTGCAGTTCAGGGCAAGGACAGACTGCTACGAATGGAACAGGGAAACAAAGTGAATGAGTGGCAGAAGAAAAAAAAACCTAAAGAATTGACAGCAATCAGAAAAGACGTTGAAAGCCTGTTTCCTATCATTGATACAACCAGCATTCACGAAATTAAAAGCTTTAAAAATCAGAGCACCTTAATTAAATTGGGTAACTTCTGTTTATAAGCAGTCGGCTGTTGTTGGATTGCATTAGGAAGTTGCTTCCTGCTTACAAAAGAAACCTGTATTAGGCAGTAATGCCAGTTAACCACACTGGGCAACTTCCCTATCCCTTACACAGGAAAACTTCTCATTGCAATTAATTTATCTTTGATTAAATCCCTCTTTATGAGGAACAACTCAAATCTTTGGCTCTCCTTGAGCCAATCACAGCAGAAGAGTCTAAGCCATCATTTCCTTTTTATGATGCTGTTGAAGCACTGGCATCTGCCTGTGCTACAAAGCTCTAGAAAGGCACTCTCATTCGCCTGATTAGAATCAGTGTGCCTGTGGGTAAATGCAGGGTGGGTCTAAACAAGTAGCACAAGGTAAGTGTTTCTTTCTAAATGTCATATGAGTTGTTGTCACCCTCTGACTCAAGTGATGTGCGTACTCAACTACAACGTGGGCAATGGTTTCAAAGCCTCCTGCTGTGTAATGGCAGAGGACTAATAAAGAGTTTCCTAATCATTGTTTAGGCTCAGGTGTATTGTAGTCAGTTTTTTCTCTTGATGTTGCTTCTACTTGTGTGGAATACCTACATGGTCATCAGTTCAAGAGGGACCCTAATACACAGTTAAATAATTAGAACTTGCTGCTGGGGTAGATGAGCTCATGCAGGCTCTAGACTCTGTTCCTGTAACTGAATACCATAGAAATCCTAGAAGTTCATTAGGAGACCATTCTCTTAAGTGAGGACTTTGACTCCCTCTCAGAGCAGCTGGGTGTTGAAGAGATCTCCACCTCTTTTTAGACATAGCTGTAAGTGACTTGCTGAAGGTCTTAGGAGTCCACACCAGAGTGGGAAACTGGCCTGCTTCCTGTGGGACCTGTAGAGATAGTTCATTCTAAGTTCTTCATTGCTTGCAGAATCCTTTGCTTTATTCCTTTAACAGCTACAGGGAGCTTCTGGCTAAATATGCAATTAATATTATAGAAGACACCTCTTTTGTGCAGCAGGCACATATTCTGTGCTGCTGCTCTGTATTTCACCTCAGCTTGCTGCAGGCCAAAGCACAGCCCACCAAATAGCACAGTTGTGTTGTGTCTTGCAAGATCTCTACATCATCTCCTGCCTGAGAGTTATGCCCAAGCTCAGGTCCAGTAACCTCCCTTCCTGGGGGAGCCCTTACCAGTTTTTAGGGGCTTCTCCAAGCTTGACATCCTCCTCCTCCCTAAGCTAATGTAAAATATATGGCACAGCAAGCACCTTCCATCAAAGGGTTCTTCTTGAGCAGGCCTAATTACATTGATAGGATGCATCTGATGCTTCCACATAACCAGCTGCTGCAAAGCTTTCCAGGTGGTGCAGCTTACTTTGGGTTAGTTCCTGACCACATCCAGGTGCTCAGGGAGCACAAGGGATGGAGACATTCCTCTGTTACCTAAAATCCCTTCTCAACCTGACCCCTTCTACCTTCCAGAGAACCTCCAAAGACCTTCAAGTGCACCTGAAAGAAAATAATTTTTGCTTTATATTTCACCCAATTTTTATATTTTAATAAAGTACTGCATATATTTTTATGCTTTTATTTAGCATATCAATTATAGTTAACTCACACCATATTTTGCCATTAAGTTCCTCACGTTATTTCCCCAATCTCTCTCCGAGGTAAATTACGTGGTGCCCCAAAGTGCCTCAGTCATTTCCTGTGAGTGGGATCACCTAAAGCACTTTGCTCAATCCTTAAGACATTTTTATCTCCCTCTTGCTGCTCTGCCATTAAACAAACACACATCACATCAATCTCCTTATGCCTAAACTGTGCCTACTCATGATCTTATCCAAATACATACGTGACAGTACTTTCTGGGGGGCTAAATGCCTCCAAGTGACACACCAAGCAGCAAGTGCCTCTGCAACTCCACCTGCTACCAGCTGAGCAGCCATAGCGGGTTTTGCTCTTTAAGATGTGCTGACAGCCTCATTCCGTTTTCAAAACAGACATTTTTAGCTCTATTAGAGGAAGCACATAACCCAGCTTTCAGTAAAAACACACCACTGGTTATCATTTCGAGAACATTTCTGTTTTCCTAAGCATTCCCTTACGAATGTGATTTTTATTCTACCAAAGCAATGCGAGTGGCGTTTGCCTAGAAGCCAGCCCTTCTCGAAACATGTCTTCCTCCCGAGAGGTTCCTGTGCACACAGCATGATTTAGTTGAGCAACCCTTTCATTTGCTGAGTAATTCGTAGAAATAATTCCCACTTGAAAAGACTGCAAGGAAGAGGTTAAATTATGCCTGCTCCTCACGGGAGGCTTCGCTGCTGATTTCGCCAAGGCAAAGAGGCACGTAGGGATTTTGCATCAGGCAGTGCGGAACCAGTGCCGAGGCGAGCTCCCTCTCCGCAGGGAAAGCGGCGTTCACCGCAGAGGGGCTCCGAGGCGCCCCGCTCCCGCCGCCCCCGCGGCCATTCCCGAGGGGGAGGGGGCCGACCGCCACTCACCTCCACGAAGTAGAAGCAGGGCAGGAGGGTGACGCTGTCCTTGGTCACTTTGCCCTTTTGCCGCTCCTTGGCGGACATGCTGGCGGGGGGCTGCGGGGCGGCGGCCNCCGCTTGCGCGTCCCCTGCGCCGTGCGCGGGGCTGACGTCAGGAGGCTGCTCGGCGGCGGGGGTGCGGGCGGTGGGGGTCCCGGCAGCCTTAACTCCTTCGCGCCGGGGCTCCTCCGAGCGTCGGAAGAACCAGGGGTGAAGGGGAGGCCCCGGGGCTGAAGCTTTGGCTGCGGGAGACGATTTGCAAACGCACACCGAGACACCTGAGCGGGATCCCCGCGGGCATGAGGGCAGCCCGTGGGGAGTTTGGGGTCTTCATCTTGTTTCTGGGAAGTCTTTCTCCGAAACATAGTAGTAAAGTGGCCCGGGGAATGCCATACCTAGATGGCTAATGTTCTCTTGCAGGTGTACTCTTTTTGAGCTCGTTGCTAATGTCAGCTCGCCCCCGCGCTAGTCTGGTGGAGTGGTGTGACTGGGACTGGACAAAAACTGAGCCCTTCAACGCGGTGTGCAGACCTGAGGCATGGAATTTATCTAATCCGTGAAGTCTCTGGTGCAGTTCCTGCTCGAATCTTAAGGAGAACAAAATTAACCTGAACAATTGTTTCCATGGTGAAGTGTGTTATTTTGAGATCCTATTTATGGATCAAAGTTTGCAGCCTTTTCTCAGGCAAGCTGCTGTTGATGTCAACGAGAAGTACCCTGGTTAAGGCCAATGGGAGTTCTCTGTATGAAATAGCATTTTCATTCTTTTGTAGCACATTAATAATGTCTCATGCCTGTAAACTTGCATTGTGGTGTTTAGCTTTAATGTTCAAGGAGAAAAGTGTGACTTAAGCAGTAATAGTTTATTTCCTGTCCCTCCTTTTTGGGGGGAACATGGGAAATAACCTGCTGTTTTGTTGAGATGGTGGCTGATATTTTGGCTCCTGTAGCCAGTGTGCTATAGCAATGAGGGTCAAGATTCTGACCAGCCCCCTTTTCCAGCTGTTCTTTCATTTACACAAAGGCAATGTGTCAATCTATGCTCTGCACTGAGCAGACACACAAAGAAGTTTCATAAGAAGGTAAAAGTGAAAAGGGACTCCATGCCTGCACGCAGGTGTGGAAGGCAGATCTGTAGTCAGACTACAGAACACTGAAAAAGACTTTTCAGAGCTGCAACAGGTTGCAAGTGTTGCCATACCAACACATAGTCTTGTCCTAATCCCACGAGGAAAGATTTCTAGGGTTTCTGCCTACTCAAGAGGTACAGGGACTCATTGGTACCCCTGTGGAAGTCAGGTTGGGGGAGCTACAGGAAGGTGGCCACGAGGCTTTCTGCGAGAAGAGCTGTGAACAGAAGAAGTTTGCGCCTAGCTATCAGCACTGAATTTCAGGAAATTATTTTGGGCAGTGTGGGGTGTCTGGTAGTGGTTCCTACTCATCAGCGCTCTAGCCTTTAGGTAGGAAAAAGTCCCTTTTTGTTAGCCTTGCTACTGGGTTATTCCAAGTAAAACAGCAAGAGTTGAGGAGCTGTAGCAAGACCGAGCTACTGCCAAATATGTAACTGTTACTGGGGAGAGTGGTTAATGAGCGATGGGCACTTAGAGTTGCATTTACTGTATCAGCCTTGCTTGTTCTGAAATCATGAGTCTGTCTTGAAATTCATTAGCAGACACCATTAATAATTACTCAAGAGTCCTTTTTTTTTGCCTCCGTTCCGCACTCAATTGCTTCATTCTGGAAGAGCAGTGAGGTTAGGGAGCTTCTCTGGTAAAATGAACCAAGAAACTCACATGATGATGTAGCTTCTGAAATTGGCCAAGCCCCTATGATTAGTTATATTTTATTATTGTATTTCCTAAAGGCCAATTAAGAATGCAGCTATGATAGTTAGACACCGTAAAACACAGGGTAGTAACCAGGCCCTATTCTACAAATTGCTACTGTCAATAAATGTCTGGTGGGAAGGATACAATGCAAGTTGTGTGACTGCTCTGAGAGCAGGAAGAGTTGTGTTAATTCTCTGGGGTTTTTTTCTCACTATTTTGTGAATACACTGGTAGAGGGAGTTAAGAGAGGGGTTATAGCTGAAATGAAGCAATGGCTTTTTTTGGCAGTGAGAGATCTTGACAAGAACTTCTGCCCTTTATCTAGTCAAATAGAGGGGGAAAGGGATCAGCAGTGCCAGGGTTCCAGAGTGTGGCAGGTCTGCCTCGCACTAGTCTGAGGTGATACTGAGGGGCAAGTATGGACATGGCATTTTCCCACTTGTCTCTCGGGGCTTTCGCTTGGTCTCTGTTGGGACAGCTATAGCAACCATTTTCTGAAGACTAAGTGACCAAGGTATCATTAAGGTACTTTAACATTTCACCTTTGCTGTGCTGCCAGCAATGCATTCCCAGTTTCTGCATTACCTGCCTGAACCTCAGAGGGTAGCACCTGATAGACACTGAAAATGCCTCATGTCCCTTTCAATCAAGATAGTCTTACAAGGAGGTATGGTGATGCAGCAATTAAAAATGCCTATTATCTATGTGCAGGATAGTCATATGTACAGGATCTGCACTAACACCAACAGCTTTTTTTACCCACCTTCAAGCAATCTCTGGAACAGGGAAGTGGCATGGAAGTATGTTAGCATAAAGCATAGAACTGTTTGTTTATGCTTTGCTTCAGCAAAACAAAAAAAAAACCCAATGAGTTTACAGAAAAATTTAAAGAAGTTGTGGAACTAAAAGACAAAATTCACAGATCTGGAGCATAGGCCTCTTCTGACTCATCTGGAATAAAATTTTAAGAAGAGAGATTTATTTTTCCTTCAACAGAAAGGAAACTTGGACATTGGTTATTGCCTCTGGTGATTCCAAGCTGATTTGTAAGAGTTCAGCTTGATACAAAACGTTGGCTCCCCAAAGAAGGATTATTGGTGGAGCTTCTTTAGGTGAAGAAAGCACCTTTCTTTCTGCTTATCAGGCAGACCAGCAGCTGAGCTGCCACAGTTGTTAGAAACATGATTTGAAATTATTTTCCAGCATGGTCTAGTGTATTGGCAAAGCTGCACTGTAGAAAACATGACTGCAGGTCATCATCTCTTTATCCAGGAGCTCTTTCCTCTGCAGCAAAGTCTGCCTTTATTTCCAGGCTTTGCTAAGTGCTGGACACAGGCAATGGTTGTGATTTCACTGCTTCCATGGGAACAGAAAGTGCACTGTGTAAGCGGGGACCTGTGGTATATCACTGAACCTCCTTGCAAAACCAGGATGAAATAATCTAGGGAAGCATTAGAATTGGCTGAGAGTCAGTGGGTCTGTGACTGTGCAAATTCACTGGTCAGACAGTGGCACTTGGGGGGTTTGTAGCAAGCAGAAGTTTGGCCAGAGGCTGCGGCAGCAGCTGCAGTTGCAGTTAGTGTTGCTTAGTAGCCTAAGAAAACCTGCTTTCCCCTGGTCACCACACAATTTCCCAGCACAAAGACAACTTCTGGGGCTGGATGGATAGATCAGGGTTTACTCTTTCATATTATATAGATGATTTTTTTTTGGTTTCGTTTTGCCCACTGAGCATGGAATAGATGATGTGATCTCAGCATATTAAAACAGTAATCCCCTTCTGGAGAAAGAGTGGCATATGGGAACTGGGCTCTGCTGTGTGGAACTGACAGATGATTTTTGTTCTGCTTTGCTTGCCATATCAGAATTCACAAATGCAGCAGTGTGTGTGTATATATATACATTCCCCCCAGTCCCTCAGGAAAATGTCTGGTTGGGGGAATTTGCTCTGTGTATTGAATTCACATGTTATTCCGTAAGTAAATCTGCCCTGAGCAAGTGAGAGGACATTGCTTGTTTTAAAAAGATTGTTGTGGTCATAAGACAGATAATTTTTTTTACAAATACTTCATAAACAGGCTTTCTAATATTTGGTGCAACTACTTTAATATAGTCTGTTATTGGAGAAAAGAAAATGGTGGCTCCCAGGGCAAAGCCTATGTCAGTCAACAAGGCAATATCTTTTCCATCATCTTAACAAGATACCCTACATATAAACCTGGTAAATGTGATGAAAGCAAAAAATGATAGGATATGGCTAAATTAGGTAGCTGAATGATATCAAGGGCATCCCCTTAATTATTAACATTTACGTTAGCTTTTTGCAAGTGCAAGATTATTTTTTCCTTACTTTCTCATTTTAGGGCAAAATTTTCCTCTTTGACCCATCTGTAGCTCCCCTGTGAGCAGTAAATAGCACTCTTGGATAGATGGCATGTGACAGCGCTGGGAGATTCATAGTGGAACAAGTTCAAAACACAGAAGAGATCGACAGTGCAGATGGGAGAGCTAAATTCTGCTTTGAAGTTGTAATTGCATCAAGCAATTGTTTCTCCACTATGTCTAATAATCTTCTGTTGCTGTAAAGCTCTGCCTTCTAATGTCTTTTCTTTGGCTACTAGATATAGGTCACAGCTTTAAAGTAGCAGATGAATCTGAATGATTCGTGGCTTTCCTGCTGCATTGTGCACTGCACTGCTTGGTTTAGAAAAAGAATTTCGCACTTTTTATGAGTCGTGCTAAGATCATTCTTCTGAATCTGTGGCTTTATATACTACCCATGAACACGTCTACATAGTATTTTGCAGACATATGTGCCTGTGCTTTCTGGCCTTAGATTAATTTTGGGTTGCAAGATTCATGGCCATGAAAGCATAATGCCGGACTGTGGGTTGTATGAACAGCTTCCCCTTAAGTCAGTTTTACCACTGGGCTAAGTGGTTTTGGGGCTTTTAGTGAAGCTGCCTTGTGGCAGGCTGTTGTGGAATATGGGAAAAGGAGTTTAGGTATGTTATGTATTACGCCCAATATGCTTTTCTTTTGATGCTAGTAAGGTTGTATTCTTGGTTACCTGCATATATCTGGACTGAAGATCTTCGTTACAAGCATGAAGGCATGAAAACCTCAGAATGTGAAAATCCCAGACTATTTTTTAGTTATCAATGGCTCTTTAAAGCAACTTTGTGTAGATATCAGTAAGGCACAAACCTGGACTTTTATGTGATGACCTGTCATAGAGACTTTGCTTGAATCTGGGCAAGCTACTTGTCACCAGCTGATTAAACATCAGCCATTTGGTGCATGAGCTGAGGCAGAGGTCGAGTGGGAAACTGCAATCATGCAATTAACAGTAGTACTGATTTGTCTAATTGGAAATGCAGAAGGCCCAGCAGGAGTCCTGTTTACCCTACAGTTTGTATGAAATACAGTGTCAGAAAAATGCTGATATTAGTGTCTGACATTTTGAGGAGTACTGTAACAATAACCTGTTGGTATTAATCCATAACTTTCTAACCACTGCAGGTATTTGCATCTGAACTTAGTTTTGCCATTTCCAGGACTCTGATCTCATGTTTTTCCAGCTTAAATAACCTCCTTCTCAGAAATGTTTTTCTTAAAGTAATATGCATAAACACAATATTATTCAGTATATTTTAATGAAAAATATATGCGTCAAATTCTGTGAACAAGACAAACTGTGTGCATGGCTTTGAGAAGGAAATTTAGCAAGTGAATGGTAAAAACGCAACATGGTGACTTATAGGAGCTGACAGGAAAAGTGTCTAAAATACTACAATATATATTTTTCAGAGTGTTCTTAGATGTCCCAAATTCACAAGAGACAAAACCATTCTATTTTTGTGGTATTTAATCCAGTATTAACTTTCCCAACATAAATTATTTTGGAAGTCTATAGTCATAGGGACTGTTGGTTGTCAAGGGCACAATTTAGGTGGCCTCAGGACGGAAGAAAACTACTGGCCCCTACCATTAAATAATCATTTGCACTGTTAGTTATTAAAAACAAGGCATAAGAACTTATGTATACGTATGCAAATAAATATGTTTTTATATATTTATGAGGTCTTAAGACTTAGATGCAACATGTCAATTGAATGAATGCACATCAGCTAAAAATGACTGCAATTCCACAATAGCACTCAATATATATTGGCATTAATTATTTATATTGTGTAGCAGATATAGAGAACTGTATCATTGAACTAAGAGAAAAGGGGAAGCCATGAAATGCATCCTTTGTTATTTGTATGATGTTTTCCTTGAAATTATTCTACATCATCAGGCAGCAAAAAAACTCATCATCAGTAAATGTTATACAGAAACAGCACAGCTCAAGAATCAGTCTATCATCTTATTAGACTAAAAGTGGAAAAAATGATACCTGAATAAGTTGATTAGAAATATTTTGATTTTAAAGTCTAGTTGAATATTCACAGGGAGAAGTTCTTTATAAAATTAACACTAGGGCAAAAATATAAGATGCTATACAGTCATTTTGTATATTGGTTATATAATGTGAGACTGAAGAGCTGTCAGGTGGCTTTCAGCCCTTTTGTGATCATGCTTCAAAAGCTGTTAAAATCAACCATTGCTAAATTAAATGTGGAAAAGTTTGTTAACAGTGACAACGTAGATGCAAGCAGTCGATAGATGTTCACTGTAGAAAGTTACCGGTAACTGAATAATTCCTTGTTATAGATAAAGAGATAACTGTACACTTTGCATTATCACTAGTGAAAATTACTGCTGATTTAGTACTTGATGTTAAAAAATTATGTCGAGCAATAGTGCCTGCATAGCAGAGGTATGCAAAATAAATACACTTCTTAGACATACTCTGAAGCTCTGGATAGTTTCTGGCACAGAACAATAAAATGACAGTGGCAGAAATGGATATTTAGCTCTCCAAACAGTAAAAGCTGTAGTACTCAATCTTCTTCCAATGACATTAGATGTTGCAAATTGCAATCTTTCTTCTGTCATATGATGTAAGCTACTATACATACATTTTATTATCTGTCTGCAGACATTCAGTAGCTGCAGTGCTTCCTAGGATTTATCACACATACAGAGGTCAGTAATACTGCCCATGCTCAGTAGGTATAGTCTTATGGACCATAGCTGTGCACACAGTTAACTGGATGCATTCCAGTTTCTATACATTTCCAATGAATAAAGGCCTATGCAGTCAGTTAAATATTATCTTTATTCTGTACCAAAAAATGTGTTTCTATGTGACAAGTTAATTGTTTATAGAAACTTCTGGACTTCTGTCTGACAGAAGTATATCGCTGAAATTCAGAGTGCAAGCCCTGAACAGAGGCATTACATCCATGCACCTGTTGTTCCAAACACTGGTAGCCTGTATTCTCTGCCACTTCAATTTTTCTAATACAACTGCTCCTGCGTTTGAAACTGAAAGGAGTGTGTTTTTCAAGATGTAGTTATGATGGCCTATATTATCAACAACTGATGATATTTTGGGTTCTGAAATAATTGAGCTTTTTTTCTCCTTTAATCTCTTATTCAAATTATCTGTTACTCTATTACTTCAACTGTTTCAGGAAAAAACAACCAATAAGGCCTTACATAAAAAGGGAACTGCATATAGTTAGCAAAATATTACTGGGCAATTAGAAAGGAGTTTCCATTAGTGTTCAAACAAAAATGTAGTACTTTGCTTATGTAGAAAGAAGACACAAAGTGGTGTGGTTGGTAGACATTCAAATTATGCCAATTCAAATGCAGCGGTTCTGAGCCAATTCTTCTCAACAAAATCTGAATGACATTGTTGTAGTCAAACAGGTTCTAGAGGAAGTTATTTGCCTCTGTGAATCTGAGTTTGGGATTTCCTTGAAGTTAGTAAAAATGTCCTTTGGTGATCTCAACATTCCCAGGGTGAGCAGGTCAATATCAAACTTTGTTCTCTATTCCTATATATAAATTTGCCCTTGTAGAATTCTGCTTCTGCAGAGAAGCTTATGAGCTCATAACACACATACAGTTTGTTTATTCTTACCTAAAATGTGGCTTCAGAAGAAATACTGTATAGTTTACAATAATACAGCGTTGAAATTCTTTGCAATATAGTGATGACTCTCAACCTACTGAAGTCAACTGGAAGTGAAAAACTGTAGTGACGAGTATACTGGGCTTGCTTTCAATCTGTGTAAGCAAAGAAATGTGATATTTCATGTTCAGTATTGGGGTTATTGTGAATATTCATCTAAATTACCGATTTAGTTTATCACAGTAAATGAGTACCTCATAATTTAAGGTGTTTATCCTTAAAGTATCCTTATTTTGTAGCTGAAGAAATTACATATAAAAGACTAAAACCTTAAGAAGACCTTAGCTTTGCTTGAATAGCTGTTTGATTAGATGTACCTGGCATAGCTATACTAGTAAGAGCTCAATATGGATTCAGTGATATTGACACAAAAATTCTCTCTTTGGGTTTTCACTTGAAGAGTAGGAATACATTTTCCTAGTTATGATTTACTTTGTTGCAGTATAAAATACAGCTACCTTTAAAGCTTCTGAAGTAAAATAGTCACACTTTCTTCAATATAGTTACACAATCAAATTCTATAAACTGTGCCATGGCAATTTGCCTGAAGGGAACCTGAGAGCTGAACTAGTATCTTTTGAGTCTTACCAGTGCCTTAAACCACTCACCAAAACTCCATGTTTTCCTGTGCCAAAAACTAAGGGCAAAGAGTAATAAAACACAGACTGAATGAATTAGCTTAATAACTGAAGGAAAATTATTGTAAGTAATGGTGACAGTAATAATGAGAAGATATCCAACATGCAAGGAGCTGATTTGTCTTGGTGCAATTCTTCATTTCCCCTGGCTGCAATAATCTTAAATATGTTCAAGCCATTATGACTTTTCACTGAGCTTTAAGGATTGTAACCATTGGGTGTAACTTGCAGGAAAAATGGTGATGCTTGTTTCTAACTTGAGTGGAATGTCAATAACGCCTGTTGTTTTAGTTGTTGCTGAGTGATGTTTATACTAGTCAAGGACTTTTTTCATCTTCCCGTAGAAGATGGTAAGGAGCATAGACAGATCAATAGAATGGCCAATGGAATATTCCCTACCATAGATGTCATGCTCATTATATAAATGGGAGTTGGCTGGGGAGGTGGAATCTGTAATCTCTGCTCAGGTTTGGGCTGGTGTCCTGATTCAGTTTTACCTCAAACCAGGACAGCTGGACACCCAATTCACTGGGTGATGAGAGTGACTTGTATCTTGCATCTACTTTTACCATTATTGCTATTATTGTTGTTATTTTCCTTTTCCCATATTGTTCTATTCAGCTCTCTTTTTCTCAACTCATGATTATTTTCTTCCTCTTTCCCCTCCTTTTCTCCCTCTTCTCCCTACTCTTCTTGAGGGGTAAGGTGGGGTAAGCAGTAAGCAGGAGGCTGCGTGATCCTAGTTGCTGGCTAGGATTAAACTATGACAGGGCCATATTGTGCTTACAGGCCTGCCTGTACATATGCTTGAGAGTTAAATGGGTGGCATTTCGTATGATCGTACTCACTCAATAACTTTTTAAAAAGTTTTAAAAAAATAATATTAAATTACTGATAATTAATTCATTTAAGTAAATGGACTGCTTTAATAAACAGTGATTTCTTCATTTGCTTGGGAACATATGCATATTAGGATATATAATTTCCAAACTGTCAATTCTGCATCTAAATTCAGTCTGTTTTCTGGTACATACCACAAAAATCTGCTGATTTTTCAGATGGCATTTGGGAGTAGGCAGTTATTGCTGATGATCCCAGATTCAGTCCCCAGATAACTGTCCTGCAACAGCTTGTTGTGTTTGCAGAATGTGCAGAAAATATAAGATGAAATTGCAATAGGGCAAGCAGTGGAGGCTGTGTATCTGCTTGAGCTGTGTGCAGCGCACTGCATAGTGTGGCAGGTAGTCATGTTCTGTGTAACTGTTCCAGTAAACACCAATGGTAGAATAACAAAAAAAAAAAAAAAATTAAAAAAAAAAAAANAAAAAAAAAAAAAAAGAAGAGGAGCAGGGAATGAGACATATCTCATTTGAGTGATTTTAGCTTCATGTTCTTCCATTTAGCACCTGGATGTCCCTGGGTGGTTGTTCCTGAATTTGACACAGTCTAGAAAGAATATGGGTACATATAAAATCTGGGGAAATCAGGGCTCAAAGTGTTACCTAAGATAAACTGAAGTAGCTCAAGTGTACCTTTTTGCCTGCAACAGTGTTTTGTGGAATCATTCAGGAATACCAAATACTTGAAAGTGTTCTAGTAACCATAGCCTCTGCCTTGTCAACAGGGTGGTAGAAAGTTCTGCTGGTCATATATTTCTGCAGTGTGTCCCTCAATCTACTGACATGTCTTCAGAGTGAATTTTAATACCTTTATGGCTTCTTCTTCACCTTGATGGCGTAATCAGAGAACTGTAAGAAAGTCTCAAATGAAGGTTTACTCATATAACTTGATAGGAGTTGGTCATTGTATTTGATTTTGTAGATGTATATACTGAATATAACACCTGCATTGAATACATGGGGCTAGCATCATCCCATTGAGTTGTAAATTTTGCCTAAGTGGAAGAGTTGAGAGCAGATTTTGTTGATGGCTATTCTTTCTGGAATGATAATAAACAATTTAATTTGTGTGGAAAGCCAATACTATGTAATTGCAGATGTAGTTACAGGTACATACATCCAGAAGATTTGCTATATTTTATATTTACATGAAAAAAAAAAAATGCAGGCCAAATTAATCACATTTCACATCCCATAGTTGAGCTGTTAGAGAATAAAACTTGCCCAATGCATAATTAAATGCATTATAAGGCATCTACTGGCTTCCCTGTTTCCTTGCAGTGTGGTACATGCTTAGTTTTAAATAATTACGTGCAAGTATGTAATACATTCACTTGGTTATTGTTTGTGCAGCTTGAATGCTGCATGTTGGCTTCTACAGAAGCCTGACTAGATACATGGATTTGTTTGTAGGATTTCAATTTATTTAACTGAAACAAAGATCTCTGCATACAAAGATGAAAGTAGGATTTCTACTCTGAACTTACAAATCTAGATATTTTTTTCTAGCCAAACTCTAAATAGTTCTAAATAGTTCTAAATAATTCAACTTTGATTACTTTAATCATTACATAAAAAAATCCATTCATGCTTTAATAATTCAGTAACGTAAGCTGTGATGTTTTCCACAATTTCTTCCATAACTTAGTCATTCAGATTGTATTGAAACTTATACTTCATTTGTATCATAGCTGAAGTTTAGCTGCTCGAGTATTTTAATGACCCAGCAACTCTGAATTAATTAACTTTTCCAAGTTCTCTGTGATCTAATGATTACAGAAAAGCTTAATGCTAAATTAAATCACATTGACTTACTGTTTCTTCATCTGGTAGAATAGCTCAAATTGTCTCTACAACCCCTAAACCTAAGAAAAACGTCTTTTGTGACTTGGACATTCGAAGGTGGCTCAGCAGAGGCTCTCTAGTCGACCTTGGTATAATTGTATCCAAACAGGAACAGACAAGAAAGCAGAAAGCTTTAATTCCATTCCTACCAAACTTTGTACCTAGAATGGAAATTAAATTGAATATAGACGTACACAATCAAGGGACAAACAAGAGCAGTGTCTACATCCAGGAATGTTCTGCAGAGTGTCACTAAATCCAACTGGATGGAAAGTGCTGGAAATCCTTCAGGTATCTGAAGGAAACACATGTGTAACAGAGAGGTTGCTCTTCTGAATGCTTTCAATTACAAAAATCTTGTCCTGCGGTATTTTCTAAAAGAAACACAGTTCCTCCAAGAAAATGATGTCGTCTTTAAACTTAAAATTCTTAATTTTCATGAAGTTAATATATCACTTCATTTCTTGTTAACATCATGAGGAGTAAAAATGAGGCAACTTGTTTTTTTTTTTTTTCTATCAGGAACAGCATGGTGAGTAGGTCTAGGGAATTGATCATCCCCCCGGAATGGAGCGCTGGTGAGGCCTCACCTCAAGTACCGTGTCCAGTTTTGGGCCCCTTACTACAAAATAGACATTGAGGGGTAGGAGTGGGTCCAGAAAAGGGCAACGAAGAGGGAGAGGGGTCTGGAGAGTAAGCCTTATGAGGAGAGGCTGAGGGAGCTGGGATTCCTGGAGAAAAGGAGACCTTATCTACCAGAATGGAATTTGTAGAGGAGTGGAGATCAATCTCTTCTCCAAAGTAACAGGTGATAGGACAAGAGGAAACAGCCTTAAGTTGCACCAGGTGAGCTTTAGACTGGATATTAGGAAATTTTTCTTACATTGAAAGGGTTATTAAGCATTGGAACAAGCTGTCCTTGGGAGTGGTTGAGTCACCACCTCTGGAGATATTTAAAAGACAGGTAGACATAACACTTAGTTATGGTTTACTGATGTTTTTTGTCAGTGTTAGGTTGATGGCTGGACTAGATGATCTGAAAGATCCCTTCCAACCTAGACAATTCTATGATTCTATGCTTCTCTGACAGGCCTGTTGAAGGCTTCATCCTGCACTGTGTAAGCTTCTCCCTTTTACCTGAACTCTCTCTCTGTTTAGTAGGGCTTGAATGAAATAAGCTATATTGGATCTTGGCCTTTATGTCTGTTTATAACAAGTGTTTATCATCAAGAAGTATAGGATACACCCATTTCAACATACATGTGGTATTAGTAATGTAAGGAGAACAGATACTTATGAAAGATCATCTCAATTGATTTGAGAGGAGAGATGCTGTGTAGTCCAGCACAATTCAGCTGCTATTCCCAGGGAGTTTAAGCCTGAGAAAAAGCTTTACGAATTACATCATGAGATCTACAAAAAGGAAGGAGCAATTTGAACAATATGGAAGAAAAGAAAAAAATGTCTTCCATTGTCAGACATTACTTTAAATTTTAGTGAAATATTACTTTAAAAAGCCCACAGCGTTTTACATACTAGGATCTCAAATTAA
Source organism: Nycticryphes semicollaris (assembly GCA_013400055.1). Classification (NCBI taxonomy): domain Eukaryota; kingdom Metazoa; phylum Chordata; class Aves; order Charadriiformes; family Rostratulidae; genus Nycticryphes; species Nycticryphes semicollaris. The sequence continues at coordinate 1,081,828 of VXBJ01001423.1, read as the reverse complement.
TATGCAGCTTAATTAGATACCAGAAATTGTTTAAAAAGTCTTTTTCCACAGTGGATAAATGGATGTCACCCTGCTGAGTTTTCAGCAGTACTGCTGAATTGCACTGAAATAGCATTATTTATATATTTAATCTAGCTCAAATTAAAAAGCAAACTATTGGACTTCAAAAGAAGCAAAACCCTTGCAAATATTTTCTTAATTCCAAATTATTCCAAATATAAAATAGGGTAGTTTTCTACATCTTTCCCAAGAGTCTGTTTATGCTGATTGAGGAATTTATTTGTTTGGGATTTAAAAGACTTTGATAATGGAACATCAATATAAGCACTTATTTAGTAGAATGTAATTTTCATGTGTTTTTCATTACTATTTGCCCTCCTGCCCTGGTAGAATGTTTTCTGGATACAAATTCTAATGATAAATGGGAACTGTGACTGATGACAAATTGGACATGTCTGAAAAAGAGGGAAAATATATGAAGGAGGTGATATTTTTTTTACTGCATAATATTTAATTCTACTGTTCTTTGAATGGGCTCATCTGTCTCTCTAATGGCAATAATTTATTTCTGCTGTTTTTTCTGTATTCAATGCACCACTTTGGAAACAGAAAAGTTTGCCATTTTTATGCAAAATTCTATATTGAATTGATAATAATTAAATAATAGTATGGGAATGTTTCCTTTCATTCGCAGTCAAATTAAGTTCAGATAGTCTGAGCTGCTGTTAGAAGATCCTAACAGTTATGAATTTTACTATAGTAGAAGAAGTAGGGTAAGTAATCAGCAAAACACTTTTATTTACGTGCATGCCACTTGATGAATATGCAGATGAACCATATCACCATCTTGGATACCAGATGGAAATTGTTTATGACACTTAGATATGATCATCTCATTTATTTATGGTGGAAAAGCAAAATTAAAGGCCATGACTGCACCTATCACCTAATTAAACAGGTTAAAATGCTACATTTTTAATCACTGTGATGTCAAGGTTATGACCACTGTTAAGAGGGTAAAAAATGTTAACTCCTTCTCAGGAGTTCAGTGTATCCATTAATCTGTTAATGTATTGGTGACTGAACCAGTGCATATTGATTCATCCTGGGGTATAGGTGTAAGGTTTGGAGATTTGAGGAAGGATGTGATGCTTCAGAAGCAGGTATCACTATCAATAATATGGGCTGCATTTCTGTGTTCTTGCTACACATCTTTGTTTGTTGTCCTTTTATTTTATGCTCTGCAGATGCTTCTGCATCTCTTGTTCATGTCTCTTTCATATCATGTCCCTGCTTCCCTTGCCATTTCACAGTCACAATTCTATCACTCCATTTTCTACACACCTTTTATTTCTTTTCATAGAATCATAGAATTGTCTAGGTTGGAAGGGACCTTTAAGATCATCTAGTCCAACCATCAACCTAACTCTGATAAAAAACAACAACCCATCACTAAACCATGTCACTAAGTACTATGTCAACCTGTATTTTGAATACCCCCATGGATGGTACCTCAACCACCTCCCTGGGCAGCCCATTCCAATGCTTGATAACCCTTTCAAAGTAAGCATTTTTCCTGATATCCAATCTGAACCTTGAAGCCATTTCCTCTTGTCCTGTCACCTGTGACTTGAGAGAAGAGAGCAACCCTCGCCTCTCTACGACCTCATTTCAGGTAGTTGTAGAGAGCAATAAGGTCTCCCCCCTCAGCCTCCTTTTCTGCAGGCTGAACAACCCCAGCTCCCTCAGTCTCTCTTCATAAGACTTACTCTCCAGACCCATGACCCACTTCTTTGCCCTTCTCTGGACCTGCTCCAGACCTCAGTGTCTTTTTTTTTTGTGGTAAGGCGGCAAAAACTGTACACAGTACTCAATATTTTTCTCTTATCCAGCTCTTTCAGTCTTCCTTTTTAATCTTCTCATCCTCTTTTGTTTACCTTCACCATGAGTATTTTCAAACTCCCTGCCTCTTTCTCCACAGTGATCTGTCTCTGTGCTTTTCCTTGCCATGCCATCTCCCGGGCATTGCCAGCCAGCCAGCCTTGCTTTGGGCAACAGTTAATTGAGACAGTAAGCAGAAACCAGGTGACTAAGCCCTCAGGTGAAGAGCAATATGACACCCTTCTCTATACTTGTGTCTGTGCCCTGTGCTTACTGTACCCCTCTACATATTATCTGTACCAAGGCCACCGCTGCCACTCTGACGCCGTCCCATTTCTGCAGGCAGCAGAGATCCTGGGGAGCTGTCCAAGGTACGGCTGGCCCTCTGCCTGTCCTCTCCTGTCCCGTCCTCTCCTGTCCCGTCCTGTCCCGTCCCATCCCGTCCTGTCTCTCTATCTCTTTCCCCTTCGGTATTTACCGCTGAGCTTTTCAGGAAAGTGGTTGCAGACAGAGCCAGAAAACCTCACTTTCTCTCACCTTAGTCACTCCTTTGCAGCCTGTGGGTAGGTGACTGTTGACCTGTGGGAAGCTAATAAGATCCAGTATAGTAATCTCAAGGTGCTGGATGTTGCAGTGCAGGCAGCTCAGACCCCACTTTAACCGAAGTAGATAATGAACACAGAGGAAAGCAGTACTTCTTGTTGCAAAGTTTGGCAGAAAGAACATGTGGTTTCTGCATGGAGATGGAATTACAGACGGATCCTGTTTCTGTCTGTAATTCCTGATACCAGTGTCCTGCTTCCCTAATCACTTGCCTAGCTAGAGTTCTCAGGTGTGCAGGTATGTTGGGTTTTTTCTATATCCAATTCATACCATCCTATTTGATTGTTTTCAAATGTTTGGGAAAATGCATTTAACATCTGCTTCTATGCATCGTGCTCAATATTATGAACTGACATCTGAGGACACTTTTCCAGTCTGTTGGCCTAACCTTTGATTTAGAATATATGTAATGGATATCTGGAGTATCAAATATGTGGTGATAGACATTGACAGGAACAAAGGATCAACCTTTACTTCTCCTTGCTCCAAACAATACTTTGTTTTCATGGGCATTCTCAACTACAGTAATCATATTTCTTGCCTAGAATATTTTATTATCTCCTTTAGAAGGTAACATCTCTACACAGAAGATTAGGGAAAGTTTGTCAAATTTTTAGTTTGCTTAATATGTGTGTCTGATGATTCTTTGTGTGTAGTTAATTTATTTCTCCAGTGAGACAGTTTTGCCATTTGTTTATGTGACTCTTTACAAGAGTGATTGAAGAGGGACTACTCAGAAAACCAGAAAAATAGGATTATAGAATACTCCTCCGAAAAGCAGGAGGGTGACATTGGCACAGTGCATAAAACTTGTCGTTTCTTTCATTAACTTTGTTCTGTGTTTCTTTTTGGATCTCTCATAAACTGTCTCTGCTGAAGTTTATGCTTTTGTAAAATGGGGACAATGTCCTTTTCAGTCTCAGGAGATAATATGAGAGTTATGTAAATCATAATTAAATTCAGTAATGTGAGAGCATTAGAAGAAAGTCTCTTGTTGTTACATTAATTCTAATATTTAAAGATGCCTGCATACAATTTCTAACAATCTTGATAGGAGTCAGAATTTTTCAGGAACTTCTAAAGATGTTGGAGAGCTGGAATAAATACTTAAGATCTTTGCCTCTCTATACTTTTAGATTACAGAGTCCTCTTCCCAGAGGAGCTATGGGAATCCTCTGCTGTCCACAGAATTTTAAAAATCAGGTGTGATAACAACAGGTTCACCCCTACTCTGTCTAAATTCTTCCAATCATCCTGTCATAAAATGGCAATACAGCAGTTGTTGACTACTTCTGTGTCTCCAGAAGAATATCCATATAATATATATAGTTCCTCTAAAAGACAACGATCCTGAGGTTGTGGCTTCAAATGGCTATTTACCATGGCTAGTATCTTTTTTAATGCAATGACACTTTTTGAATGACAGAAGGGATTAATGTCATGTAGAAATATTACAGGAAGCAAGAAATATGGATTATTATTAATACTGTTTGATGAATTAGATACCATAGCTTTTCCTTTGAAATATAATACATAAGGTTATTATATAAATGTAATAATTTATTATATTTTACTATACTTGAGTTCTTAAGTACTTTTTTCCTCATTCTTTTCTGGGTCTCCAAGGAGTGTTTTAAAATGTAAAATGGGAAAGAAAAGAAATGAGGGTTGGCAAAACATGTCTGAGTTTTTTTTCAAATGCAGTAGCTATTTTTCCAATTTGTTCCTATTATGGAAATGTGGTGAAACTGTAGTGTTAGCAGTGTAATGATCAAATGTCATGGAAACCAGTTCTGAGTAAGATAAGCTTTTGTACTTCGGGAAAACATATTGAATATGGGAGAAATGGAAGATGACTCTTTTGCAGTTTTGTAAGAAAAATTGTAATCATTTGGGATTTATAAAAAAGTATGTCTAAAACCACACCTCTGGTATGTGCAGGATGACAAAAAGAAGATCATGCATTTGAAGAAAATTTTGTCAGGTTAAGTGTAGTTTTCCTCTTTGGTATTTTACTTCAGGAGTTCAGTGGACTTTAGGGATAGGAGGGAGAAGGATTCCCACATGGTTCTGTAGAAGTTGCATAGATTTTCAGGTCACCTCTGCTACTACAAGATCTGTAGTGAATAGGTTACTTCATAAAACATGAAAACAGAGAGCATTTTTCTGAGTTATTATTTTCTGTTAGTTAATCTACACCTAGAAAGAAGATTTGCAATAAGATATAGAGCAGAGAGGTGTAGGTTATACCTGTTATAATGTGGCATCCAGTAATTTCGCATTAAATGCAGAAATTAGAAGGAAGTATTCATAGCTGTTCCTCACCCCTGCCCTCTCCCACCTCCTTCAGATAGCCTATTCAACCTCCTGAGAGTGAAACGCTAAAGTAAGTGCCACTTCTATCTGGAATGGAAGTTACAGTAATCAGCGTAGCAGGATAACGCCATTCCCTTCAATAGTTTCCCCATAAAAACGGTTGAAAACCAGCAGCAATCATTTGTCCCACTTCCAGCCTTGAGTGGTTAACCTTGGATGAGAGAATCACACTGTGTCTTTTCCTCCAATGAATCCTCACTTGCAATTAAAATCTGCAGATTTTATTGGTTACTCATTTATACCTGGTAACATCGATGCCTTCAAGTTATGTTGCACTGACCCTTGTGCTGTCCTGTTCTGTTTGCCTTCTGCCAGCTTGTGAGAGTTGTTGATGAGAATTAGTCTCAAGCAACTTGCTCTGAACAAGTGCCCAGCAGGGTCCATGTGGAAATGCTTGTTACTGCACAGCTGTGCCCTCTGCTGAGTCTGGTGTGTCTTGGCCTCTGGCTCAAGTCCCCAAGGGCTCAAGGCCCCTTGGCCTCCTGCTCAACTGGGCTACTACTTCCATGGCTTATTACTCCAGGAAGGCAAAAATGAAGCTTATGTACTTGTATGCTCTGTACTTGCTGTTTTGACCAGATGCATTAAGTTATCTTTCTTGACGTGGTGGAGGTTTCACTGAGATGCCTTAGCAAAATGTTCACATCTTCAGTCAGTGACCCTGCCCCCGGGATTTTCAGGCGATTATGCTTATATTTAGGGCCTGGGGGATACTAATGGTATTTAGCAAAACAGCCACAATCCCTTCAAAATTGTGTTGCTCAGTAAATTATCAAGCTGATAACAAAAACAAAAAAAAAAAAGAGGTATTTGGCTCTGTCATGATTTCTTAAGAGTTAAAAAGACACAAAGGAAATAGTTTTGTGATTATAGTCAAGAGAAGTTACCAACTATATCAATAGAGATGATCCACCATGTAAAAACTATTTTAACATAATCACTTTTCAGATTAGTGACTTCAGTCAAACTGTAAATTAAAGTATTTCATGAGGACCTGTACTCCTTTGTCTCTCTAAAGAAATAGCTACTGAAATGAATGTATGTTCTTTTTATTAAGCTTAAAAAAGGACACAAGGGAGGGAAAAAATTAAATCATATATCCATAAAGCTCACATTTCTTTGTTTTACATACAGGGCATAGTTGTCTAGATTTTAAGATACCTTTTAAATGTTCTTTCTGAAATTTTGATTAATTTTTCAAAACATCAGACTTTGCTGTAATAATACTGATATTTCCTGCCCCACTGACATGCCTTACATCATTTCAGTACTTTTAGTACCATATAATGTCAGATCATTACTATAAAACATAACTTTGTGAGCACAAAGAGAAAGAAAAACTCAACATGGTTTTGTCTCTGCACAAATGAAAGGAAATGTCATCATAGATCAGTTATGCACTACACATGCATAATGTATGTATTTTTTCCTCTCGTTTTCTCTCAGTCAAGTCTGATTATGAGGAGGAACTAAAAAAATAATGGACAACTGGAAACTGCTAGAATATGTTGTTATAGAATGCTTTGAATATTATTAAATGAATTAGTTATGCCATCAGAGGAGAACAGCTGTGTTCTGAACCAGGAAATAGCCTGATTCTGCCTTCATTTTTATTTTAAGCCAGTGAAACTAGCATATGACTGAAGTCAATGGATGTAATGAATCTTTCAAAATATCTTCCTGGTAGGAGCTACTCAGAACATAACCACCTTGTGTGCAAAAAACTTTAGAACCAAATAGTTCTTGTTTGTGTTTCACAGTAGCTCCTTTCATTTTTAGTAGGATTTGGAAACATAGTTTGATGGTTTCTTTTTGAAAGAGAAATACTCTCTTTCATACTCTCTCCAAAGTATGTATTACAGAAAGAAAAGGTTATCAATTCAGCAAATTTGTAGAGCTCCACTGAGTGAAGGAGCTGACTTAGTATAGTTGTAATACAGAAAGACCATTTGGAACACTTTGCAGGAACAAAATACGCATTCCCTTACAATGTGCATTTTAGACATTTATTTACTGTATATTTTTAGGTCAACTTGTCTTATATTAATTTTAAAATTTAAAATAGACTAATGGCCCTGTAAAGCCATATTTCTCTGAATGTCCCCTGTGGTCTTGCCCCAAACTTGAGAACTGGAAAAACCGGGACAGTCAATCTGAAGATGCAGCACCGAAGGGAATATGTACTTTGAAATACGTGTAGTTATCCTCACCTTCCTCTGTCAGGGTTTTTCCCCCTCCTACTTGGAAAGGAAAGGCTGTGTTGGAACCTGTAACACAAAGATCATTGTAGTTCTCAGGGATATGTGCTGTACTGAAAATAGATTAAGTGGCCTGGAGAATAACTGCATTTTATCATTTATATAAAGTCTATTAATGCCGGAATGAAAAATTGTCATTATGGAGTGTTCTATGGTCAATTGATACATTTTTTTATACTATCAGCCNACCACTAAGATTCTGTGATTCTGTGATTCTGTGATCTGTGTTTAATGAAAATAGCTGTAGAAGGAAAAAGGGACTCATGGTTAAGCTGTATTAAATGTCTTCCACAGAGGAAAAGAGGGGTGGTTTTGTTACCTCTCCAGTGAGTTGAGTAGTGCATAAGCTGCATGGTTCTTGGATACCTCATGGCAACTGTGATTTGTCTGTTCTGCCATTCTTTGTATGACAATACTGTGCCTTAATGCTGTATTCTTCCACGTCACATGGAGTCTCATCTGGGCCAGATATCTGGGCAGATTAAATCTGCCTAAGTGAGAGAGGGAGTGTGTTTTGTGAGAAAGAGGCATATTCAGAGGGTGATTCAGGTTTTAGGATGACCAGATATACTTCCTGAGGTTCTGCTGACTTTTGATTTAGTGGAAGCTCCTAGCCGAGGTACTTCAGTTAAATAACTAAATTAGGTCAAATCCAGGCCTTAGTATGTATTTTATCTCCCAGGCTATGCCAGGGAAAATCTGTCTCTTAAGAGTGTCAGGATTAATTTGAAAAGAACAAATCTGTGGTGATGCAATCTCTAGAATGCATCTTCAATTACTGTCATGCCAAATTAAGTTTGTGGTGGCAATGCACATATATGAAATTTCACAGGAAATACGAAATCACAACCTCGTATTTCAGAGTGGAGTTCTCCCTGTTACAGCAGCTCGTGTTTTTACAAAGGTCTATCCACACTCCAATTGCAAAAGAACACCAGGCAGGACAGATTTCATGGCTCAGCTGGTACTCTTTGCTCCACCATAGTAACTGGTATATTTGGCTTAATTCAGAGACATTATTTTACCTTTCTCCAAAATGGAGAATTTTGTTCTCTGTAGACATTACTGGGATAAGAGACGTGATAAACCTGTAGGAGTTAAGCTTCCTGTCCTTTCTCAGTCCTTTAACTGCACCTAACGCTAAACTCCCAGGTACTAAATCTTGCATTCTGTAATGCAGGGTTTCAATGCAGAGCTACATTTGCTCTGAAATATTTAATAAACTGTTACATTTCTCTCTCAGGAACAGGGTAATGGGCCCCTTGAAAATTACTAACTCAGACCTGATAGTTTTCTATTATTTAAAAATAAGAAGAAAAGTTTTACTCCGATTATCAAAGAAACAAAGCAAACCGAAGAGGAAAATATGCATGATATGGCACTGAGTGTTTTTAGCACCTCTTGTCCCTAGCTCTAAAATGATCTCTGAAATGCATATTTTCTATTTCAAATTACTGGTGGCATAATTAAAATAGATATTTTTACTGAGATTACATGTTTTTTCTTTTTGCAGTGCTCAGGTACTTTAGGATATGACAGTCTTGAGTCCTAACTTGTAAAAAGCTGTTGGGACTATGTTCACTCAAAATCTCATTTCTGCATGCATAACTCATTGTATACCCTTTTCATGGCCTACTCCAGATCTCCCTCTTTTCGTAATAAAAAATAGTCAGAGACGGATAAGGACAAACATTTTAAGAACGGTGTGTTTCAGGTTTTTTTTTTTTTTAATTTCAAATCTGTTTTAATTTAAATAGATTTATTGAAGTAAATGGAACTTTCAGTCAAAAGAGTGAGGAAGCTCTTTTTATACTAGATTAGAAATATGCAAGACTTGCAGCATTCCTTTAACTTCACTCCCACCCCAATGCTGCATTTTCCCCTATCGAGATTTTCTTCTTTCTAATCTTTCAAATTCAGCAGGGGAATAAATATATAATTATCTTCTACCTGTAGTCCAAAAGAAAAGGATGATAACAATACCAGGTGTTGCATAGATACAAAAGACAGGTGGCCATCAGGAGAAAGCCTGCTATTTCTGGCCTGTTCTGAATTGCAGTTTGCCCGCAGTTACAGTAGTGAGATCAAGGCATCTTCTGTCTACGTGTCCATGCTTTACAGCACCAACAGTACAGAGACCTGTCGTATTACAGGGGGCATTAGGGCACTTCTCTTTTCCTTTCAATTTTTTTACCTAATGAACAAATGAATTTGCCATGTATCACTGGATATCATGAGGAGTAAAATCTCAGTATTTTGGACAACATGTCTACCAGAGAAAATCTTCATCTCCAGGGTACTAGTCATAAATTGAGAGTTTCTGAGTGTGATTTCAGCCTTGCTAGAGTTTCTGTTGAGGCAGGGAGGGAGGGTTGTATTTTACAATAAATACTGAAGATCAAACACCTTATTGTTAATATGAGATATCCTGAATACAAAATTCTGTAAATTTGGATAAAGATCAAAACATTGATTTGTCAAGTGGAAAATCTTGTAGAGAAGTGGCATAAAGGTCTTACAGAACTGAAAAGCAAAAAACAAGTGAAATTCGGTAGGAATATCATTGCTGTCCTATAGTAAATGGTACAAAACAGTACCAAATGTGTTAGTATACATTAAATTGAATGAGGATTTTCTCATGGGGGATCAACATATCATCAGCATCCTTGGGGTCTTCTTTAGGGTTATAGCTACAGACAGCTTTCAGTTCGGATCATGTCTGATACCGTAACTGCTGTAACTCAGTTGTCCATACTCTGTGTGAAGGTTCCCCACATACATGTACACTGCACTGGGGTGCTCTAGGCCCATTCTTTTGACTTAGCACACCCCTTTGTAACTTTGCCCTGTTTCATGTGTATCAGTCCATATGCATATTCACACACTCACAATCAGTCTGCTTGTTGGAGACCCATGAATAAAAATATCAGTGTGTGGAGGGAAAGGAAGGAAAGGATGTACAATTGTACGTTTGTCCTCTATTGTACAATTGTCTTATACTATACAATGAAGGATCACAAAAATATTCAGTGGATGTACCACTAATTGAGTAAATACAGAGTGGTAAGCACAAAGAAACCTAGCTCTATTTTTTTTTTTAACATCTAAGGATGACTGTTAGAAAAAAGAAGTAATAATAATTTATGTTACCCTCTAGACAACATATTGCACAGCACTATATAGAGGGTGGGGTACAGACTCTGAATATTCTTGTGAAGAGGGTTTAATTTAGAATAAGAGCTGATCTATTTGCAGTGGCACACTTCAGGAGGAACTGTACTGCAGTGAAGGGAGTAATCCCAAAACACACACTTGAAATCAGGCCAGCCAGATTGCTTCTGTATTTCATGTTAGGCTCAATTAAATAGCTGCTTCAAATGTTTGCAGTTTATGATGGTATTATCACCAACTGGGAAGGTAGTACTGTTCTTCTGTACTAAGTCTCAGTTTTGTCTGTGTTTGAGTCCTTCAATGTTTTTTCTATAGCTGAGAGAGCACTCAGTAAAGGAGAAGATGGGAGCAGAGACTGACATGCAGGCATGTTTTTTATGAACACGTTTAATGAGAGAAAGAACAAGTATTTCACTCTGTTCACTCGAGCAGAACAAGTTACAGCATGTCACTAATAGAGAGTGCATGGGCACGTGAACCCAGGCATACTTTCTGCTCTGCTGTCTGCTTTTTTTTTGTGTGTGGTGGATGTTTCATGGAAACTAAAAGAACATGAGCCATTTTATTTCACTCTCTGCAGCTCCTCAGTGCAGCAACATCATAGATTTATTATTTTTCCTGCTAGGAATAATGATGTTCTTCTGACAATGGTATTAACAGAAAACATGAAACCTATTTCTTCTCCTTTTAAGTCAACAAATATCTTAACCCTAATTTCAGTGTTTCAGAGGCTTATATTTCCTGTGGTTGGACAAACTGCAATTTCCCTCTTGTGTGAGGGCTGGGCACAGGCAGCAGTGGAGCCCTCTGCCAAGCGATGAGCTCTTGCAAACATAATGGAGACATTGGTCTCCTCTCTGCATTTATATGCACATATTATTTTTTTTTTTGTCATTTCAGGCTCTGCTCCTTTCCCCTGTATGTCTTTTTGTGGTGCAAGAATGTGGCATTAATATTTTTACCCAGCTTCTCATCTGTTGGTCTGTCGGTCATGCAGAGGGTGAGTGGGCAGGAGGCCAGTGGGGACTGACCAGGGTCTGCAGCTCAGGCAGGGGTCGAGGGTGAGGACAGGGAGCCCAAACAGCTCTGCCACAAAGTGTGGTGGGCCCATGCGGAAGCCGTGCGTGATGAGCATGGCTGGTGTTGGCAGTAGCTGGGGTGCAGCAAGAGAGACACCAAGGGCCACATCTGCTTCTAGCCCTGGTGTCCGAACAGCCAAACGGGAATTCTGTTATAGGAGATACAAATATGTTGTCTTTTGAGTGTTATTGATCTGTGAAAATCAATCAGCAGTGATTTGCATTGCTTCTTCCTTACCTCTGAGGGACTGTCAGTCATGTGTGCATAATCCTGTTTCAGCTGGCACTGGCAATCCCTGTTGGGATTTTCCACAGCATCCACACAGTGCATTTGGAAATTTAGAATTGAATATGCATCAAACTCACTCAGTCAAAAATAACCCCAAACATTTGAGAGGCTTTTTTTTTTTATTTTTTTTTTTAAGTGGGTCCATGTAATCTAGACGTAGTCACATGCTATTAGAGCTTTTCCTTTTTATCCTGTTGTTTCTCTTACTCCTGGCAGCAGCTATAAGCAGGCAACCACTGTGAGCAGCCTTTCTAGGTGCTCAGAGCCCCCCTGTGGGCAAGTGCAGGCTGCCAGCGCTGTGCGATGCCCTGGCTCTTCCTCTAATTGCCTTTTAAAAATAGTTTCAGCACTGTATTTTTCTTCAACAGAAGCATTTAATTTCAATAAAAGATTGTAAGGTAGTTTGCTTGCATGGATACCTAGTGCATACAGAAACTTCCTAAAGGCTCTTGTTACTTTGAACCTGATTCTATTAAGGTTGATTTAACAGGCAAGAAGAGTAACTAATGTTGCTAAGAAAGATAGTAATACTTTTTAATATTTTTAATTGCCTAAAATTGCCTATCCTTTGGAAGAAATGAACCAAAGAGATTGAAATATGCAGTGAAATGTTCTTTAATGCATTGAGGAACTGAATATATTATAAGAACTTACATAGGTAAAATGCTGATTGATACTTAGGAAGACTAATTATAGTTAAAGGCTGGTCTACTGAGCATAGGCTGATATGCAACCCTGCTGTATCTTCAGAAATCTTTATAGTGTAGGACACAATACAGACTTCACCTTTTTTGAAATCTGGTACATGTGTATTTGTATGGCTTACAAAATGCTTTTTGTAGGCAATGAGTCATGGATTGGTATGTAAATAAGGAGACAAATTATACACAGCTGTAGAAAAACTGGATACAACTCCCCTGGAAAAATGGAATCTGATTTCTAGGGGCGTTTGTGTAACCGGATGAATCTGTGCAAAGCTTGCAGGATGTAAACAGTAATGCTTTTGCTGATGTCAAGGGCTTAATGAGTGGGGAATAGTATACTGGAAGGCAGTATGTGGGATTTAAAAATAAAATATTATGTATTTGCACATTTTTTTCCAATAATTTTTTCTTATAATACACAATTCCAAAGTCACAAATGATTTGTGGCTGTTGACAGATATTTTATGTAGTAGAGCTGTTCAATTCAGTTTATGAGGGGTGTGATGCTTTTCCATATTGAACTTTATGTACATTTGCTGGAGTGTGTTTTGTATGTGCTGCAGCACCAAAAATGTTTAAGCTTTGGGGCATAAAATTATCAGCTACTCAGACTTGGGACAAGTTCATCCTTCTAGCAAACAGTGCATTAGTGGAGTTTAATGTTTTCTGGAGCAGTAGTGGTTGTTCAGAAAAGATATAAAGCTGGATGGATCTTTGATCTTTTCCTGTATAGTGCTTCTAATGTTCAAAAATCGCTACAGACAACTAAAATAGAAATAAATTGCAAATTTTGCTCACACAGAACTTGCTTCCTTTACACAAAATGGCTAAATCTCCAAAGCATCAGGATTTGGTGCAGAACATTATTTTTTATAAAAAAATGGAAAATATTAAATAGGCATTAAGAAATATTTATCAGAAAAAAATATAAATCATACATTCTTCAGCCACCAAAAATCCCCATGCAGAAAACCTTACACATAATGCAGTTCTTCTATGTAATCCCAGCTAGGCACCCAGCACAGGACCTAATAAGATAGATTGAAGAGGAAAACCTTAAACTGGTTACTGAAATAGTGGTCAATAAAGTGGCCAAAATCAGACCAAATGGTCATATGCCTTCAAGTCAGGCTAGAGAACAATCATTTTCATAGAAATGAGTTGTACATCCAACACCATCTATACCATTGCTACAGTTCTAGAGTGAACAGAATCTAGCACCTCCCAGATTATGTCAGCAGGTAAGGTGAGGATTTTATTTGAGTCTTGGATGAATGCTAAAACAAATACTTTCCTAACATTTATTATTAAAATTCTCACTGGACACCTAACTAAGAGGTCTTAAGACAGAGTGACTTCCACTTAAGTTTTTCTCTAAGCTGCATACACATACAATATCCTTCCTGTCACACAAAATGCCTATCTGAACAATATTTAGCCATCTTCCTACTCCACTCAGACATACTATATTGATTTTGTACCAGATTCATCCAATATAATCACTCTTGGGATGTTCTTCCTATAGGATGGGGCCAAACTAGGAAAAGACATGCAGCTTGGTTTGATATAGGTCTATGAGCAGCCTGTTAGCTGTGGTACAGCATCCCAAATTCTACTCTTGCTGGAAAAATTAGCCTGTGGCCTTTAGTAGTTTGTATGCCTACAGCTGAGACCACTGAAAACAGAGATTCCTTTGTCACAGTCTAAGTACAGAAGGAAAAAATGGTATCTGGGAACATCAAGGAGTGAAGGTATAGATAACAATGATAGATGTAAATACAAAAGACACAGGTACTAGCTTCTTTTTCAAATTTAGGTATGTAGCTATAGCAAATAGATCTTGAGATTTTGTGTGAAGTCTTTCTTGAGCCGCACCCCTTATGTGTTGTTCCTTGCAGGAATGCCAACTTGAAAAGCACGGCTGTAAAATTTTACAGAATTTGTTTTCAACTCTGTCCTGCCCAGCCCCTTCCCCAAGATATTTTTACAATACCGTGGTATAAAATATTTGGAAGGAAACAACTTTGTCATTGGTGGTGTTTTTTTCTGGCTGTGTTTGTACACCATTCATAAAAATCAAGCACAAATGGATCTTCTTATAGTAATTATAACCCTCAGGTTCCTACTGTCTTTCTACTACCTATCTACTCTGAGGTTTCTTTTGTGTACATTAGGAATACTGTGAAATTCTTGGGAATCATTCAGTACATATTTATGTACGTTTGGATAATCTGAAGGAAGTAATTATACAAAGAAAAAAAGAGACACATCTTAGTAGAGATTGACCGATGGGGAGGTAGTGGGGTGATGAGTAACCAGTAAGGTTACCCAGAAACATGCTCAACCTGGTGGACCTGTCAGTGGCTTCAGCAGTACTTATTCCTGCATAAATAGATGTTCATTTCCTTTCCTGTCTTTTTTAGTCCTATGGGTTATTCAAAATGAGATATTAAGTGACAGTGGACCTTCCAGCACTTTGAATAGGTACACCAGAAAACTTTTGCAGAGTATGCAGCAGGTAGGAATGGCCATAATGGACTATTGTTTTCCATGATGCTACTTATGCTTGTTCATATAGGTGCCTCTGGATTCATGAATTTTAAAAAAGTGCTCCTGACATTGAGGGCTGTAATTAAGCAGACCAGCTCTCTGCCTCACCTACCAGTCATATGGTCCTGTTAGAGTGAGACGCAGGCAAATTTTCAGTACAAAGGAGGTTAAGAGTGCTCATAAATTCATAACACACCTGGAAATGAAGGCAGGCTTTGTGACAGGGTTCTGCAGGCAAAGAGTTATGCTTTAATCAATTCTATTACATCCTCTTCTCCACTTTACGTTTTTCTTAAACTTATACCTACACTGTTCATAAAAATTCATTTCAGATTTACTGGATTTCAAAGATTCCCTTCTGTATTTATTTTTATGTGCTAGCCACTTATCTGACGATTCTGTAGCCTTAATATTTTAAACCTGAAATCATTTACAGGATAGATGTCTGTTGATTTTTAAATTATATGACAGAAAATGTAATGATTCTGTGATATACATTTTGGAATGCTTTGTAAAGGCATTCAAAAAGAGACAGTAGCACCACCTACATTGTTTCAAATATGAAAAATATCCCAGGCAAATTTATATTGCTTTTACCTGCATAGTTCTCATCTGTGTTCTTCTGTCTTGTGTATTGTTGTCATCACCAGAGAGTCTAAAGGCCTCTCAGAAGATTAGTGGGCCATGTGATTATTTTTTTCAGAAGCAGTTCTTTCTGCTTCATTCTTTTCTTTGGGTGCAATTTTTATAAGCTAGGTGTTATACAAGGGGAGCGGAGAACCTACACATGCTCATGCTGCTCTAGATTTATCCTAGAGCTGCATCCTCCTGCTGAACTTGGAGCAGGAGGTAGTGAGGTTAATGAGGGATGAACATTCCTGTGGTTTTTCTTTCATAGCCTTCAACTTGACTGGGCAGAAGTTCTAGTTTCTTCAGTGCAAGTCTGTAAATGGTAGAAAAGTCCATTGTGTCCCTGTCTTTATCCCCAGACTTACAACAGACTTTCACAATTTTGACCAATTTGTTTAAAAGTTTGAGGATGAAAGCTGAGACCTAGAACGTGACTCAGTGCTTTTGGGGAGATAGCGGGAAACTTTGAAATTTTGCAATGGAGAAGAGCAAAAGAGTCTGATGTACTTGCTTTAGTCCATGTTGACAACACTAAGTCAGAGCTCTATAAAGACTGAGAGCTTCATTGTATAAAAGTCGTACACAGAAGTCTAAGAGGATGAGAATATCTACGCTCTGTGAATTGACAGAAGCAGATATATGTGTAGAGCAATATAGTCGTGCAAGAGTCAATTCTTCCTCCTTTTATCTCACAAACATACTTTAAAATTTGCTGTTTATATAAATAACAAACAGGTGTTCAGGACACCTTAAGTTAGCACTTCACTATCTAGTAAATCTGGATGACACCAGTGTTAAGAGCTACAAAGACCATTTTTAAAAATGTATGAATTGTATCTCAAGAAATTATATCACCAAATATTTGAAATTATGCGGAAATGTATACATAATGATGTCCCCAAAGTAAAGGCACAAATCTGTTCAGAAAATAGCAAGATGTTGAGATCTGTTTTTTCTGTACATTAAGGCAAAAAGTCCAACTTGTTTCAACAGAAAATGGAAGGATCATTAGTCTATTCTTTCCTTTTTTTTTTTTTTTTTTCTTTTGAGCTTGGAAAGAACTGGGAATAGCAAAAGTAAATCATAATCAAGAACCATTAAATTCTCTTCCAGAATCTTTCAAATATCACAATTCAATTTATCCTTCAAACATCAGTGTCAGATTTCAGTGTCAGGTAGTCACCCCCTGTTCTATTATTACTACTGCTGCCTACCTTGAAAAAAGTCTATTCACTATACCTTCTTAAAGATATGCAGCAAGATGTTAATCTCTCTATCTATGTCTTGCACTCTTTTGCTGCAATGGCATATGGGACTCAGAAGCAGACACTATATTAATGCCAGTTAAAAGAAAAGCCTAGAAAAAATTTGCGACTGAGACAGCAGGATGCCTTTGCACCCTTTGTTACTATGTGGTTACCATTTATCTCAGCATTTCTCTCAGAGAAGTCAGCCATAAGCCTAGTAGAAATGTAGCTGTAGCTGAAGATTGATCATGGCTATATTCATAGTTTAAAAGTTTCTAAAAGGTCAGTTTGCAATACAGTGTCTGCTAAATTAAAAACTGTGTGCTTAATTGTCCAGAAGTCATTTTAGGTTGCATCCATATTCTCCCACACAGTTGTCCTAGAGTAAGCTAAAGCTTTCAGTGGCTCATTCAAATGAATATAGGTCATTGCACATTTTCAAGTACTGCCATTGTCCCAGTAGTCTTTGTGAGCTAACCTAAATACTTTAAAAATATTTCAGCTAAAGATTTTTCCTTGTAAGTGTGGACAGTATGATGATCTGAGTTTACACCTTTATTTCTCCCTTATTCATTGTTACTGATTTTAAATTACAAGCCACTTACAGCAGTGACTATCTTTCCATATCTGCCTGGACAGCAGCTAATACATTTCGAGCATTATTGAAACTTTAATGAGTACTGCTAGTTATGCAACTTCTTTACAGACTTCTGTAAGCCACACAGCACTGCAACATTAATAATCACAAAGAAGCTCACACAGTATATAAGACATTTGCAAGATGCTTTCCAACAGGTCTCAACCGGTTGAAACATGTCTGACCTAAACGCTTGAAAGTCTGTTGACCTTGAAGGAAAAACACATATTTCTTCAAAAGAGGATGAGAGGTGTTTCAATAACATGAAGATATTCTAGGAGCAATGCTTTAACTTTCTTTTGATCTGTCTTACATTATTTGATGGTAGTAGTAGGCAAAAGTACTTATTGTTATAGCAAGAGTGCCTTACTCTTCATATGTATAGTATAAGCTTCCCATAGGAAAAGATTGTTTCTTGTGGTAAATTGTACAGCAAGAAAAAAAATATGCAGCCATCTTCTCATAAACAAGAAGTAACACACTGTTGGTGAAATAAAATGTTAATTAGTATTTGTTAGGAAGAGGCTTTTTTTCGGCATGTCTTTTATGGAAAAAGAAAGACATCCAGTCTAAATAGTAGGTTAACATTACTTTTTTCCAGTGCACATGAACTTTATTTTTCAATCACTTTTATAAATTAGACATATATTCTAGGAAACTGTCACTTCATGCAGTGAAGTCCAGGAAGTAACTATGGATGAGACTGTAACTTCCAGACACCTTTCTGACTCTCAAATCTTCTTTTCTCTAAGAGTGTGGAGTTGATGAGTTTTTATATCAGTATCAAATTAAGCCCTCTGGCTCTTTGTCTGCAAAAGAGTTATGGAATGAAGACTTATTGATCACTGTGTCCCCATCCATGCTCTATAAGATAAAAGCATCAGGCAATCAGTAACAGTTTTATTCCCTCTTATTCCATTACAAAGGCATGTTTCCATCTCAAAGTGAAGGCACAGGCACACAGAGTTTGAACAGAGAGCTATCTAGCCTGTCTCCTGTTTCTGACTGTGACCATTAAAGGATGCTTAAGAAAAAAGTAGAAGAAATAGAAAGTATGTCTTAATGATCCTTCCCCTGAAAAGGCATCCTGAATTTAGTGATTCATAATCTGAATGTTCATCTGGATCATCATGTTTAAAAAATGATCATGTCCTCAGTGAACACATCTGAACTCTTGTGGGAGCCCTTTCACAGCTTTAGCTTCCACAAGAATATAAAAATTCCAAAAACCTTTCTGAAAAAATGCATTTCTTTTCTCAGTGATTCATTTCTTAACACTATATATAATAGCAAGATAAAGAAAGGCCAGGCTGTGCTTCTCAAGCTGAAAGCTACAGTGGAGGTAAGCTTTCATTGAAGAGCTATATTTTCCCTGTAAGGGAATGCTTACCCTGTATTTTCCAATAAATGCTGTGAGGTGGGAGCACTTATATAGACTTTTTCTGCAACTGATCTCACAACTGAGATCCAGCCAGGCAATTGTAGTGACCATACTCTCCTGACACTATTCTGTAACACTTTTTCTATATGCTGATTTTGACCCATCTAGATCCTTTTTCATGCACAGTAGCCCTTCTTACTTCTTTAAGGTCTGTCACATCTTCACTGTGAAATGGCATCTAACTATATTTAGGTTTATATGCCTTTCCTGGCCAGCAAGTTCTTTTTGATGTTGATATCCATGTCACAACATGCTATTCCAACATGCTTTTCCTTTAGAAGTTCTTTTGCTTTATGCACATACATTTCAGGTGTTTTTTACTATCTGGTTGGGGTTTCTTAACTACTATTCTTTTTTAAAACCAGATTTCTGCAGCTATGTTACTGACTCACCTGATGTTTTCTTTAATGTTATCTTTTGTTTCTGCTTACCACCTCTTCCTTAAAAGTCCTCCCTTCAGAAAAAAATGCTCTATTGAGTGGCCAAGCAACCTAAAACCTTCCTAAGACTGATCATTGAGTCATTTCCCAGTTTATTTAATCTTGTATTTCCTACATGTTCCTTCCCTTGGGGCTGGAAAAATGACATTATAGACTAGATAAGCCAGTATTTCCCAGCTGGCAGAGACATCTTTGATCCTGTTTTTGATGGTATTTTGCAGTGACATTTTTCAGCATGAAGTAGGATTAATGGATTCTTCTGTTCTACCATGATGAGGTTTTGTAGTTCAGGAGAACATGTATTCTTGCTCCTGCCACACCACATATCTTTCTTTCCTCCAGATCAGCTCTGATGACTTGCTCATTGACTCTTTAATGAAAATCCCAATCATCCATACAGATCTGTTTTTCATGTTGTAAATATGCTTCTTCCCTTATCGGTCATCTGTTATTTCTTTATCCATTATTTTTGCCCTTTTCTGATCTCTGTCATGATCTTCTGTATAATGCAATTCATTGTTCTTATGACCCTGCTTGTTTTCATTGCCCCTTCCTCTTTCCTCATGAGCTGGCTGCTCTTCTTTCCCCCTTGGTGAGTCTACCAGTTACTTTTCTTTTTTTCTCCACTTCGATCTTTCAGTTGACTGTCTTCACTCTTACTTTGTCTTTGTGGCATGAATGGGTACCTTCCCCCCCTCCCCCCCTGCCCTGGATCTCACTGTTTCAGATCCTCATTTTCTTCCAGGATATACAATTCTTGAATCTTCCATGCTGTCCTTTCCTCTCTGTTATGTCCTTAAATCCCCTTTAAAAACTTGATTCTATGTACCCATGGCAACAGTCTCTTCAGATTCTGTGACCGAAGCAAGCACTGAATTAATTCTGCTGTGCTTTTCTTGTTTACCATATCACATAAAAATGGGAGAGCTGAATTCTGAATTTTCTTATGTGATGACTCATAGCTCTCCACTAGAACTGGTGTTTGAGCCCTTTTTCTTAGACCTGAGTGAACAACTCCTAAGGAACAACTTGTTTAGTGAAAGTAACCCTATTTTCTTTTTTCCAGTTATCATGAAACAGCATCTGTTGGATTTTTACAGAGAGTAAATACTGAATAGTTGGTTAGATATGCTGAGCTTTGGAATATTCCTCCCAAAACCTTTAGAGAAGAAAACCAGTAGTGGGCAACACCTATCTGGGATGGTGAGGGAGGAAATAGGATAAACCAACTTTGCTAGTAGCCATCTGTTACTCCCACAGATACTGCTGCCTTGTGCATGAGTTGTTGAAAACATGCGAAACAATGCAGTAAGTTCCATCTGAGGGGATGGCTTTGCAAACCCTATAAACACTACCAAGAAGCTGCAAGCACCCCTCAGTCATAAGAACAGCTATTGAGAAGCTCATCACAACATATGATTGAATGCTATCCTCTGAATAGCTTCAGAGGATCAACTATCAATGTTAAGGAAACTACACAGGTGTTACAGATGTAACATGCACATTATCTACTACAAAATTAGGACCGAAATGCAGAAGTGGCTGTGATACATAGAAAGGTGCTTAAGCAGGGATATAGGTGTGTACAGGGTTGATTGATCTTGTGAGAGAAGGTGCTGTTGTGGTTTCTCATGTCAGTAATACTAGAAAGAAGCTGCTTATCTGGTTTTACAGACTGTGGAGAGGACTAGTTCTTTTAGCAGAATACTCTCCCACAAATAAGATGCATCTTTGCCATCTGTTGCCAGATGGAAGTGTTCTACTTCTGAATCACTGGCTGCAATGACATATTTAGAAAATGAATCTTTCATGGATAGATCCACAGCACAAACTGTTTGTGATTAACCTCACATACACATGCTGAGGTAATATTTTCTGTTTACTTGGCCTTAAGTTCTAGTACGGCTATACACTGTGAACATACTGTTATTTAGTTGATAGCAAGTCCTGCAGTTCACACCCTTCCTTTGTGAGGTATCCCAGTTGCTCAAAAAAGAAATACATAATTTATCACTAAAAAATACAAGCCTAACACAGAGGTCCTATTTCACTTTTATTTTGAAATCGGTGAATTTATTTGAGGAGTCTGTAGGATTCAGCATATGTACTTAGGTGACCAGCATGGGCAGCATTTTGGTATTCAGGCAGGGACAGAACACAGTCAATTGACTCATACACTTTCACTTACAGGTCTGTACTTAAATCTCCCCTGTAAAAAGATTTCTTTAAGATATTTCCTGTGATTTTTTTTAGTGAATGGAGACTGAGAAGAATGAAAAAAAATGAGAGCTTTAGAATTATGCAGTAAAATTTTAAGTCATTACTACTGTAATGAAATACAAAGATGATTATCGTGCTTAAGTCCTTTGAAGTTTAATTGTGGCTTTTTACACATACTATTATGAACAAATTAGGTCTTATGCAGAAGCTGAGAACAGTCAGTGAATTTTATCTAAGCAGAAACAATGCCACGTGTTAGTCTTACATGAGCTGAAACGAACTGAGTTTATTTGGCCAAAAGGAAAAAGAACAAGTTAGTGGAATCTGAAGAAACACCATACAGAAATTTAGACATGACATTTGTCTAAATGAGAAATAATTGATAAACAGATTGTTACAGTGCATAGAGACTCACACTGATGATGTGGTGCACCTCTGATTTTGAAAAAGAAGAACCACACCCTCTCCAGTCTGTAGTTGCATCGCGTCTTTTTGTCAATACAGAATTTGCTGACGTAGTCACATGAGTAAAGTATTTAATGTATGTTAAGATATAGCTTGAAGAAAAGTCAGAGCTCAAGGCTGGGAAGAAAATTGTTACTGTGTGTTCAGCCCAGCTTCCCAAAAATCACCATCAGGAAGTCTGCAGATCAGCCGTTCAAGACAACTTGAGAGATAGCCATTATTAAATGCAAATTAATTTTCATAAGCATGTGACTGTAGTGACTGCAGTGACTGCTGCTGCTTCTTTGTAAGTACTTTTGGTGAAGATTAGAGCAGTTCATCTTTTTTTCTGGCAAAAATATTTAGAAATAGCAAATTACACAGGCTGGCATGTGAGCTAACTTTTAAATAATACAAGGTGGAATTGATTCTTGTAACAGAAACAATAATACGTGATATTTACATCTATTCAAAACTAATCAGCATTACTCAAAATCTGGATAATTGACAATAATGAGAATCTATAAGTCAGGAAAGAAATGGTAATACTGGATAAATTTGAGGAATTCACTGTGTGACCTCACTCTGTTTTACTCTAATGAGTTAATGAGACACACAGAAAGTACATTAATCAGCTCAATATGTTTTATCAGCAGCTGTTTCATATCTGAATCCAGATGAGGCTATTTGACAGGTAGGTCAATGTGCTTCTTATACAGTGGGCTGACTCCACATCCATCGTTGGCAGTGACTGTGACTGGTCAGTCCCAGAATGAAAATAAGCAATGTCATTGCAGATCCTATATGGCAAACAGAAAAGTGAATAGGGGAAGTGTAGCTTGCCATAAAGTACTTCACAGAACCTTAAATACTCAACTGAGCATTGAGTTAGACAATGAACTGTGGTACAAAATATGCTTATCATACATAGCTACATTCATGAGTGCATCATCTTGGCCCAGGTGGCCAAGAAGGCCAACAGCATCCTGGTCTGTGACAGGAATAGCATGGCCAGCTGGAATAGAGAAGTGATTGTGCCTCTGTACTCGGCACTGGTGAGGCCTCACCTTGAGTACTGTGTTCAGTTCTGGGCCTCTCACCACAAGAAGGTCAATAAAGTGGTGGAGCGTGTCCAGACAAGAGCTACTAAGCCAGTGAGGGGTCTAGAGAACAAATCATATGAGGAGGGGCCGAGGGAACTGGGCATATTTTGTTTGGAGAAGAGGAGCCTGAGGGGAGACCTCATTTCTCTCTACAACTGCCTGAAAGGAGGTTGTAGAGAAGTGATTCTTGGCCTCTTCTGCCTAGCGAATAATGGCAGAACCAGAGAAAATGGTCTGAAGTTGCAGCAGGGGAGGTTGAGACAGGATGTTAGGAAGAATTACTTTACTGGAAGAGTGATCAGGCACTGGAACAGCCTGCCCAGGGAGGTGGTTGAGTCACCATCCCTGGAGGTATTTAAGAAAGGTGTAGATGTGGGACTTCAGTGCATGCTCTAGTGGCTGAAATTGGGTGAGGGTTGTGGGATTTTCTGTTTTTTGTTTTATGGGGTTTTTTTTGTGGTTGGACTCGGTGATCTCAGAGGTCCTTTCCAACCATGACAATTCTGTGATCAAGCAAGCTCACTACCTCCACAGCAGTACCAGTCTTGAGGGGCTGTGAGGGGCTCTTTGTAGCAGTAATTCTAGTGTCATCAGTGTGCAACTAAAAAAAAAAAAAGTTTAAATTCACATACTTATATTTTATTTCTGTATTATTTTTCAAGAACTTTTAGGACTCAAGACTTCTTGGTATTGTGTTTAGAACAATCTCTATATTGCTACCCCATTGCATGGCCTGTGTCATTCACACCTCACTGGCCATTGGTACTACACAGAGCTGATTTTGCCTTGCCTGGTAAATCCAGGTTGAAGAGCAAGCTGCAGACTAAGACTAGATGTTGAAAACATTCCACATATTTGAATATTTTGATTCTAAAACAGAGAGAAAAATGAAGACAATAAACTGTTCCAAGATCTATATGGGGAATTATTCTAGACAGTTATGTTATACTTACTATTTCAGTGAGTATGACTGCAGAGATTCCCACAATTCACTGCCTGACTGTGGGAAGGTGTCTTTGTAGGTAGCTTGTGAGTGGCAAGGCCTCCTGTTATTTCTGTAGAGGTTCATTGTTGCATCTGTGTTGGATGGGATTTCATGTCAGCACCAGGATTTGGCTCCTTCACTCCAGTAGGGTCTTTTTTTCAACTACAAAGCTGTAGGAATAAGATTTGCCTTGATTTCACAAATGAAGTAGTTTTATGTAATTCTTTTATTGGTTAATCCCATATTAATTTTCCTACTTGCAAAACAAATGCATTCTTCCCTCATCTTCTTAACGTAAAAATGACCTTGTTATTTCTGATAATGCAGCTTGTTGGGCAAAACTTAATCCTGTCACTACAAGCATAATCCAGTGAATCCTCTTCTTGCTGATAACACTTTTTAGTATTTGAACTCCTATGGGAGCTTTTGATTTGGTGTTTGACAGGCTTCCAGGTCCTCCTAATGTTAATCTTCAGATAATGAGTCATCTAAGAAACAGGGGGATATAGTTTCTCTAGTTCCTAGCTTTCATCTTTCATGGTAATAAGATTGTCTCTCAATACTGTTTCTGCTTTACAGTTCTTTAAAAGATCACTTTATTTAATTTCAAGACAGGAGAACACAATTTAGGTCTCAATATCATCACAAATGTACACCCATCAGAAGGCCATCAAAGAATGAAGAAACAGGAGACTTTTGTGCAACGTATGTAGAAATCACTGAAGAAAATACTGTGATGGTGTACATTGCTCTGTCTACAATCTGCTCATAATATTCTCCTCCACGTTTAATCTACTCTTGACTTGGATGTACTGTCTGTTGGCAATCACTGGCAGCCCAGCAGATGCTACAGGGACCAGGTAGGCTATGGATTAAAATACTTGTGAGGTGAAAGGTTACTTGAGGGAAGTATCCTGGCCCTCAGAGGGAAAGAGCAACTGAGTTCAGCACTAAGGTTCATCAATTAGTGGAATTCATGACTTTTCAGGTAGCAAAAGCAGCCAGGAGTGCTTTTTCTTGCTCTCATTAGGGTGATTTGTAATTGTTCTTCTCTCATGTGGCTCTCGGCTGATAGCAACCTATTCTTGCACAGTTTAGATTTCATTGGCTTCACATTTTGCTTTTAAATATACGTGAAAATGATGACTTTGATCTGTATAATTTGTGTCCAAGTTATCTTAAATAGTAATTTCTCCCCTAGCATTTTTGCCATCAATATGATCTATATTACCTCTGTTCCTTTTTCCTGTTATGTACATGAGAGAAACATTCCCTCTTCTACTGGGGAGAATTTCTTTTCTTACTCTGGCAGGTCTGGAACCTGAAAGGATCATCATCCCTATATTTTCATTTTCCAGTATTTTTATAGGAGAAAACCAATTTGGAAAAAATGTCACATACTTGGCTGAGAACAAACTCCCTATCATTTTATTATTGAGAAAGGTATAGACATTAGTGTACAAAATTCTCCATTTTATCACTCCTTTCTGCAGATGAGTTCTTCAATATTCTGTAGTTTGGTTTGATATTCAGGTTACATTAGATACCAGGCTCATCTCTATTCTGTCAGTTATTCAATCTCATTTGCTGTTCATGGAGTTGCAGTTGGCTTCCCATTGCTTTGTCTGTCCTCTCTTCTCAAACCCCAAGATCAACACTTATATCAGCACTAGGGGAAAGACACTCAATTACTGCAGCACCAAAGCTTAAAATGTAAGAGAAATGCTCTTGGAGGAAGAATACTGTGAATATGTGGAAAACCTAATGAACTCTTTTCTTCTAAAGATTTTTCCATGAATTTTTCCACCATGAATTTTACTTCATGTTCAGTTTATTACAGTATTTTTTCCAATTAATTTTGTCAGCCTTATAGAAGGTAAAAAATCAGCTAAAGCTGATTTTTGTCAGCTTAAGATCATGTAAGAATTCTTTCTGATATAAGAACAGAGACTTCATTACTTGTGAAAGTCTAAGTAGATTTGAAAAAGCATTTGTCTCTGCGCATATGCATGGAACAGACAGGTAGTTGGAACATAGGTAAAAATAAAAAGGGAAATCTTCACTAACAGTATTTTCCATTAATAGAGTATCAGATATCATAAAAGTTAACTTTTAAAAGTGGGATTTTGTCCCAATGAAATTCAACAGTGACAAGAGCTATGAAATTTAAGGTACAAGCACAAAACTCCTCAAGTTTGTGCTGCAGCTGTAATTCTTGTGTAACTGGATATTAGGGCTGTGCCTTTGTGCTCATCAAGGCAAGTCGGCTGAGTGGTGCAGGAACTCTGTCTGGCCATCTGCAGAGACAAAACAGCAGACAGTTTGAAACAATAGACTAACTTGAGAACAGTGATTGACTGAATTCTTAGCTACCTTCACAGCTAAGTGTTTGACTAACTGCTACAGGAACTACCTAGGTGAGAATTTTGGACTGTCTGAAGGCTTCTCCATGCAGTTCCTGCCATGCCCACACTGATTTGTGTGTTTCAATGTGTTGATTATCAACCTGGTTAGAGACTCCATACCTTCCAGGAACTCTCCAGATGGTTAATCTTGGAAAATTGATCAAGCTGTATATACATAACCTTTAGTCCACAAATTCTAAGCTCTCATGTGTTGCATTCATGGAGCACATTTGCTCTCCTTACGAATAGATACTGATTATAAATAGGTACAAATTATACAAATGATAGGTATAAATGTCAATATCTCAGAGGAAAGTATCTTTATTGTTTTTCTTTTTCCTCACTAAAATGTCATCATCTTTTCCATTCTCTGTTGTCTCTATGAAGACTACATAGATTTGGCACATAAAAATGGTTTCACATCATGAAGATTGGTTTTCTTCATAGCACGGTGACCTTATTTTCCTGTTTTCTTGACAAATTCGGCATTCCCCAGACACATTCTCTGTTTACCTTCTGGCAAGCCACTACATTTTTACCACACTGGGGAGTATAAGTACTACAGATAGTTCTAGTGAGCTTTATTTGAATTTTAGTAGATTTTTTTAGTTTGGAGCATATCTTTACATCTCCTGAATTATCGATATGTACTTTTTCCTTAGTGTAGGTGAACTTCACCCATAAATGGAAAGAGACAAATGAAATAGAATAAGCTGTATTTCTAGTGGATTCCTAAGTTACAGGGAAACCTGTGGTGGAACAGACATTTTGTAATGATACAGTAGTATATTAGATCTGCTTGGCACTTGCAAAAGATCCATGGAAGACAGGCAGCACCAGGCTATCAAATCACCTTCACACTGTCTTTCACCAAAAAATGGACATGCTAGAAGAAAAATGGCTACTGTGGGTAATACAAGTAGTAAAATAGGGAGAAGATTAGGAACTCTCTTTCAGAACTAAGGATATTTGATTTGATTTTGTGGTTCTGGCAGAAATGTGCTATTAAGTAAATCAGTTGATATCATATTCAAGCTATGAGCCCAAGTGCTTCCTCTTCTGTTTCTGAGTCATGTTGTAAGTGCTAAACTCTAAGCATCTTACTTTTTTACATTAAAAGTTGGTTAGTTTCCCAGAGCTCATTGCTTATGTCACATCCAAAAAGGAGGTCTCCCAGTGAAGCTGCAGTTCCTGAGCCAGTAATCATGCCTAGAAATTGCCTACAGAATTGATTTCCAGATAAAATTCAAGGCAGTGACTGCTTTTTGTAACAACATTCTGTAGTTTTGGCCGTGATCTTGCTGTCAAACTCCCACCCCTTTTACACAGTAGCTAAAAGTTTAGAAAAAAAAATAATCCCAGAAACATGAACACAATTCTCTTGTGTTAACGAGAGGTGCTGAGGCTTCTTATAAATTGAATGGATTTTGATCCAGATGGGGTCAGAAACACTGAGAGTGTGTTTGTGACAACTGTATAAATTGAGGATGTTCAGCCTACAGCTGCCAAGTGTGAAATTTACCTGTGGCTCGTAACCAGCCGTCATTCAGTGCTGCAGCACAGTTATCTCCACTCAGTCAAATGCTGTTGTCCAGAGCTCCTCCTGGAGGTGTGTGTTTGCAGTGTTTCTTCCAAAAACATGGAGCACAGATGTGAACGTGACGCCCAAGTCTAGCAGTGAGGCAAATTGGTGGTGACGTGTGGCAGGAGTAGGCTTGTCTGGAGAGTGATCCCGTAGGCTGCTGTCAGGCATATCCCCAGAACAGCAGCTGGAGGGAGGCAGACTGGCATATAGTGGGGTACTGCCAGAGAAACTGCTTCACAGGCTGCCTAGTAACTAGTTACATGAAAAGACTTCATATTACTAAAACAGAACTAGTTCTTTACCAGGAGCTATTTATAGGGATGCTTGTAGCATTTCATCCATGCCCTCACAGATGGCTTCATGATGCTTTATTCAGGCTCACTCATCTTCCTCCAAACTTGGAGCAGCAACCTCTGGAAAGGCAATTTCACATATGGTGTGCTTTATCCTGTGTAAAGGGTGTTGCAGACTCTGACCAGTGTCCCTCTCCATGTTACAGAAAATAAAATTCTGGGACACACCTCAGGCTCTACAGTTCATCTCCATTTTGGTGCACTGAGAACTTTTGCCATTGGCAGACACCCATCTGCAGTACTTATGCAACTTTAACCAGAACTTGTCTCTACTTTGATGCTATGCTAGAGAAGAGGAATCTCAGGCCCTTTTCAATCTTGAGGTAACAGCTGAAGATCAGTCATGTATTGGTTCTTAATGCTCAGAGCTTGTTCTCTTTTCTTCAATGTACTGTTGTCACTCAATAAATAATAAATAATTGCTATGTTGGTGTCTCTTTAATGAGCTGAGCTTATAGTCCCTATGTGCAGTAGCTGTGCACGCACATCTCCATATGCAATTTTAATGGTTATATTATGTAACTGTATAACAGAGTGTCAAGGAATTACTGGGACTCACTTGCCTTGGTGGGGATTTGAATGGGATATGAACAGTAGAGTTTGGCCCTGGATGTGCACAAGTAAATTGATCAACAGCATCTTCTATTTACTTGATAGGTAATTTCGGCTTTTTAACAATCTGAGAGAGATTTTAAGAACGCTTGCCCTACTGCTTGCCTATGAAGCATTTACTTGTTTATTGCTTTAAGTAAATACAAGCTGAATCCAGATGACCACTGCTGTGTTTGATAGCACCAAAGACTGGGCTAAAAATGCCCAGAGTGACAGGATCCCATCTGAAAAGTTCATAGCTCCCAGGGAGACCCCAGCTGGTGTGTGCACAACTCTCACTAAACAGAGCAACCTGTTTCCACTTCTCTACTAACTGGTTTAGAAGGGGAGGGAGGCACAGTGTCAAACTCCCTCAGCAACCTTCATGAGGGACTGAGAGCATCGAAGATGCTCAGTACATTGCTGGGAGCCAGGCTGCACACACTCATGGCAGTGTGCTTTTCTGATGTTGCTTGGAAGCATCTGCTTTCTCTTCTCTGGAGTGTGCTGCCTCCTGGACTGTTCAGCCCCAAGCCCTGTATGAAATATGCACACGCACAGACAGGGCATGGCAGGGAGAAAGACGAGAGTCAGCTGCAGCTTAATAAGCATCAGAGGAAGAAAGAGAATCAAAGATGGATTTGGGAGGCCATGGAAGAGAGAGAGAAGAAGAGGCAAGATGTTGGAAGATGTGCTACATGAGAGAAGATGAGTGAGGAGAAGGATAAAGATAAACTGGAGGAGGAACACATGGAGAACATTTAGAAGTTCTCTAATTCTTGAAGATGCTAACTCCTCTGGAGATTTTAGTAAATTTACTATTCCAGTATTGGCTGATTCCTAGTCTATGGAGATGATCATTGCATTGAGTGCATTGCTCTCTGCTCTTCTTTTCCTATGGCAGAGATTAGAAGTACATTTTTTTTCTTCCAGGGAGTTACTGCATTTTGGATTGTTTTATTTTTAACAACCGGTCTTAATTTTCTTGCAAGGGACTAGGAAAGCTTTTGTAGCTGTGGTGTTGAGAAAAATATTCTATGGATCCTTCAGAACCAGAAATCTACTGTATTGTGATTGAAAGTCATGACTTCACAGCTTGGTGAAGTGTCCAGTGTAGTGCCAGTCCTGTGCTCCCATGGTTCTGTAGAAGCTTGATAGATTAAAATTTTAGTTTTGAAAACTTTTATGTCTCAATGGCCCTTCAGCAAAGCCCTCTAGTGTAGACTTTAAGAACATCCTTAAGTTTCTTTGAAGTCAATAGGATTAGAAAAGCTCTGGTGAAAAGAGATAAAGTTTGTTTTGTTGAATTTAAACAATTTTAAGTACAAATCTTTGTGTAGATACTGTTATTTGCAACAAAAATATCTGGAGTCAATTTAACAAAACCGTAAAATCCAAATTAACTTGAAATTTTTACATAGTGGAATAAAGGAGTATATGAACAGTCCTCTTCCCTGTTGTAATTCTCACCATTCCTTATTTTGGTAGCAATCTGTATTTTAAGCAGGCCTTTTATAGATTGTTGTGGGCACATTATTCCAAACAATGCTGGCCTCTTAAAGATGGATAAAATGTACTTTGTTTTCTTCACAGGTGAACATGATTTCAAACAGCAGGCATCAGTCTCAGCAAAGCTACATGAATTTGCCATGCTTCATATTACTTGAGGTAAGAAAATACTGTGGACACATTGCTAAATTCTTGGATATATTTTTCAAGAAAATGCTCTCAGCAGCAAC
Organism: Nycticryphes semicollaris; assembly: GCA_013400055.1. Classification (NCBI taxonomy): domain Eukaryota; kingdom Metazoa; phylum Chordata; class Aves; order Charadriiformes; family Rostratulidae; genus Nycticryphes; species Nycticryphes semicollaris. Next base: position 1,051,097 of record VXBJ01001423.1, on the reverse strand, counting down.
ACACTTAGGTTTTACCAACCTATTTATGTTTATCTCAGCGTGGATTGCTATCTGCTAGTTGGCAATCACTTATGGAAGTTGTGAATAAAAATTATTTCCCCATACTGTGTTTTTTTCCCCAGTTCTTTCATGAGATGGAATGAAAATGGGGGTTCTATGCCTGAAATTTCATTTTAAGTGGATGTGATGTTCTGAAGTGCCAGAATCCAGGAGAGTGAAATACCTCTGAGCTGGATCCATATAGGTATTAATGGTTAAATCTTGATAATAATACTCCATCGATCTAGAATTCTTTTGGTTTGTCAATCTTAAACCACCTTACATTTGAGAGTAAATATCATCATTTTAATTTCAAAGATAAGGAGCAATGGAACAGAAAATTACTTTAGTCATTCAAGGTTGTTGAGTCTGTCAGAAACAGGAGCTGTTTTGGAATGATGCATATTGAGTAACTTAAGCACCAACTAAAACAATTTGCCTCTTTTTTTTTTCCTTTCACTTTTGATATAAACAACTCCTTTTCTTTACTCTGATGCTTGTAGCTCATGCGTCTAGCAGAACTGACCCCAGTCATGTCTACCCTGCAGTGGAGCCAGAGCTTGGCGTAGATCTGTTTGGCTCTATTTGATTTGACATTCAGGTGGCTCACTTCAGCCCCACCATGAAGTCAGCAGAACTTGCCACCTGCAGGGGTTTTGGGGTACTTGGCTGCTGTGGCATATCCCCACTGTTAACCTAATTATGCTAAGGCTGTCTTAGGGTTTGATCCAGAGAGGTGTAGATAAGGATGCTGCACAGCCATAGCTGTGTGAGTGGCCAGGGGCACACTCATTGCACTGGAGTGTGTAAGGATGGCAGGTAGAGCTCCTTAGTCCCTGTAGTAAAAGTAAAAAAGCTTAGCATTTAGGTGTTGATGCAGTACGTTGCAGTCATGCAATGTCTGTGGTGTGGAAGTGTTCCATTTCTGGTTAGGTGCAAGCTCACTTCCAGAGAACGGACCAAACTTATGTTGCAACAAATACATAATTATATAACAATATATATCTTGTGGAACCCAATCAAATAGCGGTGTGAAGGAGAATGAAACTTCTTCATAGGGCAGGTTTTACACTGGTAACTCAGTTTAGGGTAGTTGTACCCATTTATATTGGCAGAGGGTTTTGTTCTTATTTCTCCTAAGGCATTTCTACATCCAAAACATTTGGATCACAGATAAAATTCAGGCACCACAGTTGCCAGCTGATTTGGTATGAGGAAGGCTGAGGGAGACCATTAAACTGTATTTTGAGCACAATCTTTCCTGACTTTCTTGTGCCCACTGGTATCATCAGATTCTGGGGACTGCAGATCAAAGTAGAGCACCTTCAGATAAACATTGCTCAGGAGAGTGGGAGATTTGCATTCAGCTTTTTGCTCGACCACAGACTTCCTGCGCCATATTGAACAAGCCACTTGGGCCTTACTGCAGAGGCAACTGAGCATTATTATGCCTGGATTTTAGGCGATCTGTTTGGTAGCAGTTTTTCCAGGGGTTTTAGTGATGCTTGAAATTGGACTTCAGAAGTAAATGTTGAGGACCATTAAGATTCCCCCGGGAGTCTAGTTCCTAGACTCTCTGTGTTTTGGTACCCATCTCCTCACCTTACACTAGTATTGGGAAAGCAGTGCTTTGGTTGCTGTATGATGCTTAGATCCATTGTGATACGTTTAGAGACATCTGATAAACAGAGAAGTGGGCGATATCATAAATTGAGGGACATATAGTAACATCCCAAGGAAAATTTTTTTAAGGTGTACACATTGTGACTTAAGTGACCTTTTCTGAAGAAATTTTCTTCCTCCATGGAGCCTTTCTTCTTTGCCTTTTAAATTACAGTCTTTTTTTTTTTTTATTAGCACATTTTGGAAGTTGCTTTTATGTGGATAGAAAATTGCTTCATTGTCTGGCATTATTTCTGTCACATCATTTCAGCTAGTTTTGTAACTTGGCAATTTATATTCACTGTTTTCAAGTAATGTTTGTGATCCACTGTGACACAAATCACTACAGATCCACTGGCTTTTCTTGCTTGTGCTATGTCACACTGAGGCAGTATCAAGATGCATGACCTCTGTATCATCAAATCTAATGGCACTAGGGGATCAAAACCTCTGATTCTGTTGTGATACCATTATATAAGTTTATGTTGTAGAAATCATTAGGAGATGGTATAGAGCAGCCAGAGCTGTAAATAGGAATCAGAAGACATGATTTATATTCCTGAATATTGGGGAGATTTGCCTAGCCTCATTCAGCTTCTGGCTCATTATTTGTAAAATCTGACTAACAGTACTACACCCACATTTGATAAGATACGCAGATAGAAGACAATACATATGTTGTAGCAATACCGTATTCTAGAATCACTTGTTATTGTCATTCTTCTCCAGGATCAAAAGGTGATCCAATGTTGTAACAGCTGTAATTATTTTTTTTCTTTTTAAAAGCAACCGCATTAGAGAAGTATGCAATATTTGAGCACTTGGGTTTAGGTATTTGGGTGATTAAAAGGTCTGTGAACTTTATCACCTTTCTTTAAAAGCCTCATTGTATGTTCCTCACTTCTCTAGTAGAAAAAATTAATCCACTTAGACTACAGCTGGAGAGCAAAAGAAGGCATTAGGTAGGAGTTCAAGTATCTGCAGGCATACAGCCACAAACACAGGTTCTCTATACAACAAAAAGAGAATAGAATCCATGAGGTTCCAGTAGCACTGGTGGTGATTATCATTTGGTGGTCATTGCCTGTAAAGACCTGACGTGTCTGCAAAGTTTATAGGACTGGGCTATCTGCCAGAGAAGCTGTTTATATGCAGAGGCACAGTAGTAACTAAGTGGCTGTGTGAGGCTCTGCCAGCCTGTGTTTCAAGAGTTAAATTTGCATAGGACACAGAAAAAATCTGCTTTCCTGGAAATCTGTCAGCCTTTATTGACTTGAGTATTAGAGCATATGAGCAGACATAGATGGGATACAGGATATGACATAGGACTCTACACAAGTCGTAGCTTGCTTCTCAGAGAAGTGTGTCTGCGACACTGTGGCTCTCCATGTACTGATGTCCTGGCAGCACTTTCTCCTGAACTCTGCAGCAGCGATGAAGCAGGTGCTTAGCCCTCAGCCAGAGCTCGGCCAGGCACTCCTGGCTGGGAGGTAAGCAGGGGCAACACAGCTAATGCTGTATGAGGGTCAGCTCTGGAAGGAGATGTGAGGATAGTAGTTGAAAGTTAGAGCAGGGAACAGCTGCATACGTGTTAGTCAGGTTCTATTTCACTCTCTTCAGAACACTATGACTTTTACATGAATAGCCTGCAGGTTAGGAGCAAAAGAAAAGGTGTTGATCAGAGTGATTTACATTAGTGGAATGCTAAGAGAAGTTTCCCTTCTACAACAAGGCAGAATTAGGTTTTCTGCATTTCTTAGAGCTTGCTCCCAAGCATAGTCTCAACGCTGATATCCAATGATGTTACATCAGGAGGTAATTTACGTGGTAGATCTAGTCTCTCTGCTCTTGGCCTTTCTTAGCAATATGTAGTGGAATTTTTTTCCTAACTTATTTCTAACCTTGGAAGAGAAATTATCTAAACAGATAATAAGTACAGAAACTTTCAGTGGTGAGAAAACCAGGGTCTCTGTAGACTTTTCAAAATGTCAGCTTTTCTCTGCAGAACAGTCTTGTAAGCTACTACTGTCAACCTTTCCAAAAAACTCTGTTCTCTTCAATTCACAAATGATAGAAAAGATGCACCTGGGTATTCTATCATCTGTTACAGATACTTTCATTAGTCTAAATCAAAGAGATGAACCTCTTTTGATCTGTTGATCCTAGTGCATGGAACTAAGAGTGTGTATCTGACTGTCCAAGCTGGAGGAAAAAATGTAAATTCTGTAAGACTTTGAAAACTCAAAAACTGAATCTGCATGGCAAAACTTGAGCTGTGCATACATCTGCTATACGCTATTGCTGTCAAGAGCTTCTGCTGGTTCAAGGCATCATTTATACACTCTCTTTTGTACTTGTTTTTCTGTAACAAACATTGAATTCTTATGGTATGTTGCTGCACTTATTTATTGTTTTCCTGCTAAAACTTTTCCATTAAAGAAGATAATGTAAGCATCAAATTCTGAGATTAACCTCCTCAAAGCCATGCAATATCAGAAGTTAGTTTCTTCAGCAGTACCAACTCGTGCAGCTATTATGATAGACCATAAATATAGATTATTTATGGAGATATTTTAGACATAGCAGTTAGCTGTCAAAAATGCTTGCTTAATATCCTAAATCTAACTATACTGATCTTGTAATTACTTAGTATCTCCAGATGCAAACTTGGGCTAATCTTGCACACTTTTACAATTCTAGGCTTAGGCAGTCTCCTTTAATTTCACTAAAAGCTTAAAGTGAAACTATTTTAACAATTTATCTGTTTTTTCTGGTTGGTTTTTATCCCACTTGTGCATATAAATATACTCACTGGAATCTTTAGAGAAGGTATAATTCTTTCACCTTGTATTAACTTGTAGACATTACTAAACTTACCCGTTTTGACTGCAGGCATTAGATTACTCACTCTGGAAGTGGGCAGATCCTTTAATATATTTACCTGTGAGAATATTGACGTCTGTGTACTTCAGATACTGCAGACTTACATTCGTCAACTATCTAGATTTTGTGAAAAGTTTACCTTAATAGTCAAGGGACTTTTGACTTCTTAGCACTGAGCTCTAAACTGTGTTTAACTATGCTGATACACTGTGTCCTTTTTTAGTTTTTGTTGGCAATATGTTTTGTAGCAATACAGCAACAATGGCTTTTTTTCTTGCTTCTTAAGATGTCCTGGCTTTCATTCATCTCTGCCTTGGTTACGTATTCTGCAGAGCTCTGTATGCAATTTATTCTTCATTGAATTGTGAGCTTTCTCATAGCTGAGAATCAAGATGACTCAGACAATTTACAGCTGATTCAACAGTTGGAGGTCAATCTTAGTTTCTCCTTTACCCTTTGGGTTCTAAGGATTTATTTTCTGCCTATGAAGGGCATTATTTATAATATCTCCCTTGTGTAATTTCCTCAGCTTATCATTTTCTTCTCTCTCTTTTTTTTTCCCTGTTTCTCTTATGTAAGTACCTTGCCAACAGTCTTAAATCTCGCCAGTAGGGCATTTAGCATAGGATGCAGAAACTAGTTGTGTGTGAATGACTGCAGTGCAGTTGTATGAATTTGTGGTGGTGCTGAAAAGCCAACGAGGAAATAAATACAAAACGTTTCACATCTGACATCAAAATAACTAGCCTTCAAAATCACAATTAATCAATAACTCTTAAAATATATTTTCTGTTTAGATCTACAGTTTTTAATTGTTTGGTTGTTTGGGTTTTTTTTGTCCCTCAATGGACCTTAAAGGTATTGCACTGGAGTGAAACGCTAGGAATGTGTACTGGAGCCTGCTCTTAGATGAAGAGAATTAGAGTGTGGTTTCTGCTTCTAAGTATATTTGTTGATGTTAATTTATTTGTGTATTTGTTCCCATTCCAAGACTTGTAATTCCCTTTAGGTAGGGAGTAAGATCCTGTTAACTTTTTACTTCAGTGTGAAATGAAACAGCATGTGAACAGGAAAGTGCAACACTAAAATGTCATGCAGATTTTTTTCTAATAATACTGTTATGTATTGTTGATCTCTTTTCCATAATTTAGCTCTTAAGGGTCTGCATAGCCACTTGAATGCAAAATACAGAACCTGAAAGGAATTACCGAAAGTATGAAGATTATGATAGCTGTTATATAATAATAATAATATAAAAATAATGACAACAAAATCAACAATAATTTAAAAATATATTCAGCTGGATTTTTTGAATTGTGTTGTAAGAAAATGAAAACAGTTTTAAAGCAATGCACTGCTTTAAATGCCATAAATAAATGCAAAATACAGCACCAAATACATATGGTCTTTGGTGGAATTGAAGTTATACATAGGTTTAATAGGAAAACTAAAATTAATAAATAAATTGTGGCTTTCAGTCCTTGTAGTTTTGACTGTCCTTGGCTTTACTTGGTGGAAAACTGTTCCTTCAATTACAAGTAGCCCTTTGACTCATTTTGACTTAGGGAAAAATTGTTTTTAAGTATCCTGCATGTTTCTTGGACCATCTAAATTGGAGGAGATGATTGTTTTTTTCTAATCTTGCTTCCCATTATAGTTATGGCTTATGATTTCAGATACAGGTGGAACAAAGAAGTTGTTGTAGGGAAATACATGAGCTATGAAGTAGGAAGTGAGTTGCTTAGGTGGTGTTTGCCATTACATTTGTCCAGGATGTTATAGTGATCATCTTACAGAGCAATTATTGTGACTGACTGTCCTCTAACCCCATTCCAAAAACAGGAAAAAATTCATTGGCCATTTAAAATCTTGCTGAATTTGATATACTGATCATTTGACAAAGAGCATGGAAGGAAATACATCTCTAAAAACTGTGTGAGTCTCTGGTCCCAACAGGTTCTTTTCTTTGTGAAATGAGAAAATTTTACGTCCTCAGAATCTGAGCCTTGGGAATGTTATCACCATATGCATTGATTAGCCTACATTTACTGCACTGTTCATTTAAATTACTCATAGAAACAAATTACCTTACATGAAAGTAATTTTTTCACAGTTCTTTTCAGTTCCTAATTTCTGTAATTCATTTTAGTAATGCTTTACAACAAAAAATATATGTGCCACAATACATACCTGTTCCATCTTTGCTAGACAGGAATAGTCCACTCTTGGAAACAGTCCCCAGGGGAGCTGCAGCTATCTGTGTAGTATTTGACTTTCAAGAACAGCAACATATTTGATTTGACAATGCTCTGAAAAACTAAACTTCCAACCATATCTAACAGGATGATTAACATACAGAAAGGAGAGGACTTCCACACTAATCATTCACTGTGAGCAATGCAACCGGGAGAGAAAAAAAATGATTCTGATGAAAAGCACTAATTGTGCTAATGAAAGTTTTTAATGTCTTCCACTGATGAGGCAACCACTGGAAAGCTGTTTCTTCTTTGAAATTGATAAAGCATAGTAATTCAATAAGTGTTCTTTATTTGTAGTGTAAGCTTCTCAAGCAATTTTTGAGCTTAGCTCTCATAAATGAGTAACACCCTAGTAAGAAAAACCACTGTAGTAGATAATTGTTTAAGGACTTGCATAACAGAGAACCAGATGCAAGCAAACGTCCTCCGTGCAAGGGTTGTGTCAGTCACCCCAGGCAATGCAGAAATGAGCCACCTCCCCTTCATTGAAGATTGTTCATCTTCACCTGCTAGTACTGAATGCAATTGTTGTAGCCAACAACATGAAGCAGTCTTTTCATAATGTCTGTTTTACTTATAAGAAATAGATCAAAGCACAAGAAGGCAGGAAAAGGAGATGCCAAGGACAGCAGGATCCAAGAGAACTGTAATCTGAGTGAAACTAATCCATGAATTGTTTTTTCTGGAATTTTTTTGAAGTCTGAAGAGGTTTCCAGAATTTTTGCTCTTCTCTTCGATGCAATGACTTTTCCAGCCCTGACCATGAGAAATGCAGGGAGAAAAAAAAAATCCTGGCATCCAGTGTATGTGTTGTGGTTTATCTTTCCCGCTGGATATCCTTGAAGAAGGGAGGGAATCATGTGTTCTGTACCTATTGGACATGAACAAAGAGTAGAACTTTGCTTTCTCTGTGGGATATTTTTAGTATGCATAGGGATATTTTTAGACACTGCAAGTCTTTTCCAAGAACTTCTAGTCTAGCATAACTATCCCAAGTGGTTGATAAGATTTATTATTCTGTATTTCTTTAAAACACCCACACTGGTGATATTTTTCTTGAAAAATGAAATGGAAAGATTATGTAGAAATATCTATTCATTACATAAAGCTAGCAAGATACAGCTACTGGTGTAGGATTAAATTGCCATGTATCAGCAGCAATGAAAATTTTTCTTTTCAAGATTTTTTTCTATCTTTGGGGAAGATTATATGACAAAAGCTGTTTCATTTTCATTACCCTTATTCTGGAGTTGCTAGTTGTAACTTTATTGTAAAGCAGTTGAGATGTTAAGTAGAGAGTGCATGATTAAAACCTGTATGGATGATGTGCATTTTTAGTGTCTTATACAATACACCATACATTGTTTTCCTGAACTTGTTCTTCACTTTGGCTGTGTAACTAACACCAAGGTCAGCTGGGACAAATCTGATAGTGTTCCCATTTTTGTGGGATGAATTTTCTTTTCTTTTTAGCTAACTGAAATTTCAAATGTTCCTAATGGAATTAAACACTGGACATTAGGATGCCTAATAAGCTAAATAATTTGCTTAAATCCAATTTGGATACTGTCCTAGTTACTGCAGAAGCAATAATCAGCATGCTGGATATTGGCATTGCTCTATGAAGAAAAGGTTAATGCCATAACAATTATGTGTCCTAAGACGGTTGTGTCTTTTTAGCAACTGCCCACTCCATTTCCCAGAGGTTAATTCTTGTGCCAGCTTAGTGAAAATCTGATTCTGCAGCCCTTATGTTCTGTATTCAGATCTCCTACGGATTTTAACTTCTCTAAATTAACAGAATTCTTAGGGGGGGGAAAGACCGAACACTAATAATATTTTAATGTCTCTCTGTTTCTGAGGTAGTTGTACCTCATACTTACAGCTTTGCTACACGGCAGTCAGTTCAAAGTAAATGAGCCTTATATGCTTTTAAGAGTGATAGTTTCTGGCAATGTGAAGAGTGTAAAAACTGCCTGATGCTTTAAGGCCATAAGAGTAAAGTCACTAGGCAGTTATAACAGAAAGGAGATTGGTCTTACTTCTGACAGGTCTCAATTCATCCTCTCCCAAAATGAATCCTGGAGATATTTTATGTTCCTTGATTCTGTCCCAGTGATGTGGCCTTCTTACCTCTGTATCACCGGCCAGGTGTACAAAGAGCCTGCGCATAATCAAACTCTTATCATATTGTCCTGCTGTCACGCCAGTGTACTAGCTGCCTGCCTGAGCTGCTGAGCTGCTACCTTTTAATCCTTTTGCTCTGGCAGGAGCCTACAGAATCCCCCCACTTACTTCATTTTCCCATAAGAAACCTGTAATTTCAACTTCTGATGTTCTAGCCAAGTTTCTAAATGTACCCTTGCACAAATCTCTCTCTCCCCACTTTTTCTTCTTCAGTCATTTCCACCACGTGATCACTTGCCACGTCTTTCTTTTAGTACAGTTGGTTGGAGTTAAGCTGGTTAGCTGGATGAATGGCATCAAACGCGTAAGGATTTCCAAAGCAGGGATCAAAGTAAAGAGCTGTGTATTAACCAAACAAGCATATATTTTGTTACATAATAATTTGACGTTGTCCCCTGTTATATCAATGATATTCATATTCTAATCTAATAAATTTCTTACCCTTTAGCCTAACAATTTGTTAAACATAAAATCTTTTTAAATGAGAACCAATCTCAAGCAAGTTAATTTAGCAAAGAGCTTGAAAGCTTTGGTTATTAATAATTCATAGTACCAACAATAGCAAGTTACTGCGAAAGATCTTCAAAAGCTGGTTTATTTACTATTACACTGTCTCCCTACCTTTCCAGCTGCTCCTTACAGTTCAGGATTCACTTCTCAAAGCAGCAAAGGCTTTTTCTGTATCTCTCAGATGTTACTTTTCAACTCTTTATTTCCTTCCTTGCTGCCTTTCTGAGTCTCATGCTAACGCTTGACAGTATACTTTTTGCTTGGAAGCTAATTATGATGACAAATGATGACCACGTCAAAGGGGTAGCCTCTCAGGTTATTTTTTTAAGGATCGATCCTTTAACAGGTTTTATATAGCGCCGTATTGGAGCCTATACATACATATATATATAGGGGTGGGTGTGTGTGTGTATAGGACTGTCCATTTAGAAAGGGGAAAATTAAGGGATATCTTTGTTGCTGGTAATATAGGTAAGCAGCTGGGTAGTTTCACTTTGTACCAATTCACCAATTTAAAGGAAAAAAGAATTTATTTTTAGATATGGATACAATAATCAAGTAAATTACAATAATTGCATTATAACGGATTGTAATCATTAAGACTTGAGACTGCATATCTATGGGTCAGAGTAAAGCAGAAGTAATTCATAGAATCACAGAAAAATATAGGTTTGAGAGGACTCCTGATGGTCCTCTAATCCACCCAGAGCAGGACAGACTTCAATTTTAGGTCAGGCTCCTAAGAGCCTTGTCAGTGAAGTTAGGAACATTTCCATGGATGATGATACCTTGATAGGAGGAAAGTATCTGAATAGTGATAGATGGCAATGGATACTTCCTGGAATGATTGTTTTATAGGAATCCCGTCATTAGCAGAAATGCACTTACTAACTTCAGTGTGAGCAGGCATAATGCCTTAAGTAAAGGTTCTGTTTTCAGTCCTGGTCTGAGCTTAGCCTTGTAACCAGAAGGGGTAGTGTAGAGGAGGTGTTCTGCAGATAGTGGGGGCTGCTCAAAGCGCAGAGACATCTGTCCTGCAGTGGGCATGAACAATGTGGCTTTGTGAAACAAACCAGTGTAGGAAATTCCTGTGAGGTGTGTCCTCACTGGCCTGGTAATGGTGTCATTCACAGTGGTATCATAGGGCTGTACAAAACCTTTGCCTCTTTGTAGCTGACTACTTTTTGTTACTGGGCTTTAAGCTTTCCTCTTTCTTGAGATTTCTGTCTTCGCTATATGCTCATAAACAAGCTACAGAAGAACGGCCATTTTTCAGAGGAAGGACGTGTGTGAAAACATGAATGTAACACAAGCGTCTTGCTGTTGTACAGAAATGTATTATACCTGTGTTTCTTGTAGCTCCGTGGATCATGAATGCTGAGGGCTACACCAGAGTACAGAAGGGCTGAGTTCTGGGTGATGAGTATTATGAATTGGACTTTAAGTATTTTTATTATTTATTTTTTCAAAATAATCTAAGAAAATCAGCAGCTCTATTTCTAGCTTTCTTGAACAATTACCTGGTAGCAATGAATACTGTCTGTAATTCTGTTTGGTAAATTCTGTAGGCTTTTTATTTTTCCTTTTTTCTCCATTGAACCACTGTCTAAAGGTATCCTGAACTTGCTCTTTCTATGCTTTTCATCTTAATTTTATGAAGTAATGGATAATATCCAACTTGGGAATGGGATTTCAGGTGTAATGCTAATGAGAAATGTCAGCTATAATTTGTAAGAACATAAGTAGTTCTACTGCACAACTGTGTGTGAGTTTAACCAGCAGAAACCCTTACAGAGGATGTATTGGACTCCTTCCAGGATGAGCTGCATACATTAAAGGATAACCAGAGCTGGAAGTATGCAGTGATTATGGTGCATAATTTATGATATTAGCCTATTTGTCTTTCCCTTTTGAGAGGAAGTTAGTAAGTGGGTTAATTTAATCTTATGTACAGACTTGTGCTTGAAAGTATCTTTAGAGTCTTGTATACACTTTGTTCATGATACAATTGCTAAGGGCCAAGCTTGGTTAAGGAAAAAGAGAACTCTGCAAGTTTTACTACGCAGCTGCCCCTGAATTGAGGAAACTTCAGCCGTGGAAGGAAGACCTCACAATTCCATGCTGAGTCCCATGCCAATGGTCTAACTTCTTTAATACATTTTTGGATGGGTTTACATTTCCCCTCCTCAAGGGGGAATATCTCAAAATATTTTATTCCACAGTCATGGAATTGGCAAAAGCTGATGATAGCAAGTTTGCAAAGCTAAAAATTAGTCACACTTCTGTTTAAGTGTGGAATTTAAAAATAAGAGGGTGGATTCATTCAGGTAGAGACCAATAGAGGCAATAAAACATCAACCATGCAAAAATTATTTTTCATACAAGATTTCCTGCGAATGAACAAGGTCTTCTTCAGTTAAAACAGCAGTTTACCTCCATCTCTCTGGTAACGTCAGCTGTTGCTCACAGATCTTTGCGCAATGTGTCTACAGTATGTGTAAAAGCACGGAGGACTGCTAGAGTCCAGTCCTTGTAGGTGGCATCATTAGCCACAGAAAGGTGGATGGATGGGCTCGCCATTTCCTTCCTTCATACTTGTGTGGTTCCAGATTGATGAAAGCTTCTACTGACAATGTAGAATCTTGTAGAATTGGCAAACATCCCTTAAAGGCTGTACAGAATATTTAGCCGATAAATTGTATTAATTTTTCTCAGTATTTATAATAGAAAAAGTATAAAAGCGAAAACAAATTGCAACACAGCAAACTGCCATATTCAAATGAGTTAAATTAATTCAGTAATATGTAAAGGGAGTTTTAGGATTGGTCTGTAAAACCTTCAGGCATCGTACAAATGTCTGAACTAATTTTGGATTACGTACTAAGTTGGCTGTACAGATGCATACAATGTACTGCACTGGGCAAGTCTGTGTGATGATATTTTTTCCCACTTGGCATCATGAATAGGCTAGTGCTCTGTTTATGTCAGCTACTGTTCAGTAATCTGCTGCATCAATATTCCAAGGTATCACTGGTTACCTCAGAAATAGGTTTTCTTTCATCAAAAGAAATTAAAAGAATGATAATATTCTGCGTGAATGAGATGAGGAAGTTTATTCCAAAATCCTGAGGTTACGCGGATGATTTTTATCAGACCAGTCATGCCAAAGATTGCCAAGTTTACAGGCAGTTTGTATAACATTGTAGTTACAAAAAGTATGCTTGCCAACAAAGATAGCTTCATGGCTGCAGTAATCATTTTCTAAGCAGTAGGATTTTTCCTAAATTTATCTTAGGTCAGATTAAATAGTCATTATTTGAGCTTTCAAATATCCCTGTTTAAATTCATTTCACATTGACAAATCTGCATTCTTAACATTTTAATCAACAATATAGACAGAGGGATTGAGTCCACCATCAGCAAGTTTGCAGATGACACCAAGCTGTGTGGGGTTGTTGATACAACAGAGGGATGGGATGTCATCCAGAGGGACCTGAACAGGCTGGAGAGGTCGGCCCAGGGGAACCTCATGAGGTTCAACAAAAGCAAGTGCAGGGTTCTGCACCCGGGCCAGAACAATCCTCACTATCAATACAGACTAGGGGATGAGGTATTAGAAAGCAGCGCTGAGGAAAGGGACTTGGGGGTGCTGATGGATGAGAAGCTGGACATGAGCAGGCAGCGTGCACTTGCGGCCCAGAAGGCCAATCACATCCTGGGCTGCATCAAAAGATGTGTTGCCAGCTGATCCAGAGAGGTGATTCTGCCACTTTGCTCTGATGAGACCTCACCTGGAGTACTGTGTGCAGGACTGGAGCCCTCAATATAGGAAGGACATGGACCTGATGGAGCAGGTCCAGAGGAGAGGCCACAAAGATGATCAGGGAGTTGGAGCACTTTTGCTACGAGGACAGGCTGAGGGAGCTGGGGTTGTTCAGCCTGGAGAAGAGGAGGCTCTGGGGAGACCTCATAGCAGCCTTCCAGTACCTGAAAGGGGCCTACAGGAAGTCTGGGGAGGGTCTGTTTACAAAGGCCTGCAGTGACAGGAGGAGGGGAAATGGCTTCAAGCTGGAGAAGAGCAGATTAGGATTGGATATTAGGAATAGGTTCTTTACTACGAGGGTGATGGACCACTGGAACAGGTTGCCCAGGGAGGCGGTTGAGGCCCCTTCCCTGGAGATATTCAAGGTGAGGCTTGATAAGGCCCTGGCAACCTGGTGTCATTGGGGGTGTCCCTGCTGACTGCGGGGAGGTCAGACTAGGTGACCCTAGAGGTCCCTTCTGGTCTCTAGGATATAGAATATAGATTCTATATTATCAATTTTTTAATTTTGACAGTATGGTGGTAGATATGCTAACACAGGCTTTAGTTCTCAAGATATCCAGGCCTTAGCTACATGGTGTCCCTCTGCTGTTCCAAATTTCTCTTCTAACCTATGAAGCATTTGCATGCAATAATACTTCTCCTTAATTTGAAGAGAGCAAGCAGTTTTAAAAAGATTAATTATATTATTGATGTAAACACTGACTAGGCAATTAATGTGCTGTGACTGCTACTTGTTATATCAAACTCAATCATTTCATTGTTACCTTGTCCTCCTCCTCATTTGCTTCATCTCCATCTGCTAACTCTTTCATATACTCACACTGCATTGTATGAGGTGCCCAAGCTTACCGGGGCAAAACATTGTCTTCTATGGAAATAGGGTCTAGCTTTACATAACCCTGCAATACCAATGCAGTATTAATGCTTATGCTGCTGGTAATTTGACTTTTCTTTCCTTGTGTGACTTGTGAAAAGTATAATTCCTATTTTGGAGCCAGTTGAGCTACATGCAAGTGAAAGTTAAGAGTAAAAATGATCACATCTCACTAGAGCCTTTAAAAAAGGGTGCTAGTCTAAGCTAGTCATCAAAGATTGTTTCATTATTGTTGCAAGTGATATCATCGCAGGCTGGCATTTCTTAGGAAGGGATGAATGACATTTTCAGAGGATGACTCATTCTGCCCTAATGTAGTAGAGCTTAGTCACCTACTGGAGTTGTCTCTCTGAACTACATACTAAGACCACATGAAAAACTTAGAATTGGTAGATCTTATTTGAATCATACTGCAAGTGCTCTGGGCAAGCCCCCATTTCTGATTCTGTGCTGTGCAACAACTGCTAGAAAACCATTTTTCTCTTGTATTACAATGGTTCTACAAGCATAAATTTTAGCAGTAAATGCCCTGTGCTTTAGGACTTAAATCACTGCTGGATGAAGCACATCATTAAACAATTTAATTAAACAATTAAAATGTCTCATTAGTTATCTCTTAACAATATCTGTTATTAAATACAGAGGAAGAGACCATTGGATATTGGCAGAGTAAAGCTTGCATCAAATAACTCAATATTATATGATGTTCTAAAGTTTGTTTGCAAGTAAATCTCTCTCCTGCTGTTTGCCAAATTAGGGGGCTTTTCCTAATTTTCTTCTGGAATAAAGCCAGGAGGTATCTAAAGGTTTTAGTTCATTCTGATTCAGTTAATTCTTTTAGTTCATTCTGCTGCTGCAGCATCAACACAGATGCAATATTCCCTTCAGAAAGGGCTGGTTTAGCGTAGTAGTGTGGAAATGTAACACAGAAACAGCCATGGGGTTGCCAGCTGCTGTCACTCTGATAAAGCATGAAAGAGGTAAACAGAAAAGTAAAACCAGTGGGATGATTTGATATCAATTCTTATTTTTCTTCCCATTGAGAATGCTTTGTTGGGTTGGCTTTCTTTACTGCCTTCTGCCATAGAAATGTTTTATAACTAGTATACTATAAAAAGTGGTGGTGTAAGCACATGGAAGGTTAGTGAATTTGGTTTGGAATTGGAAATTACTCCCTGTAATGAAGGTCATGGTTTCAAAGCATTTCAAAACAGTGCAGCTAAGGTTTCTCTCTGTCTGCCCTGCTCTACATTGTGTCTCTTGAGCTGGTATTTCACTTAAAATTAGGTAGCAACTGAAAAGAACAAGCTAAATCTATGGGGACTATCAGGGAAACTCCTGCTCAGAGATCAGTGGCATTATTCCCAAGAAAGTTAGTTTCAAAAACAGTCTCTCTGTCATCTGGGTTTCAACTGACAATTTTACCAGTAGCCTTATGAAACAAAAATTGTTGGTTTGGGGCTTTTCTCTGCCATTCTGCTGTCATTACATATCACTGATATAAATCAGCAGGGAATACTGTGATGGCAGAATATATTTAGTTGGCTGCCTTAAGCACTGGGGATTGTGTTCTTGTGCTTCTATTTGTTTGATTTAATACATGTTTGCATAATCAACTGTGTAGCCAATAAACCTCACGTTCATTATAAAAAAAAAACACTATAGCTCTGGTTTTACTTGATCAGCTCTCTGCATAATCATGAAGGTAAGCCACTGGAGTGCAGGCCGTGCTTGTAAAGTATGTCTGCAGCAATGGGGATTTGTTTGTGAATATTGTATTTGGTATTACTGTTTTTTTGCTTTGGTAATATTCTGAGCATCTTGTAGAGTTTGGACCTGCCTTACTTGTGCATTCCTAAGCATTTCCACCCTTCATTATTACACCAAATAAGAGTCTACATAGTGCAACAGTCAAGTTCTATGAAAAGAACAGTAGCAAGCATCAAGTGCATGTATGTTTTTCAACTGGTGCAAGTCAGACAGAAGCTAACACAGATTTTAACTTGGCTTTGTCAGCTGCAAGACACAAAGCCTTTCTGACTTGTTCTAAGGAAAAAAAAAGTCTTCAAAATAGGAAAAGAGGAAGAAGGGGTTGAGAAAGGATGATAGTGCCAGCGTAGGCCTTGCCTGTATAAAAATAAATACATAGTTCACCATTATTTTCAGAAACAGTCCTAAGTTTACAGAACTTTCAAAAGAAATGTTTATATAAGTTATGCTTTAAAGTTTTTGGGCATCTGGTCACCTACTATGTAGTTGAGCTCCTTGTTATTCAATAAGATGATTGGTCTATCTTTTTCACCTAACGATCTTTACTCTAAAAGCTGGGGGTTGGAGAAAGGGAATAACTAATTCCATTAATTCCTCAGTGAAGGATCAAGTTAACAATCAATTGATTTGCCTGTATAGGACCATGTTTTTAAATTAAAAACAGGCCTGACATTTTCATGGGTTTTTTTTATTTCATCGGTGACCTGAGATGATTTCAAGCATGGGCACTAGATTGAGCCAGCTAATACAAGTGAATATTGTATCTAATAGAATTAATTCTTCTGCTCTTTGCACACCATTTTTTTAAATGATTGGAAGCCCCATATTAGAGCCTAAATAGCGTCACTGTTCTAGAGTATGAGCAAAGCATAGCGACAAAGTTTCTTCATTGTAATGCCCCTTAATAATTCCTTTAATAGCCTTATGTTTCATGCAACCAACGTACACTTGCTAGCATTTGTGTACCAACAGAAAAGAGCAAACACTCATGATGCATATGTATTCCTGCACCACCAGAAGTATTATTAATTTTGTTTAGCCTTACTGAGAAAAGGCCAAGGGCAATTCTTACTATTGTTTACTTCTACCTCATGGTGGGGTGTAAAGAAGGGAAAGTCAGATTCTTTTTTTCAGGTTCTCAGTGACAGGAGGAGAGTCATCAGGCCTAGAATGGAACACCGAAAATTCTCGCTTAATGTAAGGAAAAAATGTTTTGTGTCAGTGGTTGGGCACTGGCACAGGTTGTCCAGAGTGGTTGTGGAATCTCCATCCTTTGAGATGCTTGACTGAACTGAGCAACGTTACCTTACACTGAGCTATGCAACTTTTTTCTCATGTATAAAACTGATACGGCTTTGCACGTATCTCATATTAGGGCCACAAAGATGATCAGAGGGCTGGACCATGAAGACAGGCTGAGAAAGTTGGGGTTCAGCCTGACGAAGAGAAGGCTCCGGGGAGACGTTATAGCAGCCTTTGAGTACCTGAAGGGGGCCTACAGGAGAGATGGGAAGGGACTCTTTATCAGGACGTGTAGCGATAGGACAAGGGGTAATGGTTTTAAACTGAAAGAGGCGAGATTTAGATTACGTACCAGAAGGAAATTCTGTGTTGAGCAGGTGGTTGGACTGGTGAACAGACTTTGATAGTTTGTAAAAACAAGACTTTTTTTTGTCCTCTAATTACTATATGCCATAGTTTCATTGGTATATTTATAAATAAAAATTGGCTTGTAATAGCAAAATCCAGGAGTATTTTATTAGCTGGTTACTGGAAACAGGTTGATTTTTCCCCCAGTGCCAGTTTTTGAAAGATATGCCACTAGTGTTTCTCTGGGGCATCCACTCAAGTAGAGCTGAAGAGCTCAGTCTAGTGCTCATTGCTACGAACTTTGGTCTACCCTAACAATGGAGGTATTTGTATACAATATCCAGGATGAAAATAAGATTTTTACGTCTTTGGTAATGGGTATTGGACTGTGGTAAAGAAATGGGGAAAATAAACTCTGTGCTAGGCAGAATTCACCACAAGATGTCTCATGTCTCACCGTATTTTTCACAAAGGTAGGTAGCTATCCAGCTAAGTCTGGTGAGTGCAATGTGAATGACATGATTTAGATTCTTCTGGAGAGTATGTTAAGAACACATAAAAATAGATTGGATGTGGAATCCAGGCATGAAGAATGTGTTCTTCAAGGGCTGATTAAAAATAAATGCATGGAGACTAACATCACTGAATATGAACAAAATTCTCCCAAAGAGGAAGAAAAACGAACATCTGAAGCCAAGGTACAACACTAGAGGAATGATTACACATTATAAAACAGGATGATCAGATCTCATTTGTTATTTCTAACAGCTTTTACTAAGCCAAGTGGAATCTTTAAGGCTAAGGTGTCCCTTTAAAGCCTTGTTTCCTGGCCATATAGTATTTTGGGGCAGGGGTGGGAGTACCTTTAAGTAACTGTCAGGTTTGGGAATCCAGACTAGGGGCTGCACACGGGTGAATCTGTACAAGCATTAGGCACAGTTGTCTATTTTTAGGTGTATGTGCTATATATGTATTTTTAAGAGGAACTGTGTTATGTTCATATACGTATGGTTTCTCCCAGCACTGGAGCAGACTCTCCTATTACTCTGTGACGTTACTTGAGTGAGGTTAGCTTTGTGTCTAGCCACCCTTTTTCTTTAGAACTGTCAAACGAAAGCTTTAAATGCTAATTGCTTTCATGGTTATCCATATGCAAAACAGCACGTATGTCCACTTTGAGGCCTTTACCACCCCGGCAAAGACCGGCGATCCCTTTGCCTGCGCGGGCATCCCCGAGCAGCAGCTGCCGGCGGTGTCGGGACCGCGCAGTGCCGAGCGCCGGGCGGCTTGGTGCGGGGGCGGGGCGGCGGGGCAGCTCTGGCTGCTCCCTCACCTGTGCGCGCCCGTCGTACAGGTGTCTGTGTCGGCGTAGAGAGGGACCTCCGGTACCACTCGCCCTGCAGGAGGCGGGGAGGGTTCACTTTACTAATCACGGTCGCGGGGCCGCCCCGCGGGAGTCGTTCCGGGGCCGTCTAACTTTCAGATTGGCTTTCGCTGCCGGTGCGGAGCCTCCCCCCCGCCGCCCCCTCCTTCCCCTCTCCGCCTGGGCCGGGGTCCGGCGCGGCTGCTGCTCCCCGGGCGGGGCGGGGCAAAGCCGCCCCCTCTCGCCGCCGCGCTCCGCCCGCTGCTCAAGCCGGCGCCCGCCTTGGAGCCGGTGC
>VXBJ01001423.1:923075-1031591 GCA_013400055.1 Nycticryphes semicollaris | reverse complement strand
TGCCGGCCCCGGCTCAGGCCTCGGCCGCTGCCCACCCCGCGCCGCTGAAGTTTTATTTTTAGCACCGATTTATGTAACTGCCGGTGCCCGTGTTGCCAGCCCCCTTCGACTCCGTTTGGTAAAAATGATCTTTTAGTTTTCGAAGCGTGTGTCGGTTGCAGGTAGATGGGCTGCCTGAGGGCAGTCCGCTTGTTAGCAGCTGCTTACTGATATTCCAGTACTAATTAGAAAACCCCTCTGTCAGTTTTTGGGTTTGTTTTTTCTTTCTTTTTTTCTTTTTTTTTTTTTTTAAATGAAGCTAATGCATGCAAGGATCAGGGAGCAGTTCTGCTTGATTTAGTTGTCTCCGTGTGTCACAGTTACTGATATGTCTGCAAACTAAAGCTGTGTCTCTAATTGAATATGGTCTTGTGTCAATCAAATTTAAATAGTTGTATCTTAGATAAGATTCATTTTATTGGTTTTCTTTGGGTTCTTGGGAAAACAGCAAAGAGGGAAAAGCAGTGAGAAGTCTTCCCTTCAAGTTGTTGAATGTACTATTTGTGTTGTCAGATAACAAGGGCATCAGCATCATTTAACATTCCCTGACCATGCTGTGGAGCAAAGACTGAGAGGAAATGAGATAGGAGTATTTAGCCATTGGGGATGGATTACATATAGACTCACCAGGTGCACACACAGTTAAACATACAGAAACTTCTTGTGAAGAGTTTATTTTAATCAACTGTAAGCATTAGAATGAAAAAAACCCCAACCCTAAAATAAGAGGCCTCTAAAGATAGTAATTATTAGTTTAATTCCTTTTCAGGGAAAAATAAAAAAATATAAGAAGAGAAAACTTCATCAAGGTGATACTATGGTAATCCCGGACTCAATTGCCTTCTGCAGTGTAGCACCATGCGGTCACAGATGGTATCCTACATGAAACCTCATGGTCAGGCTCAGCCTTAGTATTTAAGACACTGCTCTTCTAGGGATTGAAGTACATAATTTGGCAAAACATGTTACGTAGCCTTTTGGTTTCATTCTCCTTTTTATTTTAACATCAACTAATTGACCATTTTATTTATCAGTTTGCTTGTTTGTACTTTTAAACCTTCAAATGGCATTGAGATTTTAAAGAGTTGTTTTTTTGTTGGTGATGTTTTTCTGTTGTTCTCATGTGGTGTTTGTTGTGCTTTTAATTCTATTTGTTTTATTTGGCTCAGGAAGTTATAAAGATTATGTCAGATATTCATAATGGACATCTCTTTTTCCTAATGTGTGTCAGCAAAATGGATTGGTAGTTACCATTCATTTCCTGGGTGCTAGATGATTACGTCAGAGAAATCACCATGACATTTTGGGTTGGCAGTATTGTAATTAACCTTACTAAAAAGCTAATAATAGAATTTAACAATATTTAACTGTGCTTCCTCTCCCAGTCACCAGTCTGTCAGGCAAATGACATGCATTGGGAGGTCAGGGCATGGAAAAGCACGTTGCAGGTTCCTGTGTTGCTACTATTTTTTAAAGTGTTTTGTTTTATTTTATTAAATGGAAAATTCAGTTCCTGGCAATGTCAGTCTCGTGATTTCAACAACATTAAACCTAATCATTACCATTATTTAATAACAGCAACATTTTTCAGGCTTCAGACAGAATTCAGTTCTGATTCTCCTTAGTCAATCCTCCTGGACTTAGTGTTTACATGGGATAGCTCTTGCTCAGTTGTGCAGGGATATGGACATTACCTTTGCTTGTTCTTGTCGTTGAAAGAAGTAGAAAAGGTAATGTTTCTTCATCAAAGCAACTTGTATGCGTTTAGGAGTAGTTGAACTTCTCAAGATTTCAGAGATGAAAAGATTCTCTTCTGTTTCATTTGTGTCTCATGTATGAAAGTTGGAACATGGATGTTCTATGTAATTTTTGTGGGTTTTTTTTCTGTAAATGAAATATTAAAATGAATCACGTAATAAAATTATATCTCTGCCTGTAAAGATGCAAATGTAGACCAGTGAAGGAAAGGGATTTCTAGGAATGAAACTGTACTTTTTCTTTCTTAAAAAAAATCACCGTTGTCATGAATATAGTTTATTAAATACTATGTTGGGTTTTTTTAAATATATTTTTTCCTTATTCTGTTAGTTTGGTGTGTGGAATTAGTACTGTTTTGAAGTTCTGAAATAGAGCAACAAAGAGCCTTTACTTTGGTGTTCAGGTGAATTTTTTTTTTTTTTTTTTTTTTGAGGGCTGGGGCTTGTTGAATTGGAGCCATAGAGCACTTCAGGGCAGCCCAGGATCTCTTGACATAACTCAGTCAATGGCACCATTGCATTGAAATTGAATGAAGTTGCTTAAAATCAAAGAATTAATGAATTTTTCCGGTGGCTTTCCTCTTTCCACTTGGCTGCTATTAAAAAACAAAAAAAGTAAAGTACCAGTGGCTGGATCTGTCTTGGTGAGTGTCTCATCAGTAGTGGGTCTCCTGCTGCTGTGAAGCTGTCACAGGGTGGCTCATCCAAAACGCAGAGCTGCAATAGCAGGCCTGAGTGTTAAGCCATGCGGTAGAGCCAAGTGTCTGGGCACGGGGCAGCAACATGCATGTGCTGAGACCTAAATAATAAGCTGGGTCACTTGCAAGGGATGTAGCTGTGAGTGCTATGTTAATTCTGGAAACTTTCAGGTTAGTCTTTAAAATGCTGCTTCCTACTGATAGGTTCCTGCAGCCCTAGCGCAGCATTACTGCCATGCTTCCATTCCCAAGTGTGCTTCCCCCGTGCCATGCAGGATCAGATGCAGCTGCCTGTCATACCACAGGTTCTCAGGAGTCTGATCTGGGAATTGGAGTCCTGGGGCAGAAGCAGAGACTGCTTGCAAGTTGTCTGGTATGGGAAAGGGAAACTGATGCTGAAAGAAGGGGATTTTGTACTTTGTGCTTGGAACTTTCTTGGTTTGTGGATCTACTGTCTCTGATCAACTGTTTACAAAGTATTAAGCAAGTATTTGGTCATCCCTGAAGTGGTGAGGCAGTTGGTCTATGTGATTGTTGTAGTTCCCTACCAACTGAACTATTCAAACAGTATCTCCTAGGTCATGTATCAGGTCGTAAGAAGTCAAATTGTTCTGCTGTTCACTTCAACAGTAATCAGTTTAAAGTACATGAATAGACGTATCTGCTTTAAGTCCCTGCAACTTCAGAGTTGCCCACAAAAGTTGTGCTTGCCCCTTCCCAGGAGTTGTTCAAGGACAGGTTGGATGGGACTTTGAGTAGGCTGGTCTAGCAGAAGGTGTCCCTGCCCATGGCAGATGCTTGGAACTAGATGATCTTTAAGGCATCTTCCAATCCAAGCCATTCTGGGATTCATAGTTATAACAGCAGTTGTGGGAAACCTATAGAGGGATCCATCAGTTACTCTGTAGGATGAGAAAAGCTTTCTTCTTTCCCTTTTCCCGGTTGGTTTCCCATCTTTTATTCAGGTCCCGTGAAGTGAAGCAGTATACTTTACAGCATGGGGTTTCAGTCTGTGTTCTATAGGTTGTCTCTACAGGATGAACGTACTGTTATCTGTTAAATCTGTAGTTAGAGTTCTTCCACTGCAGAATTTTGAGGGCCCAAATGTTTGAGTTTGTTGCTTTTGTTGTTTGTTTGTTTGTTTTTCAAAAAAACCAAAAGGCTGAAAACAACTGCAGCTTAACATACACCAAAATATCTGGTCCATTCCAATGTCAGACTATTATTTGTGGAAGGTGTCCTAAGTCATACTTTTCGGCAGGTCAAGTAATGCCTTGAATGAATAGATGCGTTTGTATCAGGACCATTAGGCAGCCTAGGAGTTAAATGTTCTGCAAATTGTCGATGAAGTTGAAATTCTGATCAGAAGAATATAAAAGCCCTACGTGGGAGATTCTGTGATGGAAGAATGACTCCTGCAGATGCAGTGTCCCTGTGGGCTCATTTCCTCTGATTTGTGTTGGACTCAGAGTTGGAAGAGTTCTGCTGGTTCTGCACTCCTGTCCTTTTACTGTCCGTAGTACTAGTATCTGGCAATCTCTGGTGTACTGAGGAATTCTCAATACACTTTTTCTTTCTATTTATTTTTTTTTAAATTTTTATCTTTAAGTCAAATGTGAATGTGACAAGAAGTATGCTCTTGATTTCAGTCTATTCAAATATGTAATAAGCATAAAAGTGCTAGTTGAGAGCTCAGTGCTATTTAAGCCATTTCCCAAAGTGCCAGTTCTTGCTCAGTGGGCTGGTTGCTTTTTTAGACTTGTTATGACAGATGTAGCTTGGGAAATATACGTCAGTCTAATCCTTTAGCTTCCAGCAGAAATGATTTGTAGGACTGTGAGGCTAGTGTCTCATGTTTTCAGAATCTATTGAATGATCGGTTCTGCATTATATCTAGTAGATCTTAATAATTTGGACTTCTCTAAAGTACTATTAACTGCGCTCAAGTGTTCTTTTAAGGAGTCCACAGGCTAATATGGATTATTTAAAATGTTGAATCTGTTAAAGCAATAATTGGTGTAAAACCCAATGCACTGGACCCAAGATGTATATTGACTGTGTATAGCAGCCAGGAGGAGATAATGACATACTTTCATTAAGATGTATAAACAGTTTTATTATGCAAATGTTGTTTGTTTTGACTTCCAAGTGACAAGCGGATGATTACAGTCCTTATTCATAAAATATACACTGTTCTGTTTGCCTAGATGAATTCCTAGTATATTCATATTTTCTCTGTAAACCAATTAAAGACTAATTTGTTGTAGCATAATCCTCTTAATATTATCATTGAAAAAAATATATGCCATTCAGACATGAAGTATTGTATTCTATTTTTTTTTAGTAG
The DNA here is from genome assembly GCA_013400055.1 of Nycticryphes semicollaris. NCBI lineage: Eukaryota > Metazoa > Chordata > Aves > Charadriiformes > Rostratulidae > Nycticryphes > Nycticryphes semicollaris. The sequence continues at coordinate 1,026,750 of VXBJ01001423.1, read as the reverse complement.
ACTGGATGAATCTTTAAATTGACACATCCTAAACAAGGAATGGATTTTAAAAATTGGGCTTTCTGCTTTTGGCTTAGCTGTAGTCAGTAACTTTTTCTGATCATTTGAGGGAGGAATTCTGAAACCTGGCAAAAAGACTGTAAAGTGAGAGATTCAACATCATTGTTCATTTAACAAATTCACTGTACCCTGATGCTTTAAGAAAAAAAAACAATATTCTATGAATAATGAGGAAGAGAAACTACCTTTTGAAGGATCAGCACAGGTTTCTTAAGTCGCTCTTCTTCAGTGCCTTTGCTGATCTCTTAATTGTTCCAGGTCTGAGCAGCTCAGGAAGAGTTGAAGGATATGCAGAGACCTGAAGAAGATACACCACTTGTTTCCAGCACAGAGATCTAACTGATATGATTGGCCATGCTACTATCTCACTCTCCTATTTTGAACCTGCTAGTCCCTGTTTTCCTTCTGGCACCCGTGATTCCGAGTGCTGTGGCATCAGGAACTGATCAGATCTTACCAGGCTGAGTTACCAAAATGTTCTTGTCAGAGTAGCTTCTAGCTAACATGTGGTTCACAGAAACTATTCTACACTGATATAACTTAGTGCTGTACATGAAGAACGGTGCTGGACTGTGGTCCATTTCTGGGACATCAACATAACCTGTTATCTGTTATAACTTAAGGAAAATCAGAAGTTAGAATTAAAGTTCTGAAAAAGAAATATTTCTGGAAATGTTCTCTGTGAATTTGCTGTGCCAGGAGTCTGTAGATTTACCTCATACCTGAGAACTTTAGATGCTTTTCATTCCTGACCTTAGTCAGAAAAAAGCACTACCTTCACAAATGTTTCCTCCATCTATTTGAGACTGATTATTTTTCTACTTTGTGGCTGATATCAAGTCACTTGAGCTTCTATGGACACTCCGATAATATTGGAAAAAACTAAAGCACGGGGCAGAATCAAACAGACTTTGCTCCTGCTCTGCTACTCAAAGTATAAGTCGTTTCTATGCATCCTAAAGGAGAGTAAGCTGTTTTGTCACTTCTGCCAGAAAGAAATAATGAAAATTTGATAAATAATGCAAGGATGCACAGTTGCCAGGAGCATTGTGTTTCAGGGCCAAAAAAAAAAAAAATCCAAGAATACATAGTGAGGTATTCAAAGGTTCATTTTTATGTACATCTTCTATAGCAAGTTAAGGAATCACCCAGCAAAATGTTCAGTCTGTCCCTGTGCTCCCTGGGGGAGCAATAAGCAGTTTTGCTAGGTAGGTAGCTACAATATTTGAACATCTCCCAGTGCTGTTTTCAAAATAATAATAGTAATGCAACAGAAGATGAGAATTGTACATCCAGATTCGTATGAATTGAGTAAACTAAGCTTATCCTCTGAAATCAAATGGAAATGGCTTTACTTGTACGAGAAACTCTCTTTAGTGTCTTGATATGTGACCTATTTCAATAATCCTGGAATGTTTTTGATTAGCTAAAGCTTATTTATGTGTCTTTTTCTTGTTGGCACATTTGGCAGCTAATAAGACTTTACATGAAGAAGGAATTACCAGAACACTTTATTTACTCAGTGATCATGCTGTTCAGGGCCCATTTGGTCTCTTTTCGTAGTTTGCTTTCAATCTGTGTGCACAGCTGCAACTTTTCCTTGATAGTTTCTGATGGTTTCTTCTTCTATTCTCATATTATTATTATTATTTTATATTTTTTTTGGGTGTGGGGAGGGGGGCAGGGGAGGGAAGTAATGTAAAACTTGCTGCTGCTTTTTTTAATGTGCAAATGCTGGGGACTTCAGAAAGGAGGGGAATGTCAATAGAAAATATTGAAGCTAAGGGACAATTTACGTCATGGCCTTCCTTTGGGAAGGGGTAATTGCATTGCAATTTTAACAGTGTGATTTATTTTTTATTCTTAAGTAAAGTATGTGGTAACTTTGTGTACCAGATGTCAGTATTGGCCTGTTGGGACAGATAGCAAGACAAATACGTGGTTTGATAGTGTGATGCTCTTTCTATCGCTGTGTAAAACAGCTAATCCAACAGAGCTGTAAACAGGAGAAACAAAAGATTTGGAACCATTGTGGGTTTTCTTAGGAATTCTTCTTTATCTGTCTCTCTTCCTCTTGTGCTGTGATGGCTTACATGAACAGTGCCTGCAGAAGTTATGTTTGAATTTCCAATTGAATGTATAATTTCTGCTGTGCTTGCTATGCTTGCTATTTACAAACACTAACAATATTGAGGCCATATGCTTCATCCCTCGATGGGCTCTCTGGAAGTAAAGAGGCAAGCAGATGTGAACACAGCAGACAGGGTTCTGTTTGCAACAGCTGAATGCCTGTTTGTCCTATAAACGATGCACTTAGGTTTAAGTGAGAAATTGTTAATCCAACTGATCCTGCACGATTAGGGAATTTGTATGCATTGTTTGTAATCTAAAGTAGTAGGCTTGCAGTAATAATCAGTTTTTCAACCAAGCAATTCTTGCTCATTGTACATCATGCAGGATTGAGGAGATGGGTGTCCATATGATACATAATAAATGACAGCCGAAGTAGAAGTAGTTTTAGCTGTGTGAGCCTTAAAAGCAGTGTGATGTTTAAAAGCTTTACAACGCTCTTGTGTATCTCTCGGGTATGTTGATGTGAGTGATGGCCCAGCTTCCATCATAAATGGTTCTGATTTAGCTGAGGTGTGATACCTCATAGATTATGAGTAAAAAGTCTAGCTGAGGTGGGTGTACCACATCTCCAGTACTCAGAAGACATGTACTTGTGACGTGACTTGTTTAAATGAGGAATATCCATTGTCATTGTACTAGTCCTTAATATTCAGGTACAGTGACCATGGTATTGGAGAGGGAGTAGGAAAGCAAAATTTGTAGCACTTGCTATTTCTGATCAGCAACTTGGCTTGGATAAGGTCACTTCTGTTCATCTGCAGTTAGGAAGATATTATTTTCAATGTAAAGCACTAAGAAATCTGTGGTAGAAAAATTACTGTATATATATAACTTAAGTTTTTTTTATCTGCTATTAATCTAATATATTTTTCAGTACTGCTGCAAAATTGTCTCAGTCCTGGATGCCATTTCCTGGGGTGCAAGACACCAAAAAAAAAAAGAAAAAGAAAACCCTCTGTTTATGCTGGGTAAAAACTCAGTAGGCTGTGGATTCTATACCTGCTTCCCATTGTGGACAACATACACTGTTACCTGTGACTTTGCATGTATATATAAATGTATCAATGTATCATAATTATCCATTGTATAATTATTATACATTATATATTTATATGAAAATTTCATTAAACTCATCTACTTACTAATATACAACCAGTTATAAATGCAAAATAGTTATGTTTTAAGGGCTTTCTTTAGAACTAGTATTTTTCTTTCTCTAGACATTAATTCTTGCCTCATATGCATGTAGTGTTAAGGAGTATGTATGAATGCATTAATTCCTAAACTAGAGTTTTTTGCTTTCTAAATAATAATAATGATAAAAAGCTATCAAGAACAGAAGTTAGCCCAACAGTATCCTGCTATTCTGATTCCTTCTTTCTCCACACAACATTTTGAAATGCTTATTTTTTTAGGTTGGTAGGTTTTATGCTGTCTCTAAAAGGGATCTGAGTCTGGTTTTTTTTTTTGGTGATTCAAACTCTGAATAATATTATGAGGACTTGGTTCTTTGTAGTTTGCCTCTTTGTAAATCAAGTATTAAATACTAGAATCATTAAGTGTACCTCAACTTCCCTTCCCAGTACAGTTATTTTGGGTAGTAATAGGGATTTCTGTGATCTGTCCCTAGCGATTCGGGGCTCAGACGTGACTGAATTAATTCTGCTTAAAGACTTGTTAATCACGGGTCAGCTGAGCTGCAGTAACCAACCATGTGCAACTTGCAGCCTGTGGGGAGCATGAGGTGAAGTATTTGAGCTTGACCTGCTTTAATCAAGACTTAGGCCAATACATGTTACCTTTTTAGATTTTATGAAGTGGGTGCACAGACAGTCCCTAATGTGGCTCTGCTGATAAGTGCGGGCTCAGACCGTCAAACTGCTCCTGGCTGATGTTTGAAGTCTGATCTCCCTGTTTTGCAGAAGTGCATGGCAATGTGCGTAAGTTCATTTCTATGCAGAACATGTAGACGTGCACATGCTTAATAGTAGTTTGATCATACTTATGTAAATTGAGCTTGGTGTCCAGAACTTCTCCACTGCTCAGTTTCTGCCCCTCCTGTTCCTGTGGGGGGTCAGCTTGGACCTGTTGGGGTTTGTCTGGGTTCTGCCACGAGGCCAGCCTTGTGGCTGCTGCCATTGTCCATTCAAACTGCACAGACTTGAGTCTGAGGGTCCAACAGGCTTGAGGGAGGAATTGGGAGCTTGTGCTGCATTGTACTCTAGGCCACACACATGCTCATGTGCATGGTGGTGAGGACAGTCCGTCTGTTGAACCATGGACCTCTTTGGCAAATGCTCACGCTTGGCTGAAGCCAGCACTTCAGTCAGTCACGGGGACTATTCCAGAGCATTTAGCAAAGGCAGATGAGATTTGTAGGCAGACTAACCTTGGGGTAAGTGGTTTGCAGACATCTGCAGCTGGCAGAATGAGTGTATGGAGCTGGGTGGTGAGCTCTACCAGTCTTTGCCTTCATAAAGGGGTCTGGCCACCCAAGCAGGAGGTACATTTACCCTTTACTGCCTAGCTGTCAAATGGCAATTATGAAACCAGGCTTCTCTGTAAAGCACTAGGAGATTTGTGTGAGAAAATAATTATACAAGAGCTAGGTATGTACTAATTGTTAATCCATTACGTTGGTGGGATTTAATCACATGCTCCAGTGTTACATGAAATAACAAGGCTTTCCTGACATGGAGTGTATGTGAATGAGTGTGGTGCTGATAGAATCTTACGGAACCACATTCATGTTAAGAGTCAGTTTTGCGGTTTTACTCAGCACTTCTTTTCTTTTATGATTGTGATTGTTGTGTGATTAGAAGGAGGAAATCATAAAGCAGAGACTATTTCTTTAAAAACTCAATGTATTTACATCCACATGTATGCACATCATGCTACCAGAATATAGTCATGTTTAGAGGGTTAATTTCTATCCATAGTTTAGTTCACATGTATTTTACCTTGAATGCCAATGGAAAAAAGTAGTGCCTGAAAGAATTGGTTAACCACATCAGAATACCTAAAAGGTTATCGTATCACCAAATGTGAGAAAACATCTTTCAACACTGCATACTTTGAACTTATCTTTCTAGTAATAAGTTGCTCAAATAAGGAGAGATTACATCCAACACTGATTAAAAACACAATATATGTACATACATTTACATAACAATTAGGTATTTTATCCAATACCCCTTTATTGTCTTCACAGAGAAGACCAAATGCCAGCTCTTATAAAGTCTGCCTTGAAGGCAGCCACTATCAAAGCTTCACAGGATCTAAAATTTTTAAATAGGCTCATTCATCTGTAAAACACTCCTCTCACCACTTGAGCTTTTTTAAAGTTATTTGATAAAGCCAGCAACATATTTACTATGATTTTACATGTCTATGCAGAGGAGGTGATCCTTGTTAAGGTAAACCATTATGCCCTATTTTATGAGTGGAAGGAGGTACAGGCACATATTGAAGAAGAGTAGCCGGGCTTACTTTGGCCTATAGACTTTGCAATTAGTTTTCAGAATACCATTGCATGCCTAAAAGAGCTGTTTTATGCTCTGCTGTCTTCACAGCAAAGTATACAATCTCCCCTCTGTCTTGTAGGCATTTCCTGTACTAGGAATTTTTTGCTGAAATTTCCCACTCTTGCTGCTTCTGTTTCAGCTCATTGGCTGCTGTTCTAATGAGGGCACTTGGGACTTCCTCTTAATTCAAGCACTGCATTGTGTAAACTCCTAAACAGGGTCAGACAACATAGTGTTGCCAGCTGCACATCTGCAGCCATCTGGATTTGTGGTAGGAGCAGTGAAATGGACATTGTGCAGCAGAGTTGAAAGAGTGACAAGAGTGGTGCAAATCATATTTGCGGAAAACCATAAAGCAAATGCCCCATATTTGATCTACACGATGTACAGAATCGATATTGAAATGGTCTTTCTACATGTATATGTATCAAATAAAGACAAATGGTATATGCTACTGCTATGCAATACTCTGAAAAAGCTTGCCAGCTAATTCACTACTGTTACATTGTTAAGAGGAGTAAGTAATTATTAAAACTCTTGATGCTCATAAACAGTCCTCTGCTCCCACTTCTATGCCTTCATTAAGATTCTGTTTCTACTAAACATCACTTCAGTATATTAATTTATTATCATAATGTTCTTAAGGAGAAATAATTGCACAGTGAAGTCACAGCTTTTGAATCTGAGGAAAGAAATGCAGGTGAATGGTCACGCATTGTGTCGTATCTGGGTTTACTAGTTGGTTTTGGGGGGTGTCTGGAAGAGGGACTTTGATCACTTTTTCTTTCTGATCTTTACTCACTGATCAGCATCTCTAGTGACCATTCTAAGAATAGCATCATGGGTCTGCCTGAAGTTGGTGAAGCTGCGGAAGTTAACTTTAGTAGAGCCATGGTTTGATTTGTTTTGACTGTGTCCCTGAAGCGCCAATGCAAGTTGCAGTCTCTACTTTTCTTTGAAAGCTTTTATTTGGCCGTTTGTTTCCTGGCTTTCACAGGCACTAGAAATGTGGATTAATAATGTCAGGGTTTGTTACTCAGTAGTTTTACTGCTGGTTTTATGCTGAATATACATATTGCACACGAGTAACTCTGATGTGAGACAGGTCAGAATGAAGTTGTATTTTTAGATCAGATGTTTCCCATGCAATGCCTTTTAAAGAGTTTTTAACTCATTTTTAGTGGCATCTGGATCCTCTGCAGTAATTGCTTACAATGTGAAGGCTATAAAGCATTACATAAGAAGAATGACTTTAAGGTAATACACTGAGAAGTGGGCATTACAGTTTTGGACTTTTCTTTCTGATTTATCTGACATGTTAAGCTTCTTTTCCCAAATATTGAGTATGACTTCCCTGTAAAATTGGCTTGGCCTCATTGTTTGTTTGTTTTATTATTATCTCCTTGGGATGGCATTCATAGCTAAGCTGTTTCCACACTTTGACTGAAGTATTGCTCTTAATCTAGAGTGGTATAGGCTTTCATGACTAATCCAGCCACTGTTGAATTTAGTGGGGATGTTACCTTTGATTTCAGCTGGAAAAAGATAATGACCTTAATGTATTTGGTGGGTTGGCAATTACACTGTGGACTAAGATACTTGTAAAGGAAGAGGTGCTTATACAGAGGCCATTATGACTGGAGTGGAGCTAATTCTGTGCTTTCAAAGAAAGCTTTTTATTATTTTTATTAATTTTTAATAAAAAAGTGTAGAATTGTTTTATTGAGCTGTCTACTTAGATTTATCATTATGAATCAAATACAAATTGACAGTAGCAAACATAAATGAAAAATAATTATATGTGTATGTTTTGCAGACAAAACAATTTTTGTGGAATCTTACAGGTATTAATCATATGTGCAGCCTCTTTTTCTCATAGTTATATTAAAACACAGGATGTTTGTGCTGGTGCAGTGTTTGATCCTTCACTTTCAGTTTTTTGATACCTATGGCATTTCAGTGAAAGTAGCTTTTCTTGAACTGATCTCAGGAATAATGTATCTACAAAATGTGTCTGGCCTTGAGGAGAATTGAGATAGAAGTAAGACAGTGTGAAAAGCAGGAAATTCAGATATTTTCCTTACTTTGAGCCTCTGAGAACAGTTGGCTCCAGTCATATACTGACTGTAAAACCACTTCTTTGTGACCAGAATCTCTAAGAGATGCCTTTTATGTGATCAGTTCTTATTCAAACAGCGATGAAAGGCCATTTATGTTAAATTTTGCAATTGAATGTTCATCCTGGGTAGAAGAGTGCAAGTGTATAGATCACCTAAGGTTTAAAGCATAAAATAACATTGCTGTTGGAAATAAGTTATGGTATGAGTATTGTAAACCTTGGTATTGGTGCGATCCAGAGGGCCCTGAACAGGTTGGAGAGTTGGCCTGTGCAAACCTCATGAAGTTCAACCAGGCCAAGTGCAAGGTCCTGCACCTGGGTCACAGCAGTCCCAGGCACAATAGATTGAGAGCATCCCTGAGGCGAAGGACTTGAGGGATATTGGTGGGTGCGAAGCTCAGCATGAGCCAGCAGTGTGCACTGGCAGCCCAGAAAGCTAAATGCATCCTGGGCTGTGTCAAAAGAAGTGTGGCCAACAGGTCAAGGGAGGTGATTCTACTCTTCCTCTCTGCTCTGGTGAGACTGCACTCAGAGGACTGTGTCCGGCTTTGGGGTCCTCAGCAGAAGAAGGTCACGGACCTGTTGGAACGGGTCCAGTGGAAGGCCACGAAGATGATCAGAGGGCTGAAGCACCTCTCCTGTGAGGACAGGCTGAGAGAGTTGGAGTTATTCAGCCTGCAGAAGGCTCTGGGGAGAGACCTCATTGTGGCCCTTCAGTACTTAAAGGGGACTTATAAGAAAGATGGGGACAAACCCTTTAGCAGGGCCTGTTGCAGTAGAACCAAGGGGTAATTTAAGCTAGAAGAGTGTAAATTTAGACTAGACATAAGGTTGAAATGTTTTACAGTGAGGTTAGTGAAACACTGGAACACGATGCCCAGAGAGGTGGTAGATGCCCCATCCCTGGAAACATTTAAGATCAGACTGGACAGGGCTATTAACAACCTGGTCTAGTGGAAGGCGCTGCTTATTGCAGGGTGGTTGGACTAATTGACCTTTAAAGCACCCTTCCAACCCAAACTATTCTATGATTTTATGATAAATGATGGGGCTTTGAATGTTTTGTTTTTTCTTTGCAAATATTATAGTATTTTAAAGGTTGAAGTGAAGCATCTGGAAAAAAAATTATTAATGTAAAGTTCTTTTTCAAAATCACTAATGAAATAATTATATGTAATAACAGCCTTTTTAAAGTATCATTCAGAGGTCGAGAGACTAAAATTAGGTGATCTGTAGTCATATCACAGCCCATTTTTTCCTCATCATATATGTTTGTAGGGTGAAGTGTGGAGCTTGAAAGCTTTGCATAATGGCATCCTCATTTTTGCAAAAAGAAAACGAGAACAACTTAAAACCTGTATGAATTCTGTATTATAAGAACCTTATCTGGAACATTACAATCTGAAGGAACTTTGCATTTTGAAATGTAATTGATGCTTTTAGTAAGCGGTTTTGAGAGAATTCATTTCTCTTCCATTCACCATTTTCAGATCAAGATTACTAGGTTTTTTAAGTGTTGAGAATTTTCTCTAGATTAATCTTTTTTCCAAGCTTTTTTTTTATTATTTAAAATTAGAAAATCTTGCTGCACAAGCGAAAAAGTTCTCACCAAAGTCTGTTACCTGCTACCTCTTGGAACGTGTTCACCAAGAATACTTGTCTCGTCTAACTGCTGGCATAGTTTCAAAATAATATTTCTGGAGCCAGGTGCCAGACACTTATTTGGCCCCCAGACTGCCATGTTAGCATTTCTGAGCTTGTTTTCCTAGTGTGCTGGCCATTTCTAATCCCCTGGAGAACTGCAGTGCAGAGCAGCTGGATACTGTTCATCTCATAGCGATGTAAAAGGTTTAGTAGACGTGAGTGGGGGAAATAATGCCAAGCGCAGTGGGTAAAGCAGACTGAACACGGAGCGAATGTTCCTGTCAATGCGGAGCTCGGTGGGGCTGGTGCACCCTATGGGGCTTCTAGTTCACCTCTTTGCTTCTGTCATGGAGCATCAAATGAGGGACCTGCTGTCACGCGCCAAGACTTGCCCTCTGGCGATGGCACAAAGCCATTCTCTTAGATTCAAAATAGCAGAGTCCTGGCAACTGTTTCTCAAAAATGATCTTCTACATCACCAAACTTTGCTGTGGTGTCGTGTGATTGCAGCCTGGTGACAGAGTTCTGCTGTGCAAAAGCTATGTGTGTTGGATAATGCCGGCATGGTCTAGCTGTTTGCATATATGATCAATTGCTCAGGGAAAAAAAAAAAAGGAAGTGGGGGAAGTAAGATTTTAGAGACACTGCACTTAAAAAATATTTTTTTTTTTTCAGTCATATGATAAAGTAATGAATGAAATAATTCAGTGAATGATGAGGTTGTCCATGTCTCTGTAATTATGTGCACATGGGGTCTACTTGAAGCTCCCTGGTTATAAATGATTGGTTATTATGGGCCTCTTGCTTTCAAATGGCAATAAAAACTTCATGAAGTGTGCAACCTTTATCATTATGTACTACGTGTACAGTGTATTACAAAGAGCAGTAGAGAATATTTGTCCCTGTCAGAAGTAGCATTAGCGTTAGTAGCATATAGCCATACTCTGCACTACAGAGAAATAAGTAAAGCAGATATTATATATCTAATAGTCAAATATTCTTATACTGCTGTTCTTCTTTTGTAAGTGGCCGTGACCAAATATATACCAAGAACTCTAATAAAATTTCAATATTTTCTCAAAAAATGAAGAGTATATATTATTAAAACAAAATTTAAAGGTAAAAAAGGCTGAGTCTATTTTTCCTCATCTTCCTCTAGAAAAGCAATTTTCTTTTCTCCAGACCTTCAGAAGCTGCTATGCGTTATTGTCCTACATCTCCATGCTGAATGCAAGGGGGGATATTTTGAATTTGATCTGTAGCAGACAGATTTATCTACGACTTTTTTTTATTTTATTATTTTCCTCAAAACTACTGGTCATTTTTTACCACAGAAAATTTGCTTCTGTGGAAATCAACTAGGGCATTTGCTGTCAGTTTAAGCAAGCAAGAAGCAATGAGAACAAGAAAAACACAAAGAAAATGGCCTCAAGGGAAAGCTCTGCATAATGAACTTGAAATTGCTACTGCTGGAAATACTGTTGCTGCTTTTCCTGCCAGGGCTGTCACCTCATACAGCAATTTTAGCTTAAAGCAGCGTGTGGGGTTTATCTATAGCACCACTAAAGACAGAGGTTTGTGCTGCACCATTTTCCAAACTCTAGAGACCACTGTGCTCTCTGGTATGTTGATGGCATTTTTAAAGGGGAAATAGGCCAACAATGGTCCATCATCTGGCCAGAAGTTAAAAAAGATTAAGAACGGGAACAACAAAGTCTATGAACGCCATATTTTTGAAAGAAATCTACCCCATGCTTTTGAAGTGGGAGCTCCCAAGTCGAATGAGGAGGCCATGCAGTTTAAGTGATAACCGTTTGCCTAGAGACAGAGATCATCCTCAAGATTTTTAGCTCCAGTTCTCAGCTTATCTTCCTGCCTGATAAGGAAGCATGAGGAAGTTCATTCTGAAGAGAGAAGCAGAGCTTTGCCTGAGATGCTGAAGAAGTCAGAAGAGAAATTATAGTGCAGCGTATTGTCAACTGTTCTTCTTGAGAAGTTCAGAACATGGATGACTATTTAGTCGTCGTCTTAATGCAAGAACAGTTTTTCAGTGTTACTCATCTATACAAGTGGTTGCTGTAGCTACAGTATAACCCTGAGAGTTGGCAGAAAGGGAATCGTGTATTCTACCACGTTCCCTGGCCCGTATGAAATATTTCGTGAACATTTGTAGACCTTAAAGTAGGTGTTAGCTGGAAAGATCTATGAATATGTACACAGACATTTCTTTCCTAATTCCAAATAGAGAATATCAACCTTAAATTTCGGGATTTATCTTGTTTAAATGCATTAATGTGCCCTTGGATATTTTGTAATCCAAATGAATTTTTAATTCTTACTTGAATCCTGGTGGGTTGTTTTTTTTTTTTTTTTTTAGTAGGGAGTTATGTCACATATGAGAACGTAGTCCATAAAATAAGCCTCATTAGTATTTCTGAAGTGCAGATTTAAGGTCATTTATTTAGGTGCTAGCTGTTGTAAACCATATATGACACTAGGGGAAGTTTGTTTGTGAAGTCAGTTTACTGGGAAATCAACAAGGTCAGAGCTGCTGTAGCTGTAATATTTGTAATGAGTCAGGTTTGACATTTCAAGTTGAAAAAGAGCTCAGAAATTAGAACCAAGTTAAGAATACTCTGGATGATGACTTTGGGAAGCACAAATTAGATTTCTAAATTGACGTGTAGTGCTAAAACTAGGAACAGCTTGCCTGGATTCAGAAAAAATGACTAATACAGAAAAAAATTGAACTTATTTGGGAGGAAGGAATCGGTGTAGGGAATGTGTGCTAAACCCTGTAGGCATCCTATGCAGAGAACCAGGAAAAGAACAGGTATTGGGTTGTTGGCAATAAATATATTACTAGCACAAAACTGCCATGAAAATCAGTCAGCTAATAAATTAATCTGGCGCCGAGAGGTGAAACAAGAAGTAGTATTAATTTTAGATCTTACCCCTCCCAAACTCTGTTCCTGCTGTCGAATGGGTTGTCGCATCGCAGGCAGGATACAATTGCCATGGAGATGGTTACAAGAACTTTTTGTGAAACTTAGGTTTTGCTGGGTTAATATTTCTTTTCCATGTTTCCATAAAAAGAAAGGATTATCTAGATGCTAGTTATGAATTATGTGTTCATATTAAGTATCTTTATGTAGGGTGATTTTTTTTTTTTTTTTGGATCGTTCTTACTACCCTTTATATTGTGAACCAGGACTGAGGACCTTCCCAATGGTTACAGAGGGAAGCTGTAATAGAACAAGGACATGATCTCTGCCTGCCAGAGCTTAGGTCTCTGCCTTTGGGGTGGTTATTCTTTGCTTGCTCCTTGTAACAGAATTCACTACAGTTCTTTCAAAAACTGTGAAAATTATTTATATGTATGTTCTTTGGAATATTGAAAGCCTGCACTTTGTATTGTTAGTCTTCAAGTGAAAATCGTTCTTTTCCTTACAGGCTGTAATTATATGTCAAAAGGTTTTCTCAGCCTTAATGAAGGATGGCCTCTGCTTTTAACTGCTGTTAAAATATTTGTGAGTTAATAATTTTAATACATATAATTGTTTAAGAAATCTATACAGTGATCTAAAATTGCATGACCCTGTTAGAATGAGGGAAAAGATACTTCTAATGTCCTCATTTTTTACATTCCAAATTGTACTTTTATATGTAAACTTGTGTATCTCTGTCCAAAAATTTATGTTGTCAGAGCTTTCAAATTCTCCCATTACAATCCTTCACTGTCAGTTTTGCAATATTCCAAGAACTTTTTGTCCCAAGACCTAGCCAAGAAATAAACAAGTAATTCTGTTATATTAAATGTCACTGCTTGCAACTTGTGTGTGCAGCGGAAGGGGTAATAGCTGTCCCTGTGCCAGAGGAAGTACAGACGTTTTTCCCTGCTGGAATATACCAGGTGTGTAAATTATGGTAAAGGGCAAGAGGGAGGTTGATCTCCCTTTCCTCTACCCTGTATAATTGAATATTGCCAGTGGTGCTGGAGAGAAGAAGGGAAAGGAATTGCACTGGGAAGCAGAATCTCTCCTGGGGCTTACCGAGATTGAAAAAGATTTTCCTTCCATTTCTGAAACAGCAATAGGCTGATTATTGAGATGAGCAGTGCTTGTGCTGAAGGACGAAGGAAGAAGAACAGCTTTAGCTGAGCTGCCTGTACAGAAAAATACAGAACCTGTATTTATTGCCAAATTCCAGAAGGATTCTATCAAAGTACATCACAAAAGCATAGCAATGAATGCAGGTTGTGCTCAATGACGTATCTCACTCTGGTTACTTCTGAGGGTAGAGTGCTAGGCCTAGTGTAGCACAAGTTTTGTCTTTCGCAGAGTTCTGACCCTTGCACCTACGTAACCACTCTGATAGTATTTTTGTTCAGCTAAGAACTTGAACAGAGCTTCCTGCTATTCTTGAAGCAGAGGATTTCTTCATCAAGGTCACCATCAAAGGTAGGAAATGTAACAAGGGCAAGTTGTTGCTAGCAGCAAAGGTCTAGGTGCAGCTGATGAATACAGGTTGCTGGAAGTGAGGATCTCTTTTCCTATACAATTCTTCTGTTTGCTACCCCCAGCTTCCCTACCAACCAAAAGAAGAATGCCTATTTCTGGATCAGCAGATTCAGAGATTCTGCTCAGAGCTGGGGAGTTGAGCTTGCTGGCTCACTTTCTGTTTGTGTTCTTGCAAAAGGTTGACCACTGTATATCCCAGATGCTTCCCTTGTGTTGGATTCTGCTTTTTCATGGAGTTTGGAAACCTGCAATAATCTGACTGAGATATATTGAGTTTGGTGGGGGGAAAAAAAAAAAAGCAAGCCTACTCCTTGATGTACTTGATGTTTCATTATTCTAGAGTAAAGAAGTGAGCTACTGTTACTCACAGTAAAAAAATCTTAGTGTTTCAGTGCTTACCTTTATGAATAATATGAAAACTGGGTTTTTGTTGTTGGTGGGTTGTTTGTTTTTTTTTTTTTTGTGAGAGCTGTAGGCATCATTAGGCTGAATTCTTCTTATCATTGTCATAATTTTGATGACCTTGAATTCAAGGTTGAGTTACATTTCATATGTGTACTGATCATTTGTTAATTATAGATGAAGGAATTGCACTTCAGGATGCTGAAAATTTGCTTGCATCAAAGTAGAGAGAGGATACTTGTTAGTTCAGGTATTGAAATTTCTGTTTCATCTAAAAAGTCCACTAGGATCTGAAGCCAGTCTGAAGTAGGTTTCTGTTTCATCTAAAAATTCCATTAGGGTCTTGAAGCCAGTCCAAAGAAACAGATAATGACTATTTCTGTGATAAACTGAATCTTGCTTTTTATATGCCACCACAGTTATTTTTGTTTGTGCCACATTATCTGTAAGAAGCATTTTCCTCCTCTGTGTGTCACAATTTAGCCCAAAGTCATCTGTGTACAAATAACTAAGGTTGTTAATTGCATTCTTCCTGTTGACAACAAGCTGTGCTTATGAGCCATCACTTTTTTAATTTTTTTTTTTTTTTTTTGTAACCTGTGCTGTGTGTAGAACTGTTCAGACCTATTGTGGTATATGAAAAGGTTTATAATTTCACATTAGGTGAAAGTTTTAGAAAAACCTGGGCAATGAATCAGATTTAATGGCATTATTTCATTTAGTTGTGTATTATTAAGACTTTGGTTTGCTGGTTTTCATTCCCATTTTAGTCTGATGTACCTATCAATGAGCTTTACTACTTTTCATATAGAGTAGTGGAAGAGCCTTGCCTCTAAGTCCCACAGTGAATCAAAGTTGGAATACAGTGGTCTGTATTTGACCCTTCTGCTCTACTATTTTTGATCATACCTGTACTACCTGTCATAAAGCTTCCGTACCTACCATAATTTAGATAAGATACGTGCTTAAGGGTTAGCTTAGGCTATTAAGTCTCAATACTGTAATTAGCATGAATAAATTGAAGGTCATGTTTTGCTGTACACATCTTAGATGGAATATTTCACATTCAAAATATTTTGTTTTATTTGTGATTGTGATTTTTTTTTTTAAATTTTTTGCCACCTGGAATGAGAATGATCTATAGATATAAAAATTGATTCATTTTGGTGTACTGAATGTGAAACGGGCCATGCTTAACGTTAAAATATCTGTGGTGACGCTTTATTCAAGCACAAGGAACAAAGCTAAAACTAGACTTGTTAACTATCTCCTGGCAAATCAATCCTCTGACGTGAACAGGAGCTCTGTTGTGATTTCCAACCCCCTTCCCTGTTCCCCTGTCCAAAATTTAGAGCTCAACCCTGTGAAGTGCTAAGTGTCAGTGAAAGCCATATGGGAACCGAAATGTTTAGGCCTTCACCTTTGGTTCAAATCTTGTGCATTGTTATCTCTTCTTGAACTAATAGATTTCTTTTTCTTTCTCCTTATCCTGAAAACTAGGTTATGTTATGTTGATTCCAAGTCCTGGTTATGGAGGTTTTTTCTCTTTTAATGGAAATAAAGTAAAGCAAAGGCATATTTCCTTCATAAGAAGGTTAACACGCAGAACTTGGTTCGCTTACATTGTCTTTTGTGCTGGTTGTTTCCTGAAGAAGAGATAGCCGTCTCTGTAATATTAGTATATTTTACTTGCTGTAATCTGATGTACCATTTCTCTCCCCTCTTTTCTCCTTCCCTAAGATTATCGTTGGAGAAACTGCAGTGTTTTGTCTACAGTTAGCTACAAAGGATTTTGAAAACCAAGAAAAAACAATATTAACTGGAGACTGTTGTTATATAAATCCACTGGTGCGCAGGACCATCAGATTCCTTGGTATGAGCAAAATTAATGCTTTCATTTTCTGAATGGTGAGAATAATCAATTATGTCTTAATTTTAACCTGCAGAAAGTATTCAGATAACCGTACGACATTTCATGCATAGTCTTAACTCGGGTGTAGTGAGTTCTCTCCTTCTGAGTAGCAAATGAAGCTTCTTGGAAGTTCGAATAAAAAAACAGGGACCACGAGGGGGAAAAATATCCAGCAGGCCTGGGGTAGGGTGAAGTGGAGAAGGGAGATACTCCTGTGCTGTATCTATAGTTGATAGTGTTCTTTTGGTTATGCACACTCATAGCAGCCAAAGTTGAAGACATTGGGATATAAATGTGTGTTTGAAGCCAAGCCAAATTTAGGTACTTTCTTATCATAGAGATTGTATTACAGTTTCTAGTAGAAAATTACAATATCTATGCTCCAATGAAGTCAGATGTAGCTCCCCTGTTGACTTCAGTAGATAACGAGATATCATCCTTTCTACTTAGTTCATTGCAAATGTGTTTGGAGGGAGAAGTACCACCACTCAAAATGTCTATTGAATACTCCCAGACGCTGCTTTTTAATACATGCAGGAATGCCATAGCAAGGCTCAGTTCTGTTGTTTGCTTCTCACTCATGGTTGTATCCAAGAGAAACAGCTGGAGGAATGAAGCCTTGGGGAAGCTAATCCTCCTGTGTGCCCCAGTCTCAGGGGGAGGGAGGGAAGGAAGGAGGAGATGTGCAGCTGTGTCTGGATTTGCAGTGTTTGTGTAACAGCCATGCCTGTCTTCAGGGAAGAGCGATTGCCCGCTGTCCCACTGGAGTGCTGAAAGTCATTAAGAATGAGACTGTCTTGCGTAGGCCCAGAGGAGGAGGGGAGTGATGATGAGGAGCCCCTCTTGCTCCAGTTACCCTGTGTGTAACCGGTGCCCACTTTTCCTGTCTGCTTGGTGGGCCCTACTTGCTCACAAAGGCAAAAAAAAAAAATGGTTGGCAGGGAGGGCAGAGATGAACAATGGGCCCTGCATGGCTCCACCAGATGAGGCATCACTACCCGTTATGTGCACACAGAGTGAGGTAGCCACCTCTGTTGGGGTGGCACACACCTTTGGGGCTTGCTGAACAGGCGCTTCTGTGCAGCCACTCCACTGGGCACAGTCTGCTGCTCACCAGTATCTAGCAGCTCAGGGTGAATTAGTGTTAGTGTGACGTTGCTGACCAGCCAGAGTCCCAGAAATCATCCTCGGCCTCTAGCTTCGCTGAGGAAAAAAACTGACCTTTAGAAATGCACGTGTGTCTGCGGCATCGTGTCTGCTGCGATGTACATCCATTAAAGTCCTTGTTGTGCCCCATGAAGATGGGAACTGCCAGAACTCACTGTGGGATTGAAGTATGGGAAAGTTAAGGTGGTTTGTCTGTGGAAATATGGGAGGAAGTCTGTAGCTCAGGTGGAATTTGAACATGCACCTGCTGGCTTTGCCTTCCCGTCAGGGTGCTGTGTTTGCATTTCCTTCCAGAACTCATTTTGTGCTTCTCAAAGGATAGAAAAGGACGTCAGAATAGCAGAAATCTGTTTTCTTTTAAGTAATCAGATACATGCATTTCCATTCCAATGAACGAGTACGCTTGCTTAATGCTTTCCTGATGTGTGATTAAAAAAAACCAAACACTCTTTAGCTTAAGTAGCTCCTCAGATATATAGATCTCTAGCTCACTGTGTTGATATTGTGATTAATATGCCATACAGAGAGATGTACGCAGTAGTAAGCAGATTAAGACAACTTGTCCAGAGCAACATTGAATTATTTAGCATTTCAGTTTCTTTACAGCTGCAAGGGAAAAGAAAACATTTGCCCAGTATGTATTACAACTTTTCAAATTACTTCTCCATCAGGGCCTGGCTTCCTTTTTGCTCTCAAGCAAATTTATAGGGTGAAGAATTTACATCTGTCACTTCTGTTCAGTGAACATGGGCAAAAGTTAGGTACCAGGATAGACAGCTACCCCAGACAGTGGAACTTGCTGGCTGGGGGGCCTAGGAAAGCGGGCTGCTTGCACAGGAGATGAGCATGCTGCTCTGAAGGATGGAGAGAGACCAGGTGTGCAGGTACGTTGCAGAGTTGGTGCTGCTGTTGTGTAGGAAAGTATCATCTCTAGCACCAGCCGGCATCTTTAGGGCACAATACATGTGGGAGTTTTTCATGTTCTTAAATGGAAGGAGCTGGTATATTACTATGATAAATACTATGGTATGTTGCCCTGGAGTGAAATTGTCAGGAAATTTAACTCTTTGTTTCCCTCTTTAGGAATTTACGCATTTGGACTGTTTGCTACGGACATCTTTGTAAATGCTGGACAAGTAGTAACAGGGAATCTTGCACCACATTTTCTTGCACTTTGTAAACCCAACTATACAGCACTTGGATGTAAACAGTATACACAATTCATCAGTAGCGTACATGCCTGTACTGGAAATCCAGACCTTATCATGAAAGCCAGAAAGACATTCCCATCCAAAGAAGCAGCACTAAGCGTATATGCAGCTATGTATCTGGCTGTAAGTATATTGTACTATTTAATGTCACTATATTTTTGAGAGCAAACAGCTCACAAGGTAAGGGGAGGAGGGAGGAGTGGGGAGCAGATACGACAACTATTGTCTGATTTTATATATGTAAGCCTTCTATGAGTTACTGTGAGCTCTTTGAAAATTTGATTCATTGGACTTAATTCTGACAATTACAGATGTAGTGGTTTTCTGAGCCTTGAAAGCTAAGAAAATACTGAGAAAGGGCAAGTTGTCCAAAAAAGGTTATAGATAATAGGATAATCGGGTTCTTGGTTTACTTTTTTCCTGTTTCCAGGGAATGTGGGATGAGGCTTTGTTGCATGGTAAAGAATAAGGTTTGCCCGTGACTTTCCATGCTTTAACCCAGTACAGATTAGCAGTATTGCACATGGCTTTATTCTTTGGTGGAGTGAAGCAGAAGAGCAGACACATGTGTCTGATCTCTGCAGGTTTCCTGAGATCTGCACTTGTCTTTAGGTACCAGAATTGGTATTTATAGGTACCTCAGTGCTCATGCAAAGTCAGCTTGGCTCTTAATTTGCAATGAAGATTGTCTACAAGACAATCTAGCCCTTTTTCCCTCTTGCTTTTTTGATATAGCAGGGCTGGGATAAAAAATGATGTTTACTGTTTGGCATCAGACCTGTTTTAGAGGCTATTGAGAAGGGTGGGGAAGCAAGTGAGAGGCAGAGGGGCTAATGAATCTCGCTCAAGTAATTCTGTGCAGTACTCCCTGGCTTCATTTGGAGTGCACATTGTTCTAGTCTTAAGCAGAAGCATATAGTCTTAGTAGAGTTGTCCCCAGTATGTGCCCATGGGAGTCTCTTACCTGACCTGTGCTAGTAATCACAGTCCTTTGTAGCCCTTTGGCTGCGCACAGGGCTGCCCACATAGTGTCAGTGAGGAACCAGGCAAGTGTGTGTCTACCTCTGGGGTTATTGCAGGAGACGTCCTGTCAATTCCCCTGGTATTTGAATGGTGGATTGCCTATACGTGTGTGTACGTATGTATATGTATAAATGTATATATGCGTGTATGTACTGGTTTTGAACATATGACTTTTAATTCCTGATTGATCTGAAAACTTACACTTGCCATCATGGCAAAGATCCCAACCCCTTGCACAGACAACGTGCCAACTCTGTGCTTCTGAATATGGTTTTAGAACCAGTGGCTAAAAATGTACAGCACTGACAGTTACATTTACCAAAAGTGCCTTGTGAGCAATGTCTGCTTGAGAGACATGGATCATCAGTTAGTACAGGCAAGCATTATCTGCAAATAAGAGATGAGCAATAAAATTCTATTCTAACTTGAGGCAAGTGTAAGACTCCTAATAGTATTGTCTTTATTTGGGGAAATATCTAAGGCTTTGCTTCATTGAAACATACCTCTATATTTGGTGCAAGCTATTTTAGAAAATATGCAGCATTCTTCGTTTTAATTGCTCCTATTTTTCTCATCCATCTGTAAAGTTGGATTTCCACTGTTGCCATGAGTCACAGTAACTAAAGGAAACCAACTGTTCAGTTACTGCAAAGCAGGAAGGGAAATAGTATTGATACATTTTTAAAAACAAGAAGTAGACATTAGTAAGGTCTAATACCTAGTATCAATAGCTTTTCACATGAGCAAGAGTACTTTATTCAAGCCTTATGTTGTCTGTGGTCAATATGCAGTTAGCAGCATCAAAAATTAAAGCTGCTGTTTTCTGTTTCATGACTTTACAAGCTTTCAGTAACTGCAGAAATTAATATATCCTACGTCATTACTCTATTGCAGCATGATTCACGACACTCATTTAACTGAAGCACTAAGAACTGCTGAAAGGATTTCGGAATTCTTATAGGCTGCCTAATAGAGTAAAATGCTATGATATATCAGCTGAGTTGTAGCCTGCACATTTAGGTCCTTGACACAATATTGGCAGTCCCTTTTTTCTTTTTTTTTTTTTTTTTTTTGTAATTTTTTTAAAGTTCTGTTGCACGGTTGTAGCTAAAAATACTCTTTATTACACAGCAGGGAAAGAAATGCAATGTTCCAATATCTGGGGTCATGTCCTTATGCTGTCACTATGTTTATCAGGATAGTTGGCCCTGAATAACAGCTTTCTCATTGCTATTCACTGGAGTAGAAGCTTTAAACAGCCTAGTCTTTGTATGATCTGTGGTGCAACGATTATTGAGAGCATGGACATAAAGACCTCCATATATTACCTAGCTAGTATTTCATGAGCATATGATCTCTCGATACAAAATGTGCTTTCTTTTTGGTTAACAGAAATATTTGGGAGAGAGGGAGGGATTGTTATCAATTCTCCTTGGATGTTTCAACCAGCTGTGCACAAAACAAAACCAGCTTAAAAACATAAACAGGCAGCAAGCTGATCTAGAGTCCTTTCTCTCTGAGGGGTTGAAGTAAACGTCAGACTTACATGATTTCATCGATTAACCCATTTAAAAACAAAGCTTATACGTTATCTAATCATTCCTTATCTCATTCCATTTAAGTGCAGCCATGTCCTTATCACCTACCATCTGTGCATATTGTCTTGTTAACAATAGTCTCTTTTTTTCATCTGAGTTCTTGAGTCTTCCTTTTTTCCCCCCTCCCCTCTTTTGAGAGTGGGTGGCTGCTATGGTAACTCTGCATTTCTCTCCTGCTGAAAGTACAGTCTTTTTCAAACAATTGCATTGCTAATATTTAGACCTCTCTGTAGTGTTTGCCTCTATTACATTCTCTCAGTACCTATCAAGAAAAACTTAGGAATGGAAATGTTGAGTGGCAGCAGACACAGACACTTTCAAGGGCCAGTTACTTCTCTTCATGAGACACTTAGATTTTACTGTGTCCTGTAGTCTTCAAAATGTAATTCTTTTCCAAATTATCTAACCAAAGTGGCTGCTGAATTTCTCCTTAGGTGTCTGCTCAACCGGTCTTAGACCTTTTGTTTGTTTGTTTTAGCTTGAGTTGCGTTAATAAGTTGACTGCATCGGCTTCCACTTCTTATCAGCATTGCAATTCATACTTTCTCTGTTGGGACACCATCTGCTAACATAGGTAATAAGGTAAATGCTGCAGGTTTATTAAATAATAATTGTTTGAGCCACGCTGATATGTATAAGATGCCACAACCTGGAAAATTAGAGGTGTATTTTGAAGCAGAACATTATTGCACACTTGAGTTTTCTTTCCACAACTGAGACCAAAAATGAGAAGTCACGAAATCACAGAATTGTCAGAGTTGGAAGGGACCTCTTGAGATCATCTAGTCCTACTCCCCTGCTAAAGCAGAATTGCCTAGAGCACATTTTTCAGAACTGCATCCAGGCGGGTCTTGAAAATCTCCACAGAAAGAGACTTCACGACCTCCCTGGGCAGCCTGTTCCAGTGTCTGTTTTTTTTTCTTGTGTAGGATTTCAAAGTGATATATGACTATTTAGTCACTCTATTCCTATGGATTTAAATGTGAGACTTGGTGTTACTGTGTACATTTCAGACTTGTGGATTTGGAATGATAGAGGAGTAGGTCTAATGTTTTGATAATTGCTATAGTTCTTAGGTCTGTAAGCTGCTTTTGTTGCTTTTTACAGTGAACCCTTGGCCTCAGCTACAGCCTCAGGCAGGGCTAGTAGGTAAAGCTGACAATTTTTTCCTTTCTAAAGAGCTTTTGTTCGCCCCACGATCATATTTTCTGCAAGGTTCTTGCTCCTGGAATTCTGCTGTATCGTCTTTGCAGCTTTCTGTGTTTCTCAGTCACTGGGGAAAGACAGCAAGGCAGTCTGGTCACAGTGCTAGCAACATGGTACCATTCTGCTCAACAACACTCCTTGATCCAGTCTTTAGATGTAGGCCTCCTCTCACTTTTCCTTTGTCTTCAAGTGCCTGCTTGGCTCCTACTGGATGGATGGACAACTGGAGGTGTGACAGGCCTCTCTTTGATAGGCTTCAGGGAGCGCTCAGGAGGAAAAAGTGTAGTAGAGCCACCTTATTGAGTTGGCTTTTTTGTCCATCTTTTGATAGAAAATTGGAGAATAAACTATGGTTTTGGCTGCTTTTTAGGGGTAGTGTTAGGAAAGTGGAATTTCTTCCCAGTATCTAGTGCAGCAAGTAAAAGTATCCCTTGATACTGATTGTACAGCTTATACCACGGGCTTCATATATTAGTTACTTTCACGCTGGGTAGTAAAATAACATTACAGTTTGATCCAGGGATTTATCTACAGATGTCTAGATATTTCTTGTCAGTTCGTCATTATAATTCAATTTCTCAAGAGAGAGACTGAATTAGCTTCAATTAATACTTAGGTGTATCTTACAGTCCTGGTGCACTGTCGGATACCTCTTTTCCTTCTCCAGTTTTTTATAGAGTTATGACTGTGGGGAGTTTGTAGTGGGAAAATAGTAAAATTCAGCATTTCTAGAGCTTTCTCTTCCTTTGGTCAACCCAGACTTCTGACTCGAAAGCAAATTTTTGCAGAGGGTTATCAATAATTAATGCAAAACTGACTGGAAGCTGGAGGAGGCTTCAAAAGGACTGAAAAAATCTCCAGTGGGCAGTTGCAGAAAGGCCCAGTTGATTTGAGAATATGACTGTTTGCTCTAGTAATAAGCAAGCTGAAGTGTTTTTAGATTATCAAACAGGATTCTAACTAAACATTGAACCTGGTTATAGACTACCGTCCACTATAGCCCACTATTCTTTCAGCTTTTTGATCTGTGAGTATCTTTTTTCTTGCAGGTATGATGAATATCGGAAGTTGGGCATTCCTCAGGTGGAACATCTATCACATTTCTTACATTACTTGCACAGTTCGAGATTCTTTAATGATAGCACATTATAAAAGCAAAACAAAACATGAGATAATCTATATTTGGAGCGCTGCCTGGGATAGGTGCCTGTGCAGTGATTCCTTCCTCTTTCTGCTTGTCGCTTCATGAGTCATTATTCTCTGCCCACTAACGGACTGGTCTGTCTCTTTGTCAGTCCCCCAGACCATCTGCTTCAGGGAGGACCAAAACAGCAAGCACAGAAGGGATCTTCTACGCATCCCTGGGCCCCAGGCTGATAAAATCAACTAGGAACATTAACCTGCCTCCTGGCTGGTGCACCCAGACTGATGACTAGCTCCACTCTAACTAAAACGGGACTCTGGGACCTGTTATGTGTGTGTTTGTGTACACAGAGATTTGTGTGGGTGAACCTAAAGATAGCTGAAAGAAGACTAGGAAGAGCTTGCAGTATAGCCCAGGAGACCACTTTGTCCTGCACTTGACATACAATTCTTGTTCTTCTCTTAGATGTTTTGGAATCATTTTGTTTGCACTAGATTTAGGACATATTTCACATGAGTCAGACTTGCAACATGACACTTTGAAAGCTTTCCCAGTCCAAGCTAACTGCCAACACTGTGATTATGCCTTGTATTATGACCTGAGACAGTCATGTCAGAAACCTCACAGGTTGCTTTGTCTTATTTTCAAATCTATTTTGATTAAAGTTTTATTTTCAATTTATGAGATTCTCTAAAGACCTCACTTTAGCATCTTGAAGACTGAAGGTGAAATGTTTGTTTCCCTGAAAATCTAGTAAATATTGATATATAGAATGATTAGATAACCTCCTTATATGACTTTCTGCTAGTGTCTACTTGCTGGTACCACCTTTATATCTTTTCATACTAAAACCTTTTTTCAGGAAAAGGGAAAAGCGGTAGCAGAAGTTTTAAAGAGAAGATTCACCACTGCTCTGATGTTGCAGGAGAATGTACAGCCTGCATAATTAATTCTGTTATATCAATCGTTGACCTTACGTACAAAATTTTACTGCTCTTGGTCTTGTTGTTGACTAATTTAAAATATTTATTTAATTAGATTCCTCCTCTCCAAATTTATTTTCTGAAAATGAACTGAGATGTTCAGTAAACATCTTTAACCATGTAAAAATTTATATTGTCATTCATTCCTATTTAAATCACTGAGCTGTTTTCCTTTGTTGATACTGCATTTAATATTTATGAAAAGTAAAAGAAGAAAAATCCTGTCATCTTCTCAAAATGTTTATCCTTTGTCAACTATGGACTGTGCTGGTTTATAGCTTTTTCTTCCAGAATCAAGAAGGAAACAACTACCTAATTATATTTTATTCTTAATGCAAATCAGATCTTTGGCTCAGTTGACTGTGTTAATATATTGTACTAAAGCTGTAAGAGGCCAAATTTAAAAATGGACATATATGAATCCTGCCTTGGAACAGTCTACAGTTGCTATGTAGAGTTTTGCAAATGTACAGACTTTTTGCTCCATTATTTCAGGAAAAGTTTACCCTGTTTCTATAGATACTTTAATGTATATTTTAATATAATACTGTTTTTAACATCAGTGGTATTTGTTCTTTAAAGAAAAGATAGAAATGGTACCTGTGCTGGCAGAGACCTCCCGTTATTGTGAATAATGGACTGGGCATGACAATCTTGACTACACGTATAAAAAGGGGCTCAGCAAATGGGGGTAGTTATTACTCACGTGAGGCACAGCATGAGACTTCAGTTGTTCCTGCTCACTCAGTGCTCTGAGTCGGGCTTTGCAGAACATGCTTGATTGTGAAAAAACTTCTGAGAATTTTCTGCAGAGCACTCTTCAGTTCAGCTTTGTACAGAAAATGTTGAAGTTTGACTGAGGTACTGCAGAGTTGAGTATTTGTGTTTTGACTTCATAAAAATTGAGAGAACCTGTTTGGGCGATGACCGGATTTTAGAGATTGCCGAGACCTGTATTAAGCAAGATGCACTCTTTATATGAGTTGATTTTTTCCTTCTTAGCAGTCATTTTTATTTAATATGCCACAATACAGAATTAAATGCAGGATAGCTTCCTGCTAACTTCCCTGTGTCGGCTTCACCCAAGCTACATTTGAAATTCGGTGATCTTCCTGTGTATTCAAGATAGTAGAATATTTTCCTGAGCACTAGTTGTTCTAACATGAAGCGTGAATGTGGATAATGGTGGCACTATCCAGGAGCAGTATGAGAATCACTAAAATAGTGTGTTGTTGAGCAACTTAGCATGTACTGCTCTGTCTGTAGCTTGAAGAAAACCAATGGGTCTTCAAGCTGGAAATTAAAAGTTGTGGCTGTCTCACCAGCTTTCCACATGGTAAGAATAACTCACTGAAGAGGGCCTGCAAAAACACAGGGAGCTGAGATAAAGAATAGTCAGCAAAGGGAAAAACACAGTTTCTTAAATGATCTAGGAAGAAAAGAGGAGAAATATGGTTTGGAGATGTACCCCAAAACTCTTCTTTTCAAACCTTTGCTCTGTCTGCATTAGTTGAAAGCTTTCTACTAGTTTGCTTTTCATCACCTAATATCCACTGAAGATGTAGCTGTGATTTTTAGCTTAAGCTTTGATTCATCCCCTAAGCCACAGATCTTTCTCTAGTGTTTTGAACAAAATTACTGGCAGATCCTGCTCTTTTCAGACAAGCTCTGACCACTGCTTCACTTAATTTATTGTAACTGTAAACTTCTTGACTTGATTACTACAGCACTTCATATGATCACATAATAAATTCAGCTGAAGTTTCAGACATTACAAAAAAACCAAAGAACTACCTAGTTGTTGGCCAGAAAGGTACTGGTTCCTCAATGCAGATTCATCTGTTTCCCTTTGCAGTTTAAAGTGATAGTATTACACACTTGCAGTCCCTAGTGAAACTCCATAGAAAATACTTGCATTCTTCGATGTACATCTTTAACCCTCTGTCTAAATGTGAAGGGTTTAGGGATTTCAGTGCTTTAATTGGAGAAACCAGCAGAAAGCAAATACTTTTTTTTCTCAAAAATCTAGTTAGTTAAAGTATAATTTTTCAGGGGGGGAACTTTCAAGCAGCCTTAATGCCAAGATTCAGAAGAATAGAAATTCAAAGCTTTAATATTAATTTCTTCCATTGGCACATCACAGCTTGGAAAGTGCTGGCTTAAACCTAGTAGTCACTAATGCATCCTTAGGGCAGAAGAGCTGCTCTGTCATCAGGCAGTGCTTTTAATTCAGTAATATTGTACAGGGAGAGTTAGACTGCAAGTAGGGCAGATTGATTTCTTGGAGTCTGAAGCATAAACGTTTCTGCATTTGGATTGGTTTGTGTGCTGGGGGGGATTGGTACTAAACAGTCACCATCTGTGAAGTACAGGGGTGTATTGGCTCAGCACTGGTTGAAACTATTACATGTTATTTATGAAAGTTGATGCAGGGGTTCAATTTTCAATGCTTTTTGACAACTTTCTTGTTAATCATATGGAGAAGTTCTTTATGCGAAAGAAAGGCATTTGCTAATAAATATATGGCTTTCATGTAGCCCCTTCAGTGTAAAGATCTCTATTATTTTCAACACTGCACAGTGAAAAATCAGTCTCTTTGCCTCTCTGCACAAATAAATGCATAGATTTGGAATAATAGGATAGGGTTGTCTAATTTGCCTGTTCTTTTAGGGCCTCTTCAGGTTCACGTAAAATGTAATTTTGCTGTATGGTCTAATTCTTTTTTACATCCCTAGAAAAGGGTGTGATGACTTTATCTAGCACTCTACTTCCTTGTTTCTTTACCAAAAAAAAAAAAGTCAAATTACACATAGTCTGTTCCAACAAAATGTAGAGATTTTATTCACCAATTTGTGAGAGATCTCAATCAATTTTATACTTTCATCCTTTCTCATTTGCAGATGTATATCACCAACACAGTAAAAGCCAGAGGAACAAGGCTTGCAAAACCTGTTCTGTGTTTGGGCTTAATGTGTTTGGCTTTCCTTACTGGAATCAACAGAGTAGCAGAGTATCGAAATCACTGGGCAGATGTAATAGCAGGATTTGTAATTGGAATATCTATAGCAGTATTTTTGGTAAGTGTATACCTGTGTCATTTGTGTTTGAAAAAAACAGTGTATAACTTTCTCTCTTAAAACAATATTGATAGCCTTGACTTTTCAGACAACTGAATGATGAGAGAGGTGTTTCTAATTTTTGTTTTTAATTATTGATTTTCTTAGTTATGTTTACACTCAGAAATGCGAAGCCAAGAAAGGTCTGATCAACTGGGCTCTTTTAACATCCTTATAAACCAGATTGTAACATTTCAACCAAGATTTTTTGCATCAAGCTTCACTTTAAGCAAGTGTATATCCTTTAGAATAACATATACTTATGATTTCACGTATAAGGTTTTAAATTCAATAGAATTATATCTACACTGATCGGAAAATAAGTAGCATTTATTTTCCAGCTTTAACTTTACGGAATTTCTTACAGGTTTACACTGAAACCTTTTTTCCTTTTCTGGAACTGTGTTCTAAAACCAAACGGTTAGTCACAGTTTGCAATGACTAGTGTTTGTGTCAGAAAGCTGCTGCTAATCTATTAATCCCCTTCACTGATAACTTCAGTGCAGGACTATGGCATGGAATAGTCACTGCTGTTTGCTGCTTGCAAGTTTGTCTGCCTGGCAGCTTGTAATAGTACTTAGTACTTCTTTGAATTTTTTCCCCATGAAAGCTTGATTTTTCGATCTCAAGGTCTTGATCTCAAGATCTTGTATCTGAAGACTTGGCTTAGCTGAGAACTGTCCCAGGGGTGGCTGAGGTGGGTGTTTTCACTCCTGTGAGAAATGTGAGTGCACTTTTAAGGTCTCCTTTAAAATATACCTGCTTGCACTTCCAAACATTCTCTTCCAGGCAAGGTGTCCAGGAGTTATATCTGGTTGGTTGTTTTTAAGACGTTTCTCCACTCTTTCTGTGCCCTGAAGTCATACAAGACAACAGACTAGGAATCTGCCCTAGAAGTTGTGATGTGTATTGCATAAACTCCTTGGAGTAGCATGACATCAAGTTTAGTTGTGTTTTGAAGAAAATACAGTGGGTAAACATTGCTGCTCTGCTGAGTGTATGAATCAGTAGAAACGCTAACAAACTTGTATATATCACACTGTAAATCCCTGTGTGAGAGTCACTGCTGCCTTGAGCAGGTTTAGAGTTTAGTTCAAAACTGGGGATCGTCCTAGATGCCTTATTCTCCCTTTCCCACTCTCCATTTGAGAGTCTTGACTAGTCAAAACTTACATGGTACTGGCCCTTCACAGGACTTTAAAGTTATTGCCATACTCTG
Source organism: Nycticryphes semicollaris (assembly GCA_013400055.1). NCBI lineage: Eukaryota > Metazoa > Chordata > Aves > Charadriiformes > Rostratulidae > Nycticryphes > Nycticryphes semicollaris. The sequence continues at coordinate 997,769 of VXBJ01001423.1, read as the reverse complement.
CTGCACATCTGGATATCTATTCATGACATTGCTAATAGTTGGTATTGTATTATTCAGCTTTGGTAATGGATTTGCTTTTAGATAAGAGGGTTTTTTGGTACTCAGATGATGCATATAACAATGAATTGTTTGAAAGTCTTTTGTCTTGAAATATTAATTAAGGATTTTCTGTAAAACACGAACTTCACATTTCTGTGTTTTTATTGTAAGCTGTGACTAAATCTGGTGTCAGTTCTGCCTGATTATGAATATCAGGATCAAAGCTCAAATACCTAAGTTGTTCCTTAGCTATTCTGTTTATCTTCTAATCCTTTCTAGGTTGTTTGTGTGGTAAATAACTTCAGAGGACGTCAGCCAGAACACGAGCATTCTCATATGGATAATCTGGCCCAGATGCCCATGATCAGCATACCCCGAGTAGAAAGCCCTTTAGAAAAGGTAATGTCTGAATTTCTCAAAAACAATTAAATAAAATGTAGCGTTCTTGGAAGAATGATCCCAAATTATGTTGACAACGGTGCCAAAGTAATCAGATTTAAAATAAGGAGGCATGGTAGTGAAGGAGAAAGAAGGGAAGAATTAATTCAGAGACACTCCTTGGGAGACTCTCCATGTCACCTCCATGGCTGTGTATCAGTCCATCTTACTGCTGTAGCCACTGCTAAATCCATGGGGTCAGATCGAGGACGTTTGAGGCCCTTTTTCCTTGTGTTACTCAAGTAAGTTTAAATAACACTTTGAGAGTCCACAGAGCTTGAAGTGCTTATAAGGAAATTCTGACCTCTGAGCCCAAGGGGTTATGCAATTCAGGTATGAATGGCATTTATCCTATTTCTTCGGGCTATGTCCTCAGGCTATTGTGGAGCATGGGGTGCAGTCCCCTCTGGATCAGCTATGGGGCTTTTCTTATCAGGTACATGCTAGACCTGGGACAGGGCACCCACTTGGAAATGCTGGTGATCTGACATCTGCTTTAGCAGGGCAAACAGCTAAATGAATGTGATAATACTAGAGTACCATGGGTCATACAGAAACTGCATGAAAGCCATGATCTCTTGCCAACAAAAGTGGGATGTTGGACTAGGACTTGCTAGTGATAATCTCCTGGGTATGCCAAAACTCTTTGTATGAGTAATTATCATAATATGTTTAAAATTTCTTTTAGTTTCCTGTAGTAAATATGTATGGTTTTTGAAGATGGTTTGAAGATGGTGTTGTACTGTGTAAGTGCTAAGTAGGATTGTGTCTGAGCAATTTTATGAGCAAAGAAGCACTGAAATAGCCAAATAAAGAAAACGTTTTAGGCACTTGGGGGGGGGCAGTTTGAACTTGTAATGCAAAGTTTGAAAGTAAATCTAGTTTTTCTCATGACTTTATGTCATTATTTGTTAAAATATCTTGTGTTATGCCCATGTTTGAAGATAGTAAACAATTCTACACTGGGTAGCGTAGAATGTACTCTGTAGTATGTTTCTATGGCATTCTTTTAAATCCAAGTTACTGCTGATATTTTTTTTTTTCACTTTAAACATAAGAAGAAATGTTTTTAAACACTTCCCAACCTTAGGAAGTGATGGAAGTTGTCACTGCTAGCACCCTGCATTTGGTATTCCTTTCCTTGAAGGGAATAAAGAATTATCGAACATACCTTTTTGAACCAAATGTGTCTAAGCTACTTCTGCTAATATCTTGTCATAAGGAGGTCAGTCTCATTTGCTTGAACAAGCATTTAGATGATGAATGCGTATCTTCAAAATAATCCATTCAGTAAGCTTTCTGTAAAATGTCAAAACAAAACAAGATGTCAGTTGGCTGAGGACATACCACATTAACAAGAGCATATCTTATTTATGTGGCAGGCTCTTCTGCAGTGGAAGCCATCTCTGTGGCTCAAAAGCCATCATAGGTAATAAGTGCACATTCTCTGGATGTTCACATTTAAAACTCTTTTTCTGAGGACAAAGACCTTGTGTTAACTTAGTGTTTCTACCTGATTTGATGTGCTCTTGCTCATGATGAACAGTGTTCTTTTCCTGAGACTTGGTGTAGGCAAGATTGAGATGTTGTGGGGAGAGCTACACGAGAGTGTAGAAGGGTGATGGCAGCAATAATGTTTGCTCTGCTTGAGCATGACCTGCTATTTGTGAACTGCCCAGGACTCTATTCTATGAACAAGCTTCTTCAGCCAATATTCCTATAGGAGTAGAGGGTAGCTGTTTGCTGTCATGGAACTTCTCTCTAGATAATTAAATCCAGGCCTGTCCGCAGGGTGTTACAGTTGGTGAGATCTTGGTGTATGGATTTATCTTTGTCTATGTTGCAAAGCCTTTCTGCTTCTCAGACAGAGGATGAGATGGGAGGATGATAATATGGGGACTTTGCTATTTGTTGGGAAATGCTTTCTTCTATTTCTACTCTCAGAAAGTTTAAATTTGAGTTAGCAAATTAGACTTACTTACATGTGGGTACTTACATGTAGGTGTTGAGGTTTTATGGATTTATTTTTTTAATTTTTAGTCTGAAGTTTTAGATAGAAGCCAGACCCGATTAAATGAAAGGCACTAAGAATAATAGTTACATGGACTGAGGTATAAATTGAGCCCTCTCAATTAATTACCATCACTACAAGAATTATTAACTTAGTCTTGGCTTTTTGCTTTTTAACTCCCTTCTTGTTTTACATCTTTTGTTCTTCTCTGGAGAGAGAGGGTTGCTAAATAGTTTGTGTGCTACTTGTCTTTGCCTGCGTTAGCCATATGCAAGTTACTTCTCACTACATTTCAGTTATGGCTGTCCCAGTTCCATATTCTGAATGCATATACATTTACATTTGGTTTATTTTAAATCTGTTTTTCATTATTCTCAGTCTGCAAGCTCCTGTGTCAGTATTACAGACAGCTTACTGTCAGAAAGTAGCTACTAAGAGTAGCACAAATCCTGATGGACTGAAGTTACCGTGAGCTAAGGCAGTGCTAGCATAAAGCAATGCGATTCTCTTATTGATATTCAAAAATAATAGCTATGTAGGTATCTGTGAGAGAGCAATTCAAAGATGCTCTCTTAAAGAATTACTTAATTCAAAATGACCCCCGTAAGGGACCTCACTCAATTCAATTTTATTATAAATTAACCCATAAATGAATAAGTACATGGTGCATCACACAGACCTGGAAGCACCTTATTTTTGTGTTTCCAGATCTGCTTCTTGCTATTCTAGCCTTTTTCCTGCTGGAGAATGAATGCTCTTGGCATGCTCTCCATGCTGCCACTGTCTGAATTCTGGTGGAAGTCAAGAGCTACGTTTGAAGTGCACTTAAATAGGAATGTATGTGTGTACCTGTAATATTCTGAATTGAGCTGCTGCTGGTTAATGACAAGGGTAGATCACTGTCTGCACGGCGCTTCTGTTTAATTGTGGTGCATGTAGATGATTAAGCTGTTCTTCATGGGTACTCACTTGTTATGCACTCAAATAAGCCATAGTTGCAGAGTGTCTCCTTGAAGAATCCTTGCCAGAGCTGGCTCAGCAATTCAGACTTATTGCTTTCACCTTAACTACATCCATCCTCAGAATTAATGAAAAGAATGAAAGCCAAGGAACCGCATCACTCACCCATCTGCTCCTTTTTCTCTTCCGTCTCTGACCTTCTTCATCTCTTAGAAGACAATTTGTGTTTCAGTTAGCTGGCACTCTCCTATAGAGAGGAAGTTCTCTTCCTGCCACAGTCAAGGTTAGAGACTCTTGTTCTTTTGCAAGAATTACTGGGAAATAGGGGTATTCTGTGTGGTACCTGGAGGAGTTTAAAGTTCAGTTTAATCCAGTGCAGTCACAAACTGTTTTTTCTTTTTCAGGGGAGACTGACACTGTTTCATGCTAAAGTCACCTGAAATTGGCCATGGGTTATAGAGGGCTCATAAGCATCTTGTAGCTTATATATATATATATACATATATATATATGATACATATGATTATATAATACATATATACATATATGTATATATGTATTTAAATAATTTTTTTAAATAAGTATTCTAGATTTGAAAAAATCAAATACAAAGGGAGCATGCATGGTGGTGATGAAACAGTTTAACAATACTAACTATAGATATTGCAATGGGTTCTGATAGTATTTTAAAACTGAGGAAGTTTTTCCAGTCTGTTTTTTTAAGTTATAATATTCCTTTCTGTGTACTCCATCTTGACTATTTACAAGACACAGAACAACTTCACAGTTTTAGAAAAAGATTTTTAATTTTAATTCTCAGTGTTACTTCTTTTTCCTTGGTCTTAAGCATTTTCATCCTAAGAAGTTTTTCACTGGTGTGTGCACTCATATACACTCAGGGTGGCTGAGGGAGTCTGGTCTGGTCCCTTGGGCTCTCCAGGGAGACAGATTGCCTATTGCTGAGCTCACAGGCCAGCAGCAAAACGCAAGGGTGTTTTAGCTCATCAAACTACAGGAACGTAGGGGAGAGAATTTGTGTCTATTTCTGTTGCTCGAAAATATTCTAGTTGAGAAGTATCCATTTTTGGACATCAAGAGCAGTATTGGTACGTAGGTATCCATGCAGTGTTGTAATATATGTGTGTGTATCTGCAGGATGGCTTGACTAGAGTCTGTGTGCTTATAGGCACGTTAGCTTATAGGCAGGTTTTCAGATTTCTGTTGTCACAATAGTTCTCTCTTGATAATACAGTACGGTAAAGGGGATACAATACAGCATTGTTGCACACACAAACATACCCAGGAGGGGCAGCTCGTAACAGAACATAAGCAATTTTGTTGCAGTGTCAAGCATTTGCATTCACATCCTGCTCTTCCGCTGACATCCAGTACCAGGGCAAGGTACAGGAATTATTTGTTTGAATGCAAACTGTTATCACCACATTTAATGTTCAAATAAAATAAAACTTAAACAGAGGACATGGAACAATATTTTCAGTGTGACCTCTTCAAATATGCGTGTTGTTAGGTGTTACAGAATCAAGGTATTAGTAACAATCGAGAAGATCCTTCGCAACGCAACTCCCTCAGAGCACGCATCATTAGGTTCTTCTCCTGGATATCAGGAATGGACCGTTTTGAGCATCTTCATATAAGGCAATAAGTGCATGTGTGCAAGAGCACACATGGGTGTTTGTGTGTGGAGCAAAGACAGATGCACTGTGGTGGCAGCGTTCTGTGCAGGTCTGCAATGATTTAAATGGAATTTCACTTGAATTCATTCTTTTCTCTAAAGATGTGATTCATCCAGTAAAAGCATAAAATATATTTTGCTGACCCAGAGAATTGTATAACATTGGTATTATTGCATGGTAAATTATCACTTGCCTACTGCAGTAGTATTTTCATGTTTATTTGTTTTAACAAGCTCCGCTGCTTGAAGAACGAGAAACAAATTTTCAAATTCCTATTTTCAAAAATGGAAAAATCTCTTAGGCTGATGACTGTTTTTGAGTATTTCTAAATGTATTCATGAGAGCAGAACAAAAAAAATTTCAGGTAAAAATATATATAATGAAAACTGTAAACCACAAAAAATGTATCAGGGATTCTTTTCAATTCTTTAACATAATAGAATCACCTGTGAACAGAAATTAATTAAAGTCTTAACAGAAAATACTCAGCTATGGATCGTTCACTCCCAGAAACCTGCACTCAAGGCTTGGCCTTTAGCTTTCATTTTTCTGTTAGTGGTGTGAGAGCATGGTTATGAAGCATGCTTTGTTCATGTGGTGCTGACACCAAGCTGATACTGTCAATTTAGAATGAATAATACAAAAGCTGATGTGCTTGTCTCTGAAACTGCTGCTGTTGAACAGACCCTCAGCATATTCCAATTCTTTAAGTACTGTAGGGAAAGTAATTTCACATAGAGCTGGAGAAGCTGAGGTCTTCTGCATGGGTTTTTGCTTGTCTCCTGCATCTGTGTGAATCTGTTTTGCTGATGGTAGTTTGTATCTCACACTGAACTGTGTCACAGTAAATCTAAATAGAAGTGAAAGATCATAGTAAGAGAGTTGAAAGGTGGTTATTCAAGAAGGATGCTGTTTTATTTTTTTTCTTTAAAGAGTCTCAGCAAGGCTCATTTGTAGTTTTGCCTGAGATGATAACAGATGAAATGCATGACTACCCGGACAGTTGCGTGAATCTCTATCAGTGATTCTTGCTGTCAGCAAGTGATTAATTTTGACCTAGTTACGCATCACGCTGCTGAGTACATTGGAAATGAATTGACAAGTCTTCCCCAGGGTCCAAATCAATAGCTCTGTGATCGGTAGCTTAGCAATTCTCACTGAGGGCTTAGTGAGGAAGGGGGATGGCTTTTTTTCTGTTATTGTATCCCATGCTCTGCATGTCCTTCTGAGGATGGTGACCTGCTCATTTGGGAAGTATAGCAGGGAAGGAGTGTGAACCACATTCTCCTTTCTTAAGTAATAGTTATCCGGTCCTGAATTAATGCCACATGAAAGAGCATTTGGTTCTCTGCATCACTGAAAAATGTATGTCATGTAGAGAGGGATAGCATGTAGCAGGACTTGAAAGAACTGATTAGAATAAATAACAAGGAATTTGTTTCCTCTAATTCCTATTTTTAAGCCATTTTATGTATCAACAAAGTAACTTTAGACTGATGCTAGTTTAAGTTGACAGGAAGATTTTCAGATCTAAATAAGGAAGAATAAAGTAAATATTGTGAAGCAAATGTCATAATAGCCTCACAGCAACTCCAGAGTCATTGAGGTTGCCTAATATATTGTCTTTCTTGTACCAAAAGCAGAATATGGCCGGGCAATTAAAATCCTTTGAAATGTTAATGTTTTGTTTTCTAATTAGGAAACCTAATTTTGCTTTTCTTTGGCAGAATCAAAATCTGGAAACAATGACATTTGCTAATATTGTTTACTGAAAATGTTTTCATGGAAAGTTGCACACTGATTCTTTTTTCCTGATGTCTTTTAAAAACTGTGCTGGCTATGGTTTAATCATTGATATTTATTTAAAATATATCTACTTTTGGAGAAGAATGTACATAGATGTTTATTATTTGGTTGTGTTCTCTTATGAAAGCTGTCATAAAATACAGCAAAAATGTTGCTAGTGCTAAAATGCATATTATAGGGGAGGGGGGAGAGAGCTCCTCCTCCTGGACACAGTACAGGCTGCCAGCCTTGTTTGGAGAGGGGGAAATAAGAGGCAGCTCTCCTCTGCTCTTGCTCGGGGTACTTCTAAATTTCTTGCTGTAATGTCAAAATCAAAGATTCCTGCCTGCCTCCCCCTGCACAGACAGTTTAATGAAGAACTGAGAAAGGCAAGCTTGAGTGGTGGCCACGGTTTCTCTCCAGCACTTCCTATGGTGTCTGATAAGGGATTTTCTGGAGGACTTAGAACAATTTCCATTGAGGGAAAAAAAAAAAAAAAGGAGATCTATTCCACTCCCCAGGAGTTATTTACCTTCCCCCCTCCTCTTCAGCTTACACCTCCTCTCTTCTGATTTTGGTCTGCTCCCAGAGGGGAGGTGATGAGAGAAATCTGCAGTGCTTTGTGTGGTATTATTTCCCCCTGGGCATTTTTGTGCTGGGGAACAAACACATGGCTTAACATTTTCTTTATTAATTTTACACATTGCATGCTTTATAAAAAATGATGGTAGGCAAGGGTGCTGTGTGCCTAAAGGGATCATGTGGTTCCTTTGGACCCTGCACATCACTGTGCAGTTGAGCCTTCACCTACTGAATGTTTGCAGATGCACTTGTTTAGGTAAGAACATGAAAAAGCAGTAAAACTCTTCGGGATGCTGCGGTTTTACTGTGTAGAGTCACATGTAGTATAATCACTTTGAGATACTCATCTTCATTTTCGTAAGAATCATCCCATTGAAACGCTGTAGTGATTCTGAAAAAGAAATTTTCGATATAAGTTCTCAGCTGCTAAATGCAATTTTGTTGTAGCATTCCACTACTTGATTCGGTGCCAACTTAATCTTTTTTAAAAAAGCAACATTAAAGTTGTATTAACACTGAAATAGAATATTATAATGTGTCAGAAACTGTAATTTCTAGGAATTTTGTTTTAAATTATGAATAAGGCAGCAATAAAAATACAGCTGACTCAATTATTCATATTGTTACTTGATTTTAAAAAACCCATCGAAAACTTAAATATTGTGGAATCATCACACCTAATTACTTTGTTCAGGGTACTTACATATCCAGTCTTCTAGTTGTTAACAAAAAATTGCTATGGGAGAAGAGTGCAGTTAAAACCAGTTTTATTTATACCATCCTGCAATGGTCTCCAAGCACAAAGCTGTTCCTGAAGCACAAGAGGCAAAAATTTTCACAATGGCGACTGATGTCTGTCTGTGTAGTTTCTGGGTTTTTATCTGTTTGTTTTTCCTTTAACTCGTAGAACCACATCACGGCCTTTGCAGAAGTCACATGATGTTGATGCTGATGTATATTCACTCCATTGGACTTCATCTCTTTTCACAGCCCACACACGATAATTGCAGTGATTCAAAAATAAGAAATTTTTAGAAGTCCTATCTCTGACTTGATTTTTACATCATTAAAATGATACCAACATTTTGAAGAATTCTTAAATATCGTCACTTTACTTTCTAGCAAAAATATGAACTGTTTACTTTTTGATGGAATGGGACAAAATGAGCACTAATTATATTTATCTGATAATACCCTCTATTTTGGCTTCTCATTGTTTTTAATGGTTCGTGTACCTATTCCAACAGTACTTCATATTTTGATTTGACTTTGATTTTTAAAACCTACATTTTTAATTCAGCATGAACGTGTTTCCATTTGAGGCAATTTCAGTGTATAAAAACTAGACATATATTACGTTCTGTATGAAAATGCTGTTTGCACATTGTATTACGCTGTATTCCATGTAAGATATCATTCAAACAGTATGTTATATGTAAGACTGGTGCTTCTGCTTTTAAAGAGGAAAAAAAAAATGCCAATTTTTACTGTAATAAGTATTGTATCATAATTAAAAGTTTATTTATTTGGATATTTTCCTGACATAATTGTAGTTGAATTGTTGTTTTGTAGTTCTTGAATGTCTTGGATGATATATATGTATCTAGGTTAAAAGAAATGAAAATAATATAGAAAGTTTGATCATTGATATATTCTTTATTACTAATGATATCCCATAAAAAGTTAAGGGCTCCATTCTTAGCTCAGCATATCTGATGGGAGGCCATGGTGTATTCATAAATCATTTAAACAAATTATTCAACCAAGACTGCATCTTCTCATTTGTTGTACACCCTGATATTATGCTGGGAGAATGGGTGCTAAAATAAGAAGAGGGTCACTGGCTTAATGAGAAAAGTGCATATGAGCTTCTGCTCTCCATTTTCATATTGGAGCACTCATGGAAAAAACAGAATGCTTTCATTAATTTTCTTCAGCCAATGTGACCAGGGCAGGCAGACTTTCTGTCTACAAATCTTTCTCTCTCTGTTTGTGTTTCAGGGCCATATTTGCAAAAAATCCTCTGTCAGTTTGTGCGGTGTTGACAAACTGATTTTTCTTCAATATCAGGCAATGTTCTCATATCTCTATTGTCACTTTGAATAATCAAATTGAGCCTTCCCTTGAAAAGACAGCCTTGCTAACTATTCACAGTGAAGTTGTCTTGTAAAAATTGAGCACCACATGGATCTGAATATTGTAGATGCTGAAGGTGCTCTTAATATCTGCCAGAAAATTTTCCTCTGGCAACAGCTGATACAACACTAGACACATTGAGAGCAGTAATGTTCAGTGCAGGCTGTTGAACATTCTAGGCCTTAAATTTTCATTAATTCAGTGTATTTCTTGTGTGTTACTCATTGTTAGAAGGTGTTTGAAACATAAGGCTGTAGAATCAGGTATGTATTTTCTATGATGAATTCTAATGCATTCCCACATAGCTATCCAGGTAATGCCTGCTTTTTACTTTTTATTTTAACCTCTGCTTTCATTAGAATACAACTACCTAAATAGTCCTTGGCAAAAAGGGCAAGGCCATGTCATCTTTGATTGCAATAGAGCATATCCCACAAAGTCATTGTGCTAAGACGAGAGTTAGAGAATAAAGGAGTACATCAGTGAGGAGAAAAGTCCTAGAATAGAGCCCTTAGCTACAGCAATGTTACTGAAGTGATTGAAAATCCACCCTTACTAGCCTATCAACTGTGTTTACAAAATTGTAGTAGGTCCAAAGTTTGTATCACCATGTTAGGCACACTTACTTTTCTCTTAGTCTAGCTATTTAGGGTCCAAGGTACTAATGATTTCTCTGTGTGCAGATTTAAATGAAATCTTCACTCATTTTTGCATGGTAGCAAACCTGCATTTTTTATATCTGATTTATAAGATTACCAAGAGATTCTTTTATGTTAAAAGAGATGACTCTTTTTCAGTGTACTGTATATCATCAGCTTGTAACTGGTCTCTTTCTCTCTCAGGATCTTTCCCAGTCAAATATTTGGGTTAAATTTATCATATTATCTCTGTGAACCAGCAGTGAGAAAACAAAGAGAGACACTCTGCTGTATAATGTATTTTTAAATAAAATAATTTTTCATTCATATGTAGCGTTTTTTTTAGATGCCTGCTGTAGATGTATTTTGGTGTACATATAATGAAATTATGATTTTAAATCAACTACATTTGGTGATATATTTTTACAATTAAGCAGGAATCCCCACAGTAAACTGTTTTCCCTTAGAGGTGGTTGTGGTGAAATTGAAAAGCAGGAGAGCAAGAGCTGTATTGCAGAAGAGTCCGCAGCCTGCTGGTGAAGGACTCTCCCCAGGATGTGGACCAGCCAAGCTCCAGACCCTACTTTGGTTATCAGAAGTGGCAAGAATTTACTTCTCCCACACCTGTTCCTCTCCACTGCCCTGGAGCTTGAGGGCTTTACCCTTCCATTCTGGACCTGAAAGAGCTTTCAGTAGGAACAGTTTGCCAAAACAAAAGTAAGTTGGTATTTTTTGACTAAAATAGCTTTTTGTTGTCTGCTTTAAAAAAAAATCCCAGTGAGGAGCCTATCACGAACAAGCACCATCCTTTATTCAGGGAACATTCTAGTGCAGAGTGGTTCCTAATAAAAAACAGTGTTTGAACCATTTCTGTGGTTTTGAATGCAGCTGGTTTTCTGATCCTTGTGGACCTTTTTTATGTGTACTTCTGTGAAACAGCTCCACTCTATTTATAAATAAGATGTTTAAGAAGCATCTCTAATGCTATATGCTGCTGTGTTCCTAAAAATGGGAATTCGTAAGGCATATGGGGACACCAGCTGGGCTCGTATCCATACCATTTTAGATTCCCTTATATGTGTTCTGCTGTTTGTTTGTAATTATGAACTGCATAAGACATACGGTGATAGCATCTGGGCTCACATCTCTTCAGCTTTTTAAAATTTTCATTTTAACAATGTGTATTGAAGGAGGGTAATGTTGGTATTTTTCAGCTGCAATTTTCTTTGCTGTTTGCTGTTGCCTTCCAATTTTGTTGCTGTCCAATATCACAGTGAGTGCAACGATCCATTTGCACGCTTCCGTTAGCAGGGAGCTTTTTATACTCTTCTGAAGTCTGATTTTGGTATTTCTGAGGCTTGCCATGCAGAAAGCAGAGTGCATTACATTTTAGGAAGAGATACCCTGAGTCTGTTTTGATCAAATACATCCCTGGCCATCTGCTTAATCTTGCCCTTGGGGACATTCGGGAGCATTTGCAGGCGGAAGGGTGAGCAGACCTCCAGACCTCCCAGCCCTGCAGCACCTCCCTCCCAGCACACCAAGACCATTTTCACCAGGCTCTACCTCTGACAGCTGACTCGACCCCAATACATCTGACTTCCCTGCTATACACCAGCGCTTTTCATCTCCCCTCAAGTACCTTTGAGAAAATGGACAGGTCAGGCAGGATGCTATGCCCTCACCCTGAAGTGCACTACAGGCACGACTGCAACTGGAGACAGCAGCTGCCCGGTTCTCACTTGGAGCAGAAAGCCAAATGAATGGGAACCTATTGTGGCTTCAGCTTATGGCTTTCTCCTCCACTTCCTAGGCCTTTCGATTTTCAGGGATTTCCACAAAGGAAAGTAAGGGGCAGTCTCTCTGCTCACTTGAACCTCTGCTGCATGCCTGGGGTTGTGCAAGCTTTATTCTTGCTATTGGTCACCGAAGACTTTCCACTAAAACATAGTGTGGCCTTTTTGTCACCTCCTGGTGTATGAGAATGGCTGAAAAAGCTCCTTAGGGTTTCTAGGCTTGACCTGATGTTCTGGGAAGAGGAGATTGAACACCCCAGAAAACTCCTGTCAGGGTGGGAATTGGAGGCCCTAGTTTGACTGTGTAATAAGTGTAGTTGTTTTCTCAGCACTTGCTGAGTTGCCTTACCATGGTACAACTAATAAGTTTGCTTTTGACACTAAACTGCCTATATTTGCCTCCTCGTGAATCCCCAGTCTATTTCCAACACAGAGGATTAGGTACTTGGTTCCCTGCTCAATGCTGGGAGCTTGTTCTCTCTCTGTAGGGAATCTTAAGAAGCACAGCACATCCTGGATGAAACCTTTCCCCAGCTTCTGATGAATATGATCCCAGGAAAATTGGTGGTAAAATAGCTGTCACTAAGGCTAGCTTCAGAGATGCTCTGCTCCCCCTTGCCTGAAAGGATATCATGATCCAGGTGTGTGAGATGGTTACTCTAGCTGGAAGGAATATAGCTGGCTAGTGCCCAGGTTCTGACTACTTTTTCTTGAAGATGATGATGACATCCTGTTCTCTGCCTATCATGCCATTGAACTCAAAGTCTTCTGTTCCAGTTGTCAGTTCTTGATACTACGTTCTGCTGTGAGATGTGATATTCGTGAGGTGTAAGGGGGAGTGGCTGTGTTCATGAGGAGACTGGTTTAGATACCCTTATGCATCTTCTTGCCCTTGGCCTCATCACTGGACATGTTAAATATTTGGGAGTAAGTTAATCTAATTGAATTAGGACAATTTAATATGTAATAGAAGTATGCGCCCAGAGGATTATGTGACTAATCCACAGCAAGTCTGTAGCCAATTCAGATAAACAGTCCCCCGTGTGGACAAGTCCTAAGCCCTTTTTTTTTTTCCCCAGATGAGCTCTGCTGTCGTACTGTCTTCCTCTGGAGACTACAGCCAGAACAGCGTGTGGCAGCCAGCTTCCTGAAGTGATCACATCAGGAGAATAATAATATCTAAATTATGCACATATTGGCGGCTTCATTAGTGGACCAGGTACAGAGCACTGCCCTTGTCCTCTGAAAGTGATTAAAAATGGGAACAATAGTAATCTCCAATTGTGAAACTACTGAATTCATCCTCCAAGATGGGTAGAAGCCCCAGTAAAGAGTTTTAGTTCCCAAAACCAAATTCTTCACACTAGTGTTCTCATTGAACAACATTTAGATATAAATAAATAAATAAAAATAAGAAGCCAACCTTTTTTTTTTTTTTCCTGACAAATCTCTCCCTAAATAACAATGTTATACCTAAATATAGACTTTCTGCAGCTACAAGGAACTTGTAGCCTTGCTGGCAATCTTTAATGTGTTTTTGAATGTGAGATCCTTGAGTTGTGAATTCCTAGGATTGATCTGAAGTAGTCAAATAACCCTAAAAAAAAAAGAATTAGCATGTCTATAACTGTAAAATAAAAGCTGAAGAGCTACAAAATGAAAAGAGGGTGAATTTCAGAAGCATGGAAAATGCCTTCTTGCACCCTTTAGCTAATGTACCAATTTGAGGTAGATTTGCTATATTTTTCTGGCTTAAAATACCAATACTTTAGTGGATGGCATTTCTACATTTTTAAAATACTGCAGTAGAAGAGAACGGCTGCTCTTAGTCTGCTGTTTCTGCTAAGAAATCATCTGCTGTTTCATCCTTTTTTGCTACTGTTGCTTAAGGAAGCAGCTACTGTGCCTTCCCTAGCAACCTCTTATTTATACAGTGGCAACAGGCAACTTAAAGGTATTCTATTAAAATATTCTAAAAATAAGTCTGATGTGATGAGAATGAAGTGCTTATTTAGGAAAACAAAAGAAAAGCCCCTTTGGCTCTTGTTGAAGACAGGGGACTTGAAGCTAATTGTAGTAGGAAACACCAGGAATAAAACCGGACCCTTGCCTTTGGGCTGTATTTTGCATTATTGTCAAGACAAGGAGACAGATCTTTTTTTGAGATTAAAACCCCTTTTTTTTTTTTTTTTTTTCCTGAGACATTAGGGAAAACATTGTAACAATGTAGTCTTCGAGCATATATTCTTCCAGAGAGAAACAAGGAATGTCCTTGGTTTTGTATTATATTTATTCTATGGATTCACACTCAAAGACAGTGAACAGCAGCACAGAAGAGGGAGAAATAGAAAGACTAAACAATGTATAGTCAATGGACGATGAGGTCTTTCCCATGCTGAGTCTTTTTAGGAAAGAAACCAAGTGAGTAGGGACTTGATATGAGAGAATTATGTCATCCTGGGTCTCCTGTGGGAATGTTGCCTGCTTGTAGCATAGGCATTTCATTTTTGCGTAGAAGAACAGATGATCATGAGATACTGTCTGATCTGTAGTTCTTTGTCAGTTTAAGTGACGTCAGTACTCCTGTGGTATTGGACACTATGCTGCTGCTTTTTATTTGCTGGCTGATGACATGTATTCCCTGCCTGTTTAAGGTAAAAGGCTGTATTCTGTGTGTTTGAATTATTCAAATGGAATTTTTGTTCAGAAATCTGGTGATTTACATAGAGGATAAGCTAATCTCTCTCAAGGATGTAATTTCTTTTGAAAATTTGGATTGTAAACGCACTTTTGCATGTGTAATGCTATAAATCTGTAACTAGAAGCTTCTCATAGTTTAGGGGAGGAGTCATCTCTACCGGGTCAATGGAAGAGCCAGCTTCTACAAGCCCTGAGCACTGCAGCAGGAGATGCCACAAGGTTTTTGCACCTCTAAGGCTCTGCTTAATCTCAAGTGTGTGATTTGATTTTCAAATGTACTACTGTCTTCACTATAGTTGCGGTTTCAGTTGGAAGGAAGATTGCTGAGAACCATCCTTGTCAATGGAGAAGAGAATAGTACTAAAACTTTCCTCTTCGTGTTCCCTGGCCTTTAGCATACCTGCTTTTTTCGTTATATGGTTGTGTGCTCTGTGTTCACTTCTTCACTCTGCTTCTGGCATTTGTCATTCTCATTAGAAGTTACATATTGCTGCGTCACATTGTGTAATAACCAGCAAGTGTAGTTGGACTTAAGCCTTTGCCAACAGAAAATGCATCTTTCAGGTGCAGATATGAATATGAATGTAGGGAGATGTGGTGAGGTACCAATTATTTTAATGGGAGTAGTGCAACAGCATAAAATGAGATTGTTTCAGGAAAAACAGAGGGGTAAGGAGAATTTGATAATATATGCAAGTGAGATAATCTGAGCTAAAAGCTTCCATTGGATACAGGTGGAATTTCAAAGATATAATGTGCAGTAACTTTATAGATGTTGGATAAGAATTTCCTATACAGCTGGTAAAGCAAACAGGTCATACTAGATTGATTCACAACGCTACAGATCCTACAGATAGTGAGTCTGGCAGTCATGTGTACAGGCACAAGTACGACCTGAATTTGTGATGAGTCACAAACTAATGGGAAAGCAAAGAAGTGCAGGGCAGTGTGTATCATCCCTCCTGTAATATAGCAGGAAAGAAAATTGGTCAAGAAAGGACTGGATACTGCTCTTGTCTAGTCTGGTTTCAGGGGACTTGTTCCAGATTTATATAGGAGACATAGCGAAGAATGAGAATGAGAATCTCCCTACATTCATATTCATATCTGCACCTGAAAGATGCATTTTCTGTTGGCAAAGGCTTAAGTCCAGAGTTTTGTATCATTTACACGTCAGGCCATATGTTTGTTAATTCTTTCAAATACATGTGATATTTGGGAGCAGCACTCCCATATGACAAACGGTCCTTTCCAAAGCAAGCCTCTTGTGTGGAGCTACTCAAAGGAAATCACTAGCAAAGATGTATGGGAGGCAACAGGAAAATCACAAACTTCATCACTCCCCTTCAGCCACCTTGTGTCCTCCTGCTTTGAGAGGCCCCCTTTACAAAACTCATATCCCACTGTGATCGGGTTTTGAATTAGAACTCAAGTGTAGGCCGCCCGATGTGAATCCAGTACCTTCTCTCCCGTGCATCTCTCCTCTGCTCTCACCCCGACTCCAGCCTGCACTCACAGACCATTAGCAAAGATTCAAACACAGCTTTTGCATTAGCTGTGAGGAGGACACAGGAGAGCTGCAGCTTCCCCTGTCACTGCCGTTCTGCAGCTAGAGCTGAGCTACGCAGCCATACTCCTTCTTGCTATGTTAAAAGGATACCAAATGTCTTCAGAGGGCAACATACTGTGGGAAACTGCCCCATGATCAATGCACATTTATATTACTATATTGGTATCATTCTTCCTGACAGACTTAGTTGTGACAAGGGGCTGCAAGCTCACGTAGATTGGTGATTAGCTCTGGAACAAGGAAAAGCTCTTTTACCTGCCAGATGGAGTCTGGAATTATCATGTGAATTTATCAGCTCTGGCTCCCAGAAGCTTTAAGATGTCCTGAGATAGCCCTTTTCCAGGACAGTATGTTATCAGAATAGGCTCTCAGTTTGTCATTTCTTATTCCTTGAGTATAAGATAGATGTGATCTCTAGTCATTCTCTGTAACAGATGCTTTTTTTTTTTTATGTGCCAGTTTCTTATTCTTGATTACTTTTTGAACTTAGTCACTTTTACATGTTGGTCTTTTATTGCTCTTATTACCAGATGGCATAAAGAGCTTTGCAGCATACATTAATCTAGCTTAAAAAAATTTCCCTTTCCCTCTAGTGCCATTCCCCTTTGAGTTTTACACTTCAGCAATGTTCAAGCATGTCATCTGCCTCATTGTTTGATGTTGGTTTTCAGTTTAGGATTTGACTTAGAATGTGTCATAGACAAACACATAGCTTTGCCTTGCACTTCTCAACGCCTGGGTTCCCATCTCCCCGTGGCTGTGGTGGAACTATGACATTCTGTCAGTTTGTGCATTATTCAACATGGTGCTGGTTTCATTGCAGAGGTACAGGCAAGGAGAAATACAAGACTTTCCAAAAGCAGGGAGAGACCTCCTGGTCCAGTAGCAGTGTCCTCCTGGCACAGTCACTCATGAGAATAAGGAAGCTCTGTCACAGACAGGTGTGGTCCTTTTGGAGCCCTGCTCCCATGTTCAGTTCTATTGTCACAATAACAGCTGTACTTTGTTGTTTTGCCCATACACTTCTATTTCTGTATCAGCAGGGTCAAAGCCGATTAAGTAATCCCAGAAATGCAAAGGTTCCCAGACACTTCTTCATTTTCTGTTGTCTACCTCTTCATGCAAACATGCAACATGTCAGTTCAAATAGCACCTCATCTGCTTTCACATCCATCCTTCAGATATGATTGACCATTTTTTTTACCAAAGCAGCAGCACAATACTGAGTCTTCCCTTGTCTTGCTCCCTTCCTCTAGTGACTGTCCCGCTACTGTTAGTCCCTGTGACTTTTGGTTCTATTTTAACAAAGACCAATACACAACTGAAGGGGCACTTTTTAAGACTGTATTTGCTTTCTTACTATATATCTGGCTACAAGTGTAACATGATTTATATCTATTCGACTGTAGATTCTTTGCACTATGAATTGCCTGTATCTGGGTCCTCATCAAATGGAGCTTTCAGCCCAAATGGGACCTTTAAATGTCATCCATGATCTTCTATAGGCACTACAGTCTGTCTAGGAGACATTTGAGATCCCAGTGCTGAGCACAGTATCTGCAGATTTGGAACAGTGGACTGCACTGAGGTGCTCCAGCCAGTCTGTCAACATGAAAGAACAGTCCTTTATGCTGCTGAACTGTGCTTCTGATGACTTAAAATTGATAGCATGAAAGGGGGAAGGTGTTAAAGCAAAAAAAAAAAAAAAAAGGCGAGAGAAAGCAATTTAGCTAAATATTTTAAGAGCCATTTAGATATCAAGGTTCTGAAGGGGGAAAGTTTATTACTGAAGTAACTAAGCATATCAGATGAAAATTAAAAAAAAAATCCTCCACCAAAAAAGGAGTTTTCCAAGTACTTTATTTAAGAAAACATGTCAACACATAGAAATGCAAATAGATTTCTGCCTTTTTTTCTGAGCCTAAGCCTTTTGCTGTGCTGTCCTGTGCAGGAAATTGCAGCCTATGATCAGTGTATAAAAGTATAAATTGACTATGTTTACAGATGGTATTTATGTAACAGGGGTTTGTTTTCTGACCTGCTGTTGCCTCAATGGAGCTCATCATGATCACTATGTGCAATCAAGTGGAGTTTTGCTGAATATGGGTGTGCAGCCAGGACTTCCGATACCAGCTAGATAGAAAGCAGTATAGGAGCTGGAGGTGATGGCTGCCGAATCCATCATTCACTGATTCCCTTATTACACACCCATGCTCCTACAAAGAGAGATTGTAACCAAATCACTCAATTTACCACCTTTGCAATAGAAACTGCCAATCTTGGTAATAGCATTACAGTTCTAATTACAGCAGTTGAGAGGCTTCTAAACAAATTAACAGGCAATTTAGATGTGGTTTGACTCTAGGTATCAGAGTCCTGATGTCTCTCACTGTTCATTTATTTATTTCTGGAGAGGTCTAGGAGAAGGATTTGTCAGGCAGAAGATGAAGGGACATGAGGAAAGTAGTTCTACAGCTGTGCTGGTCCTAACTCAATGTTTTGAGTGACAACATAGGGCTCCATTTATCAGTCCTGCCTGACAGGACTCTCTAGCTGTGAGAAGGTGCTATAGGAGGATTTGCAGTTGTCATCTATTAAAACAATTGGTCATTGTGGTATCTAAAAGGAAAATTCATCCCAGAGAAGAGAAAGTTCAGTTTCAAGAAACTGAGGGGTTTTTCAATGTATGTTTTTTTTTTCCTCAGTAGTAGTTGTGCTGTGCATCTTGTAGCACCTCGCCTCAGAGTCTAATGAAATAAAGCTCAGGGAGTGGAAGTACAAGATTTTTGCCCATGGAAGACCTTGGCTTAAGCTGACAGATAAGTAAACCCTTGAGAATTAGTGGGAGACAGTAAAAATTACTGGAGACACATAGACACATTGAATTTTCTCAAAACTTTAAAAAAATGCTTTTCTCCTTTCTGTTGATTTACTACATACTCTCTGGCATAGACTAGGAAACACGTAGAGCCATATTTCCTCAAAACAAAAATATCATTTAATAGGATTTTTTTCCTGTGTTCTTATTTTTTTCACCTGACACAATCCTCAAACAACTGGAAAAAAACTCAAAAATATGTTTGCTTATAAGATGCTTAAAGAGATGTATAAAAACATTGAGCGACTTCAGCTTGCTAAATGTCGGCCAATTTGGTCACCCAAGTGATTAAAACCCATTGCAGTTTTACTAGTTTTTCAGCCAAAGCAGACAGTTTGATTATTATGCATTAGTTTTGATAGAAAAGGGCCTGGTCCCTTGGCTGGTCTTCCCTGACTGTAATTAAAAACTGCTCATTGCCCCGGGGAATCCACTCCTCGGGAAACTT
This sequence comes from Nycticryphes semicollaris, assembly GCA_013400055.1. Taxonomy (NCBI): domain Eukaryota; kingdom Metazoa; phylum Chordata; class Aves; order Charadriiformes; family Rostratulidae; genus Nycticryphes; species Nycticryphes semicollaris. Next base: position 978,094 of record VXBJ01001423.1, on the reverse strand, counting down.
GCCCTTTTCAGCAGCAAAAAAGCAGCTGTTAGAAGTGAGCATTGCTCTTGTTTCCTTTCCTCTCTTCTCCAGGTCTTCATGTCTTAGCTATTATCAAGTAGGGCATTTCAGACAACAGCAAAAATAAGATCTGTCCCCATCTTTCTCTTTCCCTATTCTTCAAAAATGGTATTGTAAAGGTCACCTTAGGTACAGATACAAGTTTGTAGCTATGTCTTTTCCTTTTGTAAATGGAGTTTAGTCTGAGTTGTAGTCCAGGATTTTAGCCATTTTGATGAGATCTGTAGTACATTTTGTATTCTGGCTAACCTCCAAGTGTATTCTGCCTGGCTTAATTTACCCAGTGCCACCAACAGACCCATATAGTTTTCACTCTGTGTTCTTCAATTTGGTATAGTGTTGTTGTGCACCACTAAAACAGCCATTCCAAGATAGTCACTGGGCAAAAATGGTAGTAGCTGAAGAGGGTGGCTGTCCTGGAGCCAGGCACTCAGTACCCAGTGACACAGTGCTGCATGGTGGTCTGGGCTCGCTAGCTTAGGGGATATTGTTATCAAGGTCCTTAGACAACTTTTTCAATAATGGCAGATGAATAAACTCTGTCCAGACTGTTTTTTGAGCCTCCTGTTTACCCTGTTTGGAAACACTATCATGAACCGTGAAAGAGAACCGTAAGGAGAAATACTACAAGGAAGCTCCATCTGTGGGCAAGGAGAGCCATAAATTAATTTTGAAAGGCAGATGGTAGTTTATTAAGTTTCATATTTCGTATTCCGTAGCCTACTTAGCAGTGCCTTTCAGGCTTCAGTTGAAGTCTGTGGCAGAGGTTGGTGGTTATGATTTCTCACACTCTGTCTTACTATAGAAAATAGAATTAACTGAAGGATAGTGAAATGAATAAATGAAAGATATTATTGCAAAGCGTGAAAGCACAAGGGAGGAGATAGTGAGTACAGAGCCGGGAATACGAAAAGTGTGATGTAAGTAGGACATTCAGGCTGGAAAGCACTGAATATAAGAATTAGTAACCTATACTTTGAAAGTCATTCTCCACAGAAAAATCCATTCTAGTTTGTATTTTGTATAGAGTTGTTCTTTATTATTTCATAAACTCAGAGTTCTCTAAATGCTTATTAAAAGTTATATTACTTCTAAAAGTGTATATTTTTATTTATCTTTTATCTTTTTTACTGATGGATCTCTTTTTGATTACACTAATCTTGTATTTAGGCTTGAACAGATGCTAGTAGAGCTGTACTAGTGGAGCGAGCTGAGGAGAGCTACAGCTGACTTGGGCTGTTCTGAACTGTTGGTAGCAATTTTCCTTTTCTCTGTCCTTGGGCCAAAGATTTCAAATGCATTTTAACTTTCCAATGTTAGTATTTTTTCAAAGATGTTAACTGCCTGTGTCTACATGAATGTGCTTATGTCTGGAGGAAGTAGTCTAATATTAGGTTGAACACTTGGGCTTAATGTACTGGCAGTTATGAGCTGATGCTGGAATGACCCTACAAGGGTCAGCTTGAAAGTCCTAGGTTTTTGGCTCTATGCAGAGAAATATGATTGCATAGGATGTTGAGCTGTGGAAATACATTACGGCAAAGGGCTTCCAGACATGCTGAGAAGCTCATCTTGAGATTTTGGATTTGTCTTAAACTCTTGATGGGCTCATTGGACACAGCCAGCAGGGACTGAAAGCAATGAGTGCTTCATCACTGACTTAGCTGAGGCAGAGGTGGTCCAAACAGTCCACGCAGAACAGATTAGCCTGGAAAGACTCCCAGGAATTAAAAGTATAAAAGCAGAGATTATACCTCATTCCAGCAGGGTAGTGGAAAAGGCAGCCCACAAGTTCACCCTTCTAGCTTGTGCCCTGAGCACAGGCATGGCAAGAAGTGCTCTCCCCCATGGAGTGGCCTTGCTTCTTCCTGCTGGGCCATTTGTGGTGGTGGCAGTGCCCGTGCTGCCCACCCAGCTCCCATTAGTCCATAAAATAGTCTGCAATTTCTTTGGGCCAAGAAAACATGCTTATATACCATAGCTGAGGGATTTGCCAAAGTGTCTGTAGAAATCAAATGTCAAATGCTTTAGCTTGCAGTGGGAGTTCAGTGGACTAATTTTTGGGTGCTGTTGAAAAGCACAGTCTGTACTATTCATTTGAGAATTTTAAGTGGCAGATTTGTGGATTCTGTGGAGCCCTGTTTTGAAATCATAGTCTCTGGATTTCTAAGACCATTAAGCCCTGTATTGGAATACTGCTTCTGAAGCAAAGAAATCTTCATTTTGATTCTACTGAGTATTAAGAGATTTCCCACGCTTACAAGGCAGCAGGAAGGAGGGGGAAAGAGCAGGAAAAGAGCAAAGTTCAAGCAGGGAAAATGAGTTCTGCAGCATACAGCCATTATGCACTTAGTGTGTATTATTTAGTACTATTTCTGCCTCTACTTGTCTTTGAACAGAAGTTAAACAGCACAAGTGTTAATTAGCCAATACCTCTGATGTTGACTCAAAACTACCGGCTTAGATGAACATCTTTTGGAAGGAGAAGAGAAGGGAGAAGAAAAAGCTTAGGGAGCTGAATTGTTTGGCATATGGGCTGAGGGATGGTTTGGGTTTTTTTTTTTAACATAGGTTATCTGTGGAAATCTGGGCAAGTCACTGCAAAGTGAAAGCCTGTGACTCGTGCCACAGCTAGTGAGCAGACATCTAAGAGGAGTTACTGGAGGATGGATGACCCTTCAGAGAACAGAAAGACCTTTGTGCTTTAATTGCTCCCACATTGCAGCACAGATAATCATTTGTGTTTTCCCAGTGCCAGTAGTTTTCCACAGTGGTGAAAGAAAGCAGTAGATCGTACATGCAGGTATGGTGATTTTCAGGGCCGCACTGGTGACTCTCATGATGCTGCTGAAAAGGCAATGTTTAACCTACTGTAGAGCACAAACTGGATTTTGATAATCTTAAAAGTTTCCTGTGCGTCCTGAGTTGTTGTCATGTACCATCACAATTCAGTCACGGAAAATATTTTTCCACTGTTTTAAAAATACATACTTAAATGTGATTTGGTTAAATGAGGTCCCTACCATTAGTTCTTGAGAACGATGTTTTGGTCCAGGATAAACGTATCAAGTTGCAAACCATGGAAAAAACAAATTTTAAATGAAAATGCCATTAGGCATTAACTGTGAAAGCACCAGTGGTTCTGCTGTAATAAATTTGTCTTTGTGCCTGCAAGCAGTCGTCTAATGAAAAAAAAGTATTAAATTTTGTTTATGACATATTATGGCATTTCCATCATTTCATAGAGGAATAATACTCCCATGTCAGAAAAATCCGTGTGCTTGCATGTGCAGGAGAATGTTTCTCTGTTGTTCAAAAGCTCATTTTAAAATTAAATTTCACAGCCCTCACCACCATTCATTCATAGACCCTAGCAGGCTTTTATTAAAAATACTTCCTAATGTATTTGTGATAATTTATGCTGTTTTGTCCAAACAATTGACCATTTTATTTAATTTAGAGAAGCCTACAATGATTAAACTATAAAAGAAAATATCATGCAAAAGCTGAGGACCTTCTGTAATGCAATTAATATAATTAAATTCCTTCTGAGATTGAGGGTAGACCCTATATCTATATCTCATTTTTGTCATTTTTTCAGATAACAAACTCTATCAACTTTATTAAAATATTTTAACTACAGAGTTATTCTGATTATCCTTTTCTAGTTTCTATGCAACCTGCTCACTGTGCAGTAATATAATATCAATAATACATGATATTTTTATTTTATTTGGAAATGTGTACACTTTTAAAATAATGGAAGAACAGTTCTCCAGTACTCATTGGTGATTCAGTGCAGTGTTCCAAAGTGTACTTGCAATTTAGTTCTCCTAATATCATCTGCAGCTGTTATAATGGTGCATGGTACATTTGCAGGCTGAGATCACTTGGAAATAAAAACAAGATTTAAAATACTTCTAAGTAGTAAATAAGCGAAGAATGATGTTCTCTGTGCTCTTTACTGCAGATGCTTTTTCCTTTTACAGACTTTCAGAACACCTCAGGGCCTACCTAGTAGGTTATAGATAATAATACCCAATTAAACTGTGTAGTTTTCCTTCACGCATTACCTTCCTGAAACAGTCCGGTGGGTGAGGAACCAAACAGAGCATGTGGAGATTTTGTTTTTATTGACTCAGTGTCAATAAATTCTCTCTGGTACCAAATTGCCGCCAAGTAATTTTTTTTCTTTTTTCCTTTTCTCCTTCAGGAGTTAGAAAACAAACTTCAAAATTTTTAAGGGGGCTGGTAGTAGAAAGAACCTTATGTACAAGGAATGAGATGGGAAAATTATGCTTACTCAATCATGCACCTTGAGTGCTTTTTATAGCTATTTCCAACATATTACCTAGAATTTATTTTAATGGTTATTGCTGACACTTGTGAGTACTGTGTACTGTTCATAACTACTTCTATGTCTGCAGTGCCCTCTGTGCCCATGGGTGTTACTACAGACATCTCTGCTTCTGCGAAGGTCATCTGGGGCTTCTGAGAGCTAATTTTTCCACCCTGATGATTTCTCTCTGTCTCCCTTTCCCTTCTGCTGGGTTTGGAAGCAGCTGTGTGCTGTGACTTGAACTATTGCCCATCCAGCCGTCCCCATCCCCAGTCACAGCAGTGCAAGGAGTGACGTTCAAAGGACACACTCCAACTGTTCCTCGGGGTTTGGAGCAGTTTTGGGACTGGACCAGCACTTCTGATGGAGGAGTTACTGTTTCAGCAGGAATTGTGGCCCCCACAATGTTCATTAGACATTTTAGTGGGAAGATCTGAGATACTGTATTGGAGAAGTCACATTCTGCTGGGAGGAAGGATGGTTCAGAAAGGTTTCTGATGGAATTGCGAACTGAGATTCTCCCTTTTCCTTTCTGAATTTGGAGATGGGTTCTTCAAAGCTGCCACTCCCCTTTTGTGCATTTCAGGACAAACATCTTTGCTCTCAGGCTTTTCTCACTAGGGGCTTATTTTCACGTTTAGCACACTGTGAGGGGCTTGCACTTTGCATGTTTTCTAATAACTGCATTTCCTTTGGGCAGATGAGACAATATTGTTGAAATATATTTTTTCCTCATGAGCAGCAGCATCTTCTGTGTCCCCAGTTTTGGACAGATGAGTAGTCACATATTTTGGACGTTTTATACCGTGGTTCTGCACAGTGCACTTGCTGTTGCTGGAAATTGGCTTAAGTGAAAACAGAAAGCTCAGGACTGTGTTGAAGCAGGTCTGCAGCAGCTGGAAAACGCCAGTGTTAAAGCCAGGCTTTTAGCTGCACCGTGCTCAGTTTCACAGCTGTTACATGTCTGTGGTGTTACCTATCTTTTGAAATTCATGTCCTTCTCAACAAATGAGGGTATAGAAAAAAAAAAAGTCATCCTCATTAGAGTGTTTGGGTTTTACTTCAAGGAAATAGAAGCAAAGTGTTCCACTGAGAAAATGGAATATGTCTTTATTTTAAAAAAGGAAAAATATGAGAGAAACATATTGTGTGTATGTGTTGAGTAGTAATCATTTTGCAAAATAGATATTTTTTTCCAAAGGAGGCCTAAATGTAGTTTGGTGTGGCAGCAAGAAAAAAAGCCTGTGGTGAAAGTAAGCAAGTAAGGAAAGGAGAAGCTGCAGCTCCTTGGGAGCTGTTACCATGTATACAAGGGATTCTTTCTGTGAGACAAGCTTAAAACTATTGACTTTTAAAATTTACTTCAGGCATCTATTACCATAGGGTTTTGCCAAAGCCAAGAGTTTAGTAAGATACAGAAAAATGAATTAGATGTATAGATGATGGAAATTTTCTTCATTGTTGTAGATAGGATTTCAAGCTATTTACAATGTAATTAAACTATTAGGCTAAGGATGCAATCTGAGTCCTGAAGAGAGGACTTCTCCTACAGGACTGTTGTTTCATATTTTCTCTTACCTAACCTTGTGTGAAAAATCCAGTGCTGATACCCACTAGAGACCACATGCTGGAGTAAATGGATCTCTGGTCAAGTCTACACTTACAAATCCTCTCTCAACTGCTCTATATCTCTGATATAAAGCCTACAAATGACTTACTAAAAATGTTTCATACTGACAGTTTGAACTGTTCTTATTGGAAGTGAGCTAATCAGTAATATGTCATTGCTTCTGCCTTCTGCCTGGCTAAATATGCAAACGCTTCATAAAGATAGACCTTTGCTACTGATTGTTTTGTTCTAGTGGTTTTGCTCAATAATAAAATACCAGGTGAAGTCTCATTCTAGCAAGACAATGGTGTTGCAAGTTTGACAAACGTGATTTGTGTGCTAGCAAATAGTGTATAGATCATAAACAGCTAAGGAAAATAACATAAATCATACCAGGACGTAATGTAAGGAGTGGATGTTGGTGTCATTCCTATGGTGTTTCACTTACCCCTTCTCCTTGACTTTTGTGACCGTTAAAGTAAACAAGATACATTTGCTGTACATATAGCAACAAGGCAAGCAAGTGCCCCTCTTGATTTCTGTTTAAGAAAGGATTCAACTATTCGTTTAATAAGTAATAATAGGAAAATATTAACTTAAATATGACGTCAGGAACGAAATCTGTAAAGAAGTCAAATGTGGACACCATATCATATTTTGTACATTTTCCATGGTATCACATTCAACATTATCTATGAGTCCTTTGCATATGTTTGCATGTCTTTGAACTCTGTCCAGTAGGATAAGCAAGAGTGGGAGTGGGCTTGACATGAACTTCTTTTTGTTTAGCATTACTACTTTTTAGGATTTGTTTTCTTTGGCAGACAAAATTTTTTCCAGTATTAAAAACTATGGAAGAATTTTCCCCTTCCCCTTCCCCTTCCCCTCCCCAATAGGAGTGTGCACAGTATTGAGTATTAAAGAAATTACAATACAGTGAAAAGACGTTATTTGTTGCAGTGCTAAACAGAGAGACTAAAGATACAATTATATAGATTACCAGAATGTGAATCACTGAAAGGAAATATATCAAGACTGTGCATTTAGTCAAAGTGTGGTTTCAGGGCCAGAGGTGTTTAGCGGTTGCTAGAAATGAGCTCTAATCTTAATATTCTTTGCAGTGGTTTTGTTTAAGTTGTATAACATTTACACTTGCTCCTAAAGGAAGACGTACACTCTGGAAACAGACTGGATCAATGTTTATATTGATCTGCAGTTTTCTCAGGGGTTTTGACCACACCAGGATCTGATGCTTTTCCAATAATTGGTAAATGAGAAGTAATAAACTGCAGTAAATCTGATTAACCCGAAACTTAGTTTTATGAGGATCAGCAGTATTTCAATAAAATAAATACATTGTTATCTCTTCCACTGGGGTTTTTCGTTTGGAAAGACACATCTGTCTGAATACACTAAGTGTGAACTGAGCAGATCTGACTAACATTTTAGGCTTACCGTATGACAAATAGTTTGCCACAAGACCCAAGAGGATGATGTTTTGGGGCAAAGTATTGAATTCCTGTGGGTTATCATTTTGATGTGGTTAATTACATGTACAGTTGTAGGCTTAAGGAATTCTGTACCTTTCGGCAAAGATTCATCAATGCATGAAATTATACAAAACACCCTGGATTTTCATACATGAGATTTCCTTAGTTACTGCATTTCAAAAACATTCCTCACTTGTATTTCCCTTTGTAACTGTCTGCTATAGGAAGAGTAGTGTGTTCAAAGACAGTCATTTAATTTTGATAACATCAGAGCTGTAATATTTTTGTTTCCCTGTGATCAGATCTGTCTGTTTCTCTTAGTTTTTGACAAGTATATTCCCATAACAAATGCCACTGGCTACAGAATCCTTAATACTAAGATGTTGCTGTGATCAAGAGATAAGCAGCCAGCATATTAGAAATGCTGATCCTCAGATGCTGAGGATTACTCACTTTGATTACTCACTAGCAATAAATATAAAAGTCTTATCAAAATACCTTCCTCACTCATAGATAAATATTATGTGTCATACCTGTCTCTTTTGCAATGATCCCTCCTGGTCTCTGCAAAAATGACCAGCAGCCAAAACACGAAACAGTGGCAGCAAGCAGAGAGTGGTCTGTGAAATATTGTGTCATTTATATAAGGATGAAGGACATAAAATAATACAAATATCAAGTGCCTTGCATAGACAGCAGTAGCTGCTGCTTACCTGGGCCAATCTGTTTAATATTAATTTTTCTCACAGCGCATACTGATGCATAATGGCTAATCTAGCCTATGTGGCTTCTCTAAAGACCCATTCAGCTGTGGAATCTCTCTCAAAGGGTTGTGCAGGCCAATATCAGAGTATGTTTTAGATGCTTTTGCAAGTGATCTCATTGGTACCAGACTCACAGGTGGTGCCTGGGAGCATGCCAGGTGGGACCTGCAGCTTCCCCTAGGCTTACCCTAACGCTGCCTGAGCTGGAGCTCAAGGTGTTCCCATATGGAGAGCTGAGGCAGGTCCATAGGAAGAGACTTCAAAGTGCCAAACTACCAGCCACTGTCCACCACTAGTCCCCTGGGCAACATGCCTGGGTCCCACGCAGGCCTGCACCGATGCAGGGAGCCTTACAGAGCCTTGCAGGGTCCATCATACCTGGGAAGCTGCCCAGGCAAGAGATCAGCAGGGTGTGAGGGCCATAATAGCTGGGGCCAAGATGCCTGTTTAAAAGGACTGTTGCCCTCCTCTGAGTTGGAGTACTGCAGTGTGGAAAGTAGGAGTGCTGTGACGAGTGGCTGTGCTGGCAAAGAGAGATGATAGGCTGGGTAATCTTTGATGCTGTGATAATCCCGGTAAGTATAAATGAGCTGTTGATTGTAGCAATTACATAAACATTGATTAATTATTTTCATTGTGGTTTTTTATATTGTGTAACTGAACTCTTAAGAGTGATAACAATGTGAAAAAAATCAGTAGCGTTTTGAACAAAATCTAAATTCATAAGGTATCTTTTCACAGTTTAATTTTAACCCTTAACTGTTTGATTTATTTTCTAAGTAGGAGGAAATTCATCATGTACTTAAAAAGCAAGTAGTGTAAATTTTGAGACAGGGGGAAAAACAGAAAGGAAACCACATCATCCATATAAATAATGAAGTTGAACCCCTGATATCAATTCAAAACTCAATTGAGCCTTAACTATAGAGCTGTAGCTGGCACCTCATAATATAAACACTGAAGTGGACTGTTGAATTTATCCTCAATGTCCACAAATGAAGTTATGAACTTTCTTTAGAGCTTCACTTCTGCTTCAATGCCTGCCCATGGTATTAGATCTTCTGCAGACTTCACAATAGCCCTCTGTTTCCCTGGCAAAGTTCGGTAGCAAACCTGCAAACATCCCATGTATTTAACTCTCTGCAGCTGTGCAAACAGCACAACGCACTTTCAATATTCCGCTTTAAACATGCACATGGATAATTGAACTTCAAAGCAACAGCTCTGCTAATTCTTTTATGAAGATGCAAATTACTAGTGTGACTTCTCACCAGATTGGGAGCTTAATGGAACAATCAGTCTGATCTAAATCCGCCCCGAGGCATGAGCACAGTTGGGGGTATTTCTGCGTGTCTAATCCATACTCTACTCACTGGCTGGGCGCAAAACTAATAGTAGCCTGAAGTTAGCAAAGTTTTCACGTTCAAATCCCACTACTTTAGTTACCTCCCCTTATAACCTACATTATTTCAGCAATAAGGGACACAGTTCTGGTGTTATTTGCAGGGACCAAGCATGAAGATGAATGTTTAACCAGGGAAAACACCTCAATGTCTTCTCAAATATTTATAACGAAAGATGGAGTATTTGTTAAATTAAGTATCTTCTTTCAGCAAACCCATACTCAATGGTTGTTAAAATATGTGGCATGTTTGGCTCCTATATATGTATTTCCTGGTATATTTTTTTTTAAATGGGCCTTAACTTGATGAATGCTTGGTATCTCCTCCTCTGACCACCACTATTGTAGAGCCAGCTTTTAAATGACAGGCTTAAAAATATATTTGATGCCTCAAAGGCAGCCAAAGCAATTTACCATCTCGCTTTCTACTTCACAGAAACAGAACTGAAAGTTTAACTTAGAGCTATTGGGAAATCCAACTCTAATTAACTCAGTATAGAAGATTAAAGTCCAAGCGGAATAAATGGCTTCAGTCATGCCTTCAGACTTTTGCGTCTCTTCACACATGCACCTAAAATGAACTGAAGTAACACTCTTTTTTTTCTTTTTTCTTTTTTTTTTTTTTTTTTTTTTTTTTTTAGTAAGGTATTTTGAACATTTGAAAAATAAGTGCAAGCTTCAACTTTGAAATGCAATTTGAATTTCCATGGAAGGCCTCTCATGGCTTATATTTCCAAGCAGCTGGTAATTTGTGATACAAGAAGAAAATCTATTTTTTCAGTAACCGCTAACGATCTGTGGGCTGAAATTTTGCACCTTTTCAGGTCTCTCAGTCTGAGACGTGTGTGTGTGCAGAGGGAACTGTCTCGCTGTTCTCCAGTCCTAAGCATGGCTGTTTTTTTCACGTTTTGTCAAGTTCTCTAAATAAATAAAAATAGGTCATCAAAGGGTGAAGCGTGAAATGAGAACTCTTTCATGGGGTGGACATAGCAGCAGAGGTACTCCTGGCAATTCATTAGTTTGTACCTTACTTGCCATAATACTGGGGAAGTAACAGGTTGTCCTGTATAATACCATTGTCCCCATTGAAAGCTACTCAGATTTTACCAAGGAGAAGAAACCGCTCCTCGCTGTGAGTTGGCACAGAAAGCAGACATGGAGCATGTAGCATTTGCTTACTTATTCATTATCTCTTTTTCTTCTCTTCTCCTCTCTACTCTCTGATCAAAGACTCTCTACATCTTTTATTCTACCTCCTTGTGCTCCATTTCTCCATCTTTTTTTCTCTACTGAGTTATTTCCTCTGGGTCTTTTTCCCTTTTCATATTTTTTTTCACCACAGGATTTTTTAAGCAGAAAATGCATCAAATATGCTTCAAGTTTGAGGTGAACTTTAAAACCCACGGTCTTTGAGGGACTTCAGGGCTGAGGTGGATTTGCTTCCCTTTTTGGTGAGGAGGTGATGTGTCCAGCTAGTCAAGCAGCCCTGGCAGAAGAAAATAGGAATGCTCTGGTGGAAACCTGAGTAAAAAAATGAGCACAACCTACCACCTAACCACTGCCACCATTGCTCTGCATCGCTGATGGAAACACAATAATAAATAATAGAAATAGATAATCAGAAATTTTCCAAAGCCTCAATATTTGGTATAAGAACAAGAGAAATGCTGTGAGTGACAGAAAAAGCCCAAAAGCCCACAGCAATGGAGATGCTCTTGTAGTGTCTTACTAGCAAGCAGTATGGGGGTGAGCAATTGTGACTGTCAAAAACTGTGTGGAAACAGTTTTGCAGCTTCCCAGCTGGGGCAATAATATGAAAAGTATTTGAGCTAGGGAGAGGCAAGTTGGGAGGTGGTGATTCTCTGCTCTTCCAGGGAGCTGGCACAGGGGCAGGAGCACCAGTGAGAGTCCCACTGCAAACACACACGCTTTCACCCCTTCCAGAAGTTCATCCTGCCACCAAATTGTCCTCTTAATAGAAGGGAAATGCTAAAAGCCAGTGCAGCAATGTGTAAGCACCCCTGAAAGACATGGCCTGCTGGCACTTCTTTAAATCTGGCATTTAAAATTGCTCAGGCAGATGGAACAAAAGTATGTAATAAAATGTGACATTTTATTTTATTATCTATGTTTGTTAAGTGAATTCTTCTGATCATTCCCACTGTCATGCGAATCAGAATCTGACAATTTGCAGTTTATAAAAAACAGCTCCAGGGGTCAGACAGAAAAAGAATAAGTAATAATTAATTACAGGATACACATTCATCCACAGAATCTGGCTATAATGGGTGACAGCTCAGCCTAAAAAAAAGATAATGACGTGATTCCAAAAAGCAAAAAGTCACAGCTTTTATAGTCAATCATTTAGAGACTACTTCTCAGTACCAATTGTCTCCTTTGTGATCTTCCTTACATATGTTTCTACGTATCAGGGTTTTATTAGAAATTCAGAAAGAAAAAATATATTTGTTTTCCTCGCTGTCTTCCAAGATAGTCCCGCTTCTTTGCTTTGGTATGTAACAGAGCATGTTCTCTCTGTGCTCTTCAAAGCACAGCTCCATTTGATCCATGCTGTCTGTCCCCCTCGGTGTTTCACTCCCTGCTGCCCTGAACACACTCCGGCGCCACAGCGGAGCACAGGTACAGCTGGTGGCTCTCACAGGCCGCAGCAGATAGCCACATGGATTTAACTTCCAGTTTTTCATTCAAGAGAAGGTAACCCTGAGAGTCAGCATTGCTGACAAAAGGAGGAGGTGGAAAATTGGTGTAAGCACAGAGCGAGCCCTGATGCTTTGGGAGATTGCCCCCCACCCCTCCTTTTCCAATTTGGTCAAGGACTTCAGCAGCAATTATAACACATGTTGTTCATTTAGTGCTAAATTGGGAATATTAAGCAGTAAATGATTGAAGTTTTAATTGGCAATTAAATTAAAAGCAACATCCTCACTGCAAGAGAAATGTCATTGAGAACTAACTTTGTAACTGACAGTATTTTGCAAACAGCTTTACTACATTTCATAGGTGACACTTTTCTGGGGCCTAGCCCTGAGTTTGTGATGGCTGTTTGCTCCTACCACAAGCATGAATAGTTTGCTTCCCAAGGACTTACCAAAAATACATGTGCAGAGGTAAATATTAATTCTACTGTAGCAGCAAGTAGAAGTCCCAACTTCAGAGCAGAAAGTGCTGTGTTAGGTGCTTTATCAACAAAACTGAAACACAGTCCAGCCTTGAAAGCTGCCAATCTAAGGAACAGCAATATTTATATAGATGCTTGCACAAATGCCTGGGGAAAAAAAAGCCATGTTACTACTAAAATTTATCATTATTTATTTAAGGCACTAGGGATACAAGCTAGGGATACAAGGTGTAGGTTTGTCCAAGGATCTTCCCTTGCTGATCTCATTAATGGAGGGATTTGTAGTCCACCATGCTTGCTTGGAAATGGCTGTTCCCCTGATGAGAGCAGACTACAAACCCAGCTGCTGGCAGGTGGGGAATCTGGCACAGGACCTGCTGATCCCACCAGATCTTGGACTCCTGAAAGCCTAGCCCCTCGCTCCCCAAAGTGTGGCATCCCTCATCCACGTAAACACGGTTCCTGTACCCTGGCTGCCACTGCTGGCTGAAAAATATGTGGCTGAGTATAGGTGAAGCACCTTTTTTGCTTCATTCCACTCCAGGATTGATGTTGACCTCTTGTTGCTGCTGGCATCCGTGCTGAAAGGGAAACTTCTCAGCACTCTCATTGCTCTTGGTATCAGCATTATCTCTTTCAAGCTTCCTGAAGGCTGGCTATGTAAATCATATGTGTAGCATTTCACTTTTAGGGGACTTGTCACTTGGGGTAGTTTATGCTGTTTGATGGTGCCGAGAAGCAAAGAGAGCGACTGGATGAAGACAGCATGGGCAGCCCATTGGCCCGTTGAACAAGCAGCCACCTCCATGTAGGTAGCACTGTCACTGCTGAATGAGTTTCTTTTGACCACTGACTCTCATGGCCTTCCTTTCCAATTAGTCTAAAAATATGCACTTATTTGCTTGGCATTTTTTTTTCTATATCACAACTTTTAAATGTACATTGAGGAGTACTTTCAGGAAGCCAGTTCCAAGTGGGGATGTTTTCAGACTTGATCAGATGATGAGCTTCCCTCAGGGGACAGCTGGATGAAAGCGTTAAATCATTGCCACTTGGGTTTTTGGTTGCACCTCTGAACAATACACAAACCAAGAATTATTTGCAAAAATTATTCAGCAACACATCTCAAATAATGAATATTTCAAGTAAATCATTATGGGCCAAACTTGAATGGGAAAAGAGGCAAAATAGTTAATAAATTATTCATGCAGCTTTAGCACTAATGTAATAAATATTACATGGTGTCAGAGAAAAATGAAGGATTTAAAATGAAGAAAGAAATTAACTATGAAGGAAAAGCACCTGAAAATTGGAGAAGGTGAATACACAGATTTGAGATATGTGAATGATAGTGAAGTGACTAACGGGAAAAAATAAAAAGCATGACAACTTTGAATCACTTTGAGAGGCAAAATACTCTTCCTTTTAAGTTCTTTCTCTACAAAGAATATAAAAACTTCTCAGAATTCCTTCAGCTCTGTTTAAAAACAAATGAAAGAGAACAGAGGAGACTGTGTCGAGCTAGCCAGTTGGGAACATACCTACATCTAGCCAAAGGGAGTTACATGACCAGAAGTACTGTTTTACACAAGGGCAGTAACATTTGGAGAAAAATAACATTTTGAATATCAAATAATGTGTTGCTTTTATTTTGCAAAGTGACCACCAGCTTAATACTGAATTAGGACAATAGGATTGTGTATTTTTTAAGGACAGAATCTGTAAGGCTTCTGTTGTGCTTGGGGTAGGAACATTCAGCAGCATTAACTGCCATGCCATTAAGCACATCACAGTGGTCAGTCAGATCTGCTCTGACATACAGTATCAAGTAACAACACCGGTAATGCCTTGTTTGCTGTTTGCTCAGGTGTAGTGTGTACAGATTGCCACTACTCTTATCAGTTGACTCTTCACTTAGACGTTTGAGAAATTAGTATTTTATTAAATCTTATTTTTGTGTGAGAGACTTTTTTTCCCCCTTCCAGCTCCTTTCCTATTTACCTACCTTTTCAGCAGTAAGTAGAAAATGGGAGAGAAGAAACAAGTTAGAAAACCCAACATATTCTGAACAGATTTTGAAAAAGCTAATTTTTTTTAAAGCGCAAACAGTGACATACTGGGCATTTTTTCTTCATTTTGACAATGGACTTGGGCTTCTTTTAACCTCAGGAATAACATATTAAAATGAAATGGTTTATGTTCGCCATTTCTGTAAATGTCTCATTTACAAAATCTGTCATGGGCACACCAGTCTCTTCCTCATTGGACATTTACCAGCCTTGGCATATCAATCCATCTTTTGCACATCTGCTCAGAAAATGTAATTAGTTATACCCATATGCTGCAGAAGTACATGATAAAACTTAAGAAACAGAAAAGGCCAAGGGACTTGACGGCCTTTCTCATTCCTGCTATGTGTATTTTGTTAAAGACTTAGAAAAGTGAGAAGCTTTTCTTGCCCTCTGCCACAGGGTGGGGATATCACTGTGTCCTAACCAACTTCAAGAGATTTGAAGGAAAGGAATTTATAGTTTATTCTAATACTTTTGATTCTGTTCAGCTGAGAACAATAATTTATACTGTAAAAAGACATAATATTCCCCAAATAAGCATTACCTTCTGTCCCTGGTCATTAACATACTTACGAACTTGTCCTTGCAAAGTAACGATAAATAAGATGGACAGGGATCCTCATCTGAAGTTTTGTGACATGAGGGACCCAGATGAGAAGCTCTTGCTATACAAAATTACACTCATATGTTGCAAATAGGGAAACTCTCAGCTTTTTGTCAGCTGTTCTCAATTTTGCTGGCAAGTAAGTGGGAAAGAAGAGAAAGACTAGAGTCCAAAACTGAGCTATGCCTCAGCAACCAGAGGTTGGTTCAGTGGCTTCTTCATGCCACTTTGGCTCATGGGTAGAGCTGTTCCATGTTCACCAATGTTCAGCCCCTGTGATCAGTGGCTGTATCTCTGCAAAATGGCTGAGTAGAGGGGTGGTGTAACCACTTGGACTTTACTCACCTTCAAGATCCTCTAATTTTTTATTTTTTTTTTTTTTTACTAGGCAACATTAATTAACTTGCATTCATATTAGGCCCTTCTTTCTTATGACACCATAGTTTAAGGATGGAATAGAGCTGTCATAACTATGATTTATCCATTAATCCCAATTTCTGCAAAGTTAATCCCAAAGGATGAAATGCATCATAGATCCATCTCCATGGCAAGGACTTTGCAGCTGTCCTCCAACTCTGCTGCAATGAAACATCAGTTTTGTTTTTTCCTGGCTAGTCCATTAACAGCCTCAGTTGGTGGTAAGTTAAAAACCCACGATTTTACAATTCGATTGACAAGGGACTTGAGTTTACCACAGGATCTCACCATCACAGTGTACAGCAGAAGCCACTGGCCACTTCTTAAATGCTATGGTACCAAAAAAAACCCCAAACCTGAAAATGCTGAATTCTGTCAACTCTATTTTCTTGTTTTCTTACTGAAATCCAAAACAATGTGTCACTGTTCACTATCTGAACTAATTAATGGTGATTCAGCATTAGAGAAATGCCATTTTAAGTCTATCTCTGACAGGCCACATTTAGCTGTTGTATATGTTGTTTTATGGCTGTACATTTTTTCTTTAAAAAGGCAAACAAAACAAAATGAACTTTCAAATTATTAGCATTCTTTTACTTCAGTAGGGGGTTCAAAATCAAAGCTGCTATACCTCCATCCTCCCACTTTTCTTTTAGGGTTAATTTGGAAAAAAGAAAGGCTCTTCTAATTATAGGGATTTAGCTTTCTTTATAAACTGGCTATTTTAAGATCTGATTACAAGATCACAATATGAAACATCATTCAAAAACAGTGTGAATTGATTACATCCTTCTGAAGAACATGTAGCAGTAGAATATGCATTTTTAGCTGTTACATTGCCCTATAATTAAGGCTTTATTGCTTCCCCTCTAAACACATGTTGCTGCTGCTGGAGAACAGCTGAGATACTTCAGATGAGACAATGGGAAATGCCCCCCTCCCCGCCCAAAAATAATCACCTCCCAACCTTTCAGAAACAAATGGCAGAAACACTGTGGTCAGTACCAAATGTAAAAGTCAAGATACTGATAATATTTTTCTGCTCCTCTTTCTTTTAAATGAGCACATTTTCCCCAAATACTATTAATGATTTGAATGTTGCTTAATTGGGAGACATTGTATTGGAAGAGCTGAGCACAGTCTTTGGTCTTTTCATTCATTTCCATGGAATCTGGATTACAGCATAATGATGGGGTGGTCAGCAATCACATCAGGAATATTCACGTGTCCCAGAATACATGGGCAGACCAAAAAGCCAGAGGCACCATAAAAATGTATTTGCATGGTTAGAATTACTCAAGGTATTCAATTCTGCTCTGAACTGATCTCAGATTTTTTAAAAACTAAAATGAACACCGAAATGTTCCTTGCACTGAGCAGCTCTCCACACTCGAGCTCAATGTCAGCTGCCAGCTTTATGGGCACCTGGCTGTGCTGTGTGACATTGCGCTGGCCTTTTTAGGAAGTCATACATGTGTTCCTACACCCTTCCTATAAAATAACTGTACCACAAATAATGAATTAGAACAATCTAACCTCTGGATCTATGCTGTTGGAGAGGGACTCCCAAGGAAAATCTCAACAGCCTTGCAGTTTATTTGTCCTGAATAGATACTTTTGATAAATAAGATTACATTAAAAAGCAGATAGGAAGTAATATTATTTTCCATAAAGGTAAGCCATAAGACAAATGTTTCTAAGGGCAGATGAACATATATAGCAGAAACCTTGATCAGCTTTGTCAAGTTGCAGACAATGACTTTCTGAGCAGTGAAGCCAGAATTCCCATGGCAACCCTCACAAACTTCAGACGCAACACACATCCAGTCTAGGTAGCAAGCCATATAAGGTAGGAAGAGGAACATTTTGTGTTAAGGATTAAAAACTAAGCTAAATATAGGTTAAATCATGAAAGCAAATATCCTTCTAATTGTATCCAGGGTATTTTTTTTTCCTGCCATACCTGTTTTTGATGTATATTCTGAAATCTATGTATAGACTACAATAAAAGTGACAGATGACAGTTACCTTTGTACCACTCCCAGAATCTTTTTTGAGTAATGAGACAAAGTACAGTAGCTCCTTTTGCTCCTCAGCGTCTCCCTCAGCCCTGGGGAACTGCTGCAGTCACGAGAACCAAGGTTACCTTTCTCCAGTGCCTGCCTGGCTCCCAGCCCTCTGTGCCCTGCTCCTTGCCATCCCTTCCATCAGGGGACTGTGTAGCCTGTCCTAACGTGGCTGTAAAAGCCCTTATTAAACCCAGGTGCGGTGCTCAGCAGGTGAGTAAGAACCAGTGGGGGACCTGTAGGAGGTGGATTTGCAGTCCTTATGGAAAGGGAAAAAAATAAATAAATCGGGGAATGTCTTCTGTTGGAGCCTCTGCATTTTAGCTATGGCTTTTTTCACCTTGGTTAAAAGAAGGTGGCAATGACTTGCTGATTTGACCCAGTGTTGCCTTTCTGTATTAGATATTCTGGATAGGGCTGATACTGCTCTGTACTGAGAGTCTCTCTACTTCAGGGAAAACACAGAAATTAAGAAAAGGCTAATAAAAAGTTCTAGGTTCAGTCTTCAGCAGAAGTGTATTTCTTCACTTGCTGTACCCATGTGTGACAAAACAAGGCACAACTGTATTTGTATGTTTTTAAATTATTTTAACAATTGTGTGCTATAATGTACAATCATCATCATAGAAGATTAAAAATAAGTTGCTTTTTCTGCTTTTGTGCCTCCCCTTTTATATTTTTCCATTATTTTTCTTCCCCACAGTGCAATGGTAACAAAATATGTGCAATCATAGGAATAAAGCAATGTGCTGGAAGGCACCAATAAATATTGAACAACTTACTTTACTATGTTAAGCTGTCATAATTAATTTGCTTTATAAAATATGTACTGTCCTGTCAGTGAATGAACACAGAGTCTCCAAAGAGCTATTCTCACTTGGCTATTTTCTCTCAAGCCCAATTCCAAATATTTATCTAACCTTGCTTTAATCTTACTTTTATGTCAGCGGAGTACCTGCCAGTTTTTTTTGTTTATTGCAAAAGGTATTGCTGGTGGACAAAAGTAGGAAAGAAGGTACTCAATTCCTGCAATGGTTTTTCTCTTAATAAGATTGCTCTCAGTTTTCACTTTATTTCATAGACTCATGGAAGGCTTTTTAGGTTGAAAGGAACACTCATAAACTTCCCTCTTTTGCTTTTATTAGGTAGAAACTTTGGACTCTTGTGCTATATATATTGAAGTATCAAGCAGTAAAAAACCAAAAGAGATGAAAGAGAGATTCTGAAACTTCAATGAGCTGCTGCTCCTTCAGGCAGCCCCTGCAGCCTTAGGGGCTCAGTACCCCACAGTGCTCTGTTGGGCTCAAGCAATTCTTAAGGGCTCCTGGGCAGGAGATGCAGATGTTCAGGGCAACTTTGTCTTGTAACCCAACAGCCAAATAACGCAGCACCTGAGTGAAAAAAACCAGTTCTTCACGTAGAAGTAAAGATTTTTGTGATAGCTGTACATGTATGGAGCTTCTTGCTCAGCTCTCATTTACATCATATTTTTTAATCTCCTGGTGAAAGCTTAATTTATTATTTAAACAAACACAGTTTCAGAGTACAAATAGTCACAAAAGAGCTGCTGAGATGCTTTACTTTTGTAAGAAAAATACTTACATTATAACATTGCAACCACTTATTTTTTGATTAAAGAAGTTAATTCATAAAGGCAATTCAGTTGCTCTTTAAGCTGACATAGTGTTATAACAATTAACTTAAAGGACAGTGAATCTTCCCCATGTAATCAACCTTGCCTTGATTCCAAGGAATTTTTTTAGTTTGGCTTTGACAGTTAATGCCTTATTGGCAACTCTTGGTTAATTATTAATACAGACAGAATAATGCTTTTTCCTTAACTAACTGTCTAAGCAATAGAGTTATCAAAGGAATTATCCCTGCTGAAAACTCGGTGGCATGTCACAGTCTAGATCAAAAATTTTCAACTTCAAAGTATGGCTTTTTGCCTGTAGGAAAACTAATACAATGGTTTTTGATTGTTTTTCTGATTATATTTTAAACAAGGACATCCTTTTACAGTTCTGCATTTCCTCAGCTGTGTATCTTACCTAAAACAGGATGTACCTTCACTTTTCACTTTTCAGGTCCCCAAAACCTCCCAAATCCATTGGGAGTTTGTGGCTGTCCCTTGCAGGTGCTGATGAGCTGTCACCTCTCTGTTCCTTGCAGCAAGGCTGAGCCACGGCCAGCGGTGGGGCTTCACCCAAACATTGCTGTAGCTTGGAAAAAAAACACAGTAGGTTTCTTGATGGAGTTTGAGGTTCAGCTTGTCTATTCACTAATCTGCCTCTATGGGATTGCACAGGTAGGGCTTTTCACTCTCCAAGATGATGGCAGTGCTAGAGTCAAGGCAACAGAACGGCAATCAACAGTTTGTAACTGGGTCACACAGGAGAGGCTGCAAAGCTGTGCAGTGTTTCATGAACACCGTGCTCTCCAGGTGCTTTCTGCTAAGGCTGTACAGTTTGATCCTCTAGTCACTCGCGTCAGCCCCACCAGCTGCCAGGCAGGAGCTCCTCCATTTGTGAGGAAAGATTGATTTAGCCATTTTCTTTGAGTATACTTAAAAAGTATCAGAGGAGCCTATTACATACGCCTCTGCCCTCATCCATTCTTCACTAAGCTGCAAGGGAATGTTTGTGCAATATAGTGAGCAGCGTTGAGACACAATATTAGAGTGTGAGTTTGGCATATGAAAGAAAACCCCTTGGTGTTCCTCCTGGCCTGCAAAGCTCCTGATGAATGGTTGGTTTCATGATTAATTTATGCCAGCATTATCTTCATTTTAGTGATGCTATCAGTGAAAATCTGTCCATAGCAATCAGGCAAATGAATGAATTTCAACATATAAAGCCCAAATCTTTTTGAAAAGTCACTATTTTCGGTACAGGCTGACAGCAGCAGGGGCCAGCAGCTCTTTTTTATGCCTGTATTTATTTCCTTCTTCTCTGGACATGTGTCCTGCCATGGAGGTTGTGAAGGAATGGAGTCTGCACCAGGCAACCATTTAAAATCATTCAGTGCTTAGAGCCACTCATGTCTTAGCCATACAAGCCATCTCTGTTTTACCTTTATTACCAGCAATTTGCATTGGTGGCAGCTCCCCTTTTAGGCAGCTGACAAGCTTTTTGTTCTTGTCTTTGTACGTGTTTTCAGTCTAATGAGAGAGAAATGCATTGCTTACGGGCCTTAGGTATGAACCACTCACATATAATGAGGCAGGATGTTCTCCACAACAGTCCTTTTCTTCTGTCTTGGAACTGTTTCCTCTTTATGGTCAAGACACACCACGATGACTAAACCTTGCAAGCACGGTCTGAGAAAGCTGGTTGTGGTTAGCCAGGATTAGCTGGGGTTTACGCACTGAACTCTGAGCAAAAGGACATCTTTTTTCTTTCTTTTGACTTGTGCTTTCCAAGTATCTGTACATAAATTCAGAATGCTGTAATGGGAGCCTTGAAAGTAATTTGACCAGAAACTCGCGACTACTGTCAATGGTCCCATCTCTGATGCTGGGCAGAAAAGGCATCACTGCAAAAAACTGAGTTGTAGGGCCAAGAAAACACTCTTGATCATGATGTCTCTGGCTGCCTGAGGAAGCTGATAAGCTGCGCCAGTTCTGCGTTCAAGTGGTGATTATCTAGCCAGGAAACTGCAGGTGCAGTTTGAATTTTCTGTTTTACAATAGAACACTAATGTTGTTTTTAAAGTGATCTCACAAAAATTTGAGAACCAAGCCCACACAGAACTGGATGGGAAACTTTCTGCCATTCAGAGATGTTGTTTCATGCTCTCTGCAGACAAAACACTAAAACATAACACCATTTCTACATCGGTTTCTTTTTCCGAAGATGACATTTGCCTTTTAAGTGTTTAATTAATTTCAGCTTTCAGATCTGCAGAGGGAAGTTGAATCCTTGAGACAGAAGCTCTTAGCTATAGGTACCTGAAAGTTGAATTCCTAGTCAGACTTCTGGCACTTCAGAAGCTATTTATAATGGTTGGGCGCTAAGCTGTACAAACCCATCTGAAAACAGCAGAAAGAAAATCCCGTAAGTATAGGCAGAGTAATTTTGAGTAATCAAATATAAGCACTTTCCAAGCATTAGCCTAAGGAAAGTGAGACTCCGTAAAAATAAAAGTCTTGGAAATAGGTCTAAATACACAAGGGACTTTCTAAATTTACAAGTTTCAGAAGTATTCGTATGTTACAAAAAGGACAATGTTTGTTTTTAACAATAGACTTTGGGTTTGCATTATGATACTGATACTGGAAAATCAGAAAAATAACAACATGGCCTCCACATAACTAATTACTGAGGTCTTTCCCCCTATAAGTTAAGGCCTAGCTAAAGAGGAAAAGAAATTAAAAATAAATCATGAACATAATGAACTGCAGCCCACGTTTTTGCCTCGGATGCAAAATCTCTCATGGTGCTTCTGATTTCCAAAAGCCTTTTCTGCTTGCAGCAGAACACACAGGCAAAATCAATGCAATGCACATTGGCATTCCCCGTCTCAGCTAACCAGACATCACCTTTCCGTAGAGGAGCCTAAATTAAAGTCACAATATTTAATTTTTTGTTAAACTTAAGCATTCATATCCTTCCAGGTAAGCCTTTTTCAAGCTCAGTTTCTTGAATTTTCGCTTACCCTGGTACGCAGAGCGTTACTGCTGCCTATCTTGTTGGAATCCTGTTTATAGGACTGTACACTACTGAGAGATTAGGAGCTAAAAACAGCAGGCAAAATTCAGTATTAATAAATGCAAATTAATGCTCACTGGGGAAAAGCCACTTTTCCTATATATACACACCGATGGAAATTAAATTATTGAGCAACCTTCAGAATAGTTCTTAATGTTAGTGGACAGTTCTATAAAATGGAAGCTCAGCATTCAGTTGGATTTTATAAAATAAATCTGGAATTAGTAGGAAAGAATGATGAAAAAAATCAAAGCATAATTATTACAACACATACATTTCTGGTGTGCCTGCATTTTGAACACTGGTTGCAATAGAACTAGAAAATATAGAGAAAAGCAACAATGATGGGCACAGATGTGAAATGCCTTTTGTACAAGATGATATTAAACTACAGCTTTTCCTCTGGGAAAAGAGGCAGCGCTTGCAAGACGCACTAGAGGTTTGTAAATTCTTGAGAGGCACAGAGAAGACAAATAGGAACCAATTGTTCCTCTCTTTTCACAATTTAGGAGGCAGAGGGCATTACCTGAGATTATTGGGTAGCTTGTTCTGGAAATCACAAAATGAATTTATTTTTCCTGCAAATTAAATTGTGGGCTCCATTGATACTCAGCATGGTGAATCCTAAAAGCTTAGATGGTCAAAAAGAAAATAGAGCAGAGGAAAAGGCATTTAAGGGCTACTAAGCACATTCACAGAAGCTCTGGTGAAAAAAAAACCAGTATCAGTGGGAGGGATACAATAGGAAAAAAACACCACCAGCCACGTTGTTGTTCTGTGCCTCCTAGACAAGACACTATGTGACAGCCCCTCAGCACCACACTGCCTTCCTCCTGACAAGGACCCACTCATCTCCCATCGGCGAGTTGTCAACACTGAGAGAGATTCATGCTTCCTGCAGTATTTAAGAAGCATCTTAACTGCTATTTTATAACTAAAAAAAAAAAAAAAAAAAAAGAAAGAGCTGAGCTTTCATTAATATTTCACAGGGGGTTGCATGAGAGCAGTCATCTTTCCATTGCTGAAAAGGCCCTGCTGGTATTCCAGGTCTCACTTGCAATCTGAAGTTCTTAAGATCACGACCACAGAATGACTCTTCCATCTGGGATAGCCACCCAAGGACAGCCCTGTGCTCAGGAACTGCCCCTCCCCACCCCCCAACAGCCACTGACAAGGTGACTGACAAGGGTGAGTTCACGAAACACCACCACAAAAGGTGATGGTGACGGCTGAAACCCTCCTGTGCTGCAAGGCCAGAGCCACAGTTAAGCTACCCCCGATTCCTGCACCTCATTCTTGCCACATTCAGACTTCGGCTTGCTCAGACCATAACTACCAGGGGGGAACAACTGCAGGAATTACAAGTACAGGCTGACAGACCTTTTGGGTAGAATAATGAAAGGAATGGAACGCTTTAATGCAGATCGCAGGAGTGAATCAGCTCATAATTTTAATGCAAAACTCACATTTCCTTTCTTATCCCTTTCTCTTCCACACCAGCTCTCCAAAGAGGGAGGAAGTTAAGGATTGTGGGAAGGTCAGCCATGGGAGTAAAGGTTTGATCCTGCAAACTCCATATGGAAGCTCTTGTGTTGGCAGGATCAGCACTGCGAGTAACATGGCATCATTGTCGAAAGTCTGCCTTGTCAACTGCCAGTTTTTCTTTTAAAAAATGTCAAACCGAAGAGGGTTAATAGACATGTAAATACTGCAAACTGAAAACTGAATTAGCAGTACAGCAAAGCAGCGTTAAGCTCACAGAACATGTTCAGCATCTTTCTGCAGCATGTTGCCATTGGGAGACTAGCACAACCTATTAAAATGATCCTAGAGAGCTCCTTGAAGACCACACTATGTAACTTTACAAGTACAGGAAATTACTCAACAAAAGGAATATAACAAGCATGCTAAAATACCCAAATACTTCCCAAAGACTAGGACACAGAATGAAGACAAGCTTTCCTTATTAAACTTTTTATTAAAATGGAGCTATTTTTACATATTTAAAATACTTTATATCCAAATTATGCAATATTTATGAAAACAATTGTATGCAAACATTTGCATAAAAATATGTAAAATCACAGCTAAGCAATATAAAGCAATATATAGCATGTTCCAAAATGTATTTCAGGACTAGAATACCTGAGTTTTCAATAAGCTGGTTTCCCACATTTCACTGATTTTTAACAGTTAAATTTAATAACGTATCTGATCTTGTATAAAGCACTTCTTTGGTTGGGAGAAAATGCATGGAAGAGGCAGAGATTGAGCAGAGATACTACTCAAGGCCTGTCTTCAGAATCTTCTTCCATGTGAAGATTCACTGTCTGAGATGCTAAGAAGGACTCCCATGTCGCAAGGCACTAAAAAGAAAATCACAGATACACGTGAATATAGCAGAAAGATTTCTGTAAATGTGGTAGCCAAGGAGAAAAAGAACACAAAAGTCAGAAGACACTATCACAAGCTGCTTTTGTGGGGCTACGGTAAGAGCAAAATATGGTTTCCTAGGAAGCTCAGTGATATGCAAACTGTTAGCCAAGGTGCTGAGTGAGCTGTAAAGGTCACTTTTACATTATGACAAGCACAGTGTGAGCACCGTAATTGTATGTGTTCTCATGGAAGATGCTAACATTAATTATGCCCTTCTTTAATCTCTCCCCTTAGTTACAAGCAAAGATTTCTTCCAAACAGAAAGCTCACTGTCAGGCACAGTTCCTTTGTAATCTCCATGGATTCTTGTTGTGTACCCAATTTTCCTTCCAAGTTAAATTAAAACATTTTTTTTCCTAAACACTCAGAGAATTCATTTTTCCCCTCAGTAATGGGAATGAAATGGGACCAGAAAGGCAGGGAATGGGCGGGTAAGGAAACTGTCATCTTTACAACACGTGGCATTTTTCTCCTCATGGAAAAATGTATTTATAATTGTACAAACAATTTTTTCCTTTTGAAGCATCAAGACTGATGGCAGTAAAATGAAAAAAACAATAAATCCCCAAATGACTTTGGTTCAATTTGGCTTAAATGAGTGTTGGCAGCCTCCCAAATCATTATAAATCATAGATTAGTGCTGAGAGTCATGGCAAAGGTATCACCAGGTAACCTGTGGTGCGCTGATTTGTGTTACCTGAAGTACCAGGTTTCTACTCTTCCAAGTCTGTCATTAGGACAGGGCAGGCAAACTCATGCAATAATTTTACTGTTTTGATGCTGTTGAAAAAACCCCACACCTTGAAATGGAAAGGTTTTTAACTGTTACACTCATACCTATTACTCTTGACAATGCAACTTATTTACCACTTAACTGTACATAGGTTTTTTTCATGAAGAATCTGAAATGTTCGCAAGAAATAAGTCTTCTGAAATAAATTTCTCAGGAAAGATCTTTCATATTAAAACCTGGACAGCATTTTCTGTTTATCTGAACTTTGAATTAAATTAGTACCATGAAAACAGTATCATTTCATAAGTGAAAACATTTTGCCATAAGGTATTCAAGCCACAGTAATTTTTTATGCCCTGCTACAATGAAGTACGTAGTGTCCGTCTGTCATTTCTTAGGAGACAAGGAAAATACACTCAGATTCATGTTGCTTGAACCTACAGCCACCTAACTATCTTATTAGGCATTTCTAGTGAATGACTTAAAACTCTCCCTTTAAAAATGTAGATTTAATCATATTACATTAAAGAGACTAGGTCCTGTGTATGTATGTATATGCAATGTCCATGCAATAGGACATTGCATACCTATGTGAAAGCAGATGAGTAGGAGGATCTGACAGTCATGAATCACGCTAAAATATATTCTCAAAGAGCAAAATGAAGCAGACACACAGGATGACTGGAATTGGGGGAACCCATGATGGCACAAGAACACAGAACCAGGGATACTCATATAATTATGGGCGACAAAAGTAACAAGAAACAGCAAACAAACATCAGCAGTGATTATGTCTCTGAAGACATAAAAAAGACGTGGGTCTGCAAGATAATGACGGAGGTGCAAACAGCTGACAGACCTAAAAAGTCACAAAGAAAAACATGCGGGAGTTTATTTCTGCATAGGTTTTTGGTCATTATCAGGCATGCTAGAGACTGTTCCTGTTACTCATATATTGTCCCCTGGACTATGGAAACCATGAATCTACTCCCCCAGTCTTTATTTTCTGATCTTGCTGACAAAGTCCCCAACTTGCTTCTGCTGCTTTTGCACAGGGCAACATTATGCTGCTGTTCAGAGCACATCTAAAGTTTGAGTTACTGTGAAAAGAGAGAAATAAAAGGATAAGATTCATGTGGAGACCTGCTTTCTTCACTGACTTTCTGGAGAAATGTTATTTTGTAATGCTAAATATAAAATCAGGGAAAAACAGTAAAAATAGTCGTAGGATGAACACTGACTGCAAGCATTGCAAACGTGGTCTTTTTGACCTTTTGTAAAAACTCTTTACAGTCTGATCACTGGATTCTCCCCTACTCCATGCAACACTGTGGCAGCTGAGTCTACCTCACGTGCTTGAGCTGGAAGGTGGCATCTTGGCTTTAAAATGTCAATGAGGCAGCTGCTAGCAGTGCGTCTTCACTGTGGTGCCCGGAATCAGATTTCTGTTTGCTAGAGCCCAGCCTGGATTACCAGGATAGAAAGCTGCAAGGCACATCTGTTTTCCTAGGCTTTTTCTAGGTGTGGGAAAGAAATGATCCCTGTTTCTTGAAAAGTCTTTGGTTGGCAATGACTGACTTTTTTTTCTTCTGAACCACAGTTTAATTTATACCATGTGACTTCATGGTTTGTAATTCTGTTATTTCAGTAATGTGAATTAAAATACATATATCAGCGCTGGCTGGAATGTAAAAGTTGCTTTCTGTTATCTTTGCCTCATTGAGCCAAACTGCACGTGTTAAAATGCAATCACAATATGTTGCTTAACCAGATAGATACAATCTACTGAAGTCTTTCCAGACAACGATGCAAAGCATTTTTTTTTTCAGTTACACAAGTTCTTAAGTTGTTAATTTATCCTCATTTATATAACCAAAACACATTTTCCAAAATGTAAGAGCAATGGTGGCTCATTTCACTGTCAGACATCACAGTGCTGCTGCAGATGACAAGTTTTATAATTAACCATACCAAAGCAAAACTAGGTCTCTGTGCCTTAGGCTCAAGCTTTTCATATTGTGAAGCATGAACTGCATAAATGACATTTCGTTAGTGATGTATACTTCAACATTATTACAGAATGATATTACTTCATTCTCCTGGGAGGTTGAAAACGGAGATCTAAACAGAGGATCAGCCAGCTTTCACAAAGAAGACAGAAAGGGAAAGAATACCTAAACCCAGGAAATTAAATGCTCACGCATAGGATTGAAATTCATAATCCAATTACTTGTAAAAGCCTGGCAGAAGACATTAAAAAAAGCCTAAATACACAAAGTGAAATGGCCAGATCTTAAATAAAGCTACCTTGCCTAAAACATTCTGATTACTACATCATTTTTAGAAAAAACAGCAAAAAGGTTTTCATATAGTACAATTGCATATCTAGCTAAAAGGGGGATATAAAAATAGAATGTGTAGTAGGGATGATAACAGAAGCAGTGTGGCACATGCCATGTGTGTCTCTGATCTAGTTCCCTGTTTTTCATGGTTGAGACCTTCAAATATCATTTATGATGGCATTTTCTGGAGTAGAATCTGAAAATGAAGTCTTGTCTGTGTCTGAGAGAGAGTCAAAAAATACCTTCATAGTTTCTGGGTGCAAGGAAACAAAAACTAGAGTGAACAGAAATAGTGATTCCCACTAGGAAAAAAAAAAAGTCTTCCCAGAAGTATTTAAAAGAAATCTTTATGGCTGACGTGAATGGGTGTTCAAAGATGAATCCTGGCTTTGAAGCACCATGCATAGAGACAAACTCGCTCAGCCACGTGGGAGCTTATGAAAATCACATGAAGTTTGCTAGCTAAATTCCCAGGCATTGCTAAGGTAGGATGTGATCAACGTGCATGAGCAGCTAACTTTTTGCTATGCAACCACATGACTAGTTATATGCATCACTACAGAGGCCTCTAGGGCAAACAACAAATCTCATCTATTTTTCTACAGTTACACTAGGTAGAGAGGTACATGAGGACTTTGGAGTTAGAGGGAAGTTACTGTAATGGGGAAGGAGAATTGTCTTGCCACGAAGATTCTTTTGGATCAGTTTATGTCTGCACAACAGTGTAGGTCACAGAAATATACTAAATTATTCTTGCAATAGTTAAGAAATTATTTCTGTTTTTGGAAGAAAGTAAGCTGTGTCAATACCAACAAGAATCTCACTGTATCAAAGATAACTTCAGCTTTTCATCTGATTAAGCTGCAAAGGTTTAACAGGATTAGTTTGACACGAGAAAAATAAACTTAGAAGCTACGGTTTAAAACAAAGGCTCATCCATGCACAAGAAAAAACATGTTCTTCCAATGCTAAAACTAATTAAATATCATTCTACGTTATGAAAAACGTGCATTTACTCAACTGCCTCATGAGCGGTGGAAAACCAAACTCTGGCATATTTGCTGGATTTTTAACATCCAGCTAGTCTTTGGATTGGACTGCAAAATCTAGCCACTTATTCCAGTGTTTTTCTGAACAGAAGAGGTTAACAAAGTTATTTGCTGAGAAAAATTGAAGTGTTTCTTTTTCTTTTATGCTGTTAGTATCCTACACACTGTAGTAAACACAAAAGAAAAAAAATTGTAAATATTTAATTGCTCTTTGAAGCCAGAGTTCAACATTGCCTGGTTTTGCTAATTTGTACCAGGAACACTTCAGACACGGCAGCTGAATAATGCTGATACCATCACCACCAGTCCTTTTGTATCTTGCTTTTGTTTTAGTAATGCTGCATCTCTAGGGCTCTGCAGAATATCTATACCTAACTTAATGAAATACTCCTGGTGATAATCAGCCTTCTCAGCTGTAAGCTCCACCCTGTGGACAAGTTGTAATTTCAGCTATATTTGGTATATACTTCTGGACTAAGGTGTGCTGTTTCAGCCAACAGTGACACATCTAAGGCATGGGGAGAAGGAGTAAAAGAAATGGTACAATGTTAACACCTACTTCACTCAAGAACTTTTCTCTGTACAACAAACAAATTAGTGCCCTTTGCTTCAGAAATAGGAATAAAGTTCTGAATGTTTAAAAATGGAAACCTTTTCATATTGTTTCAGCAAAGCCTCTCTATTTTAGCAATGCACTTATGGTCATTATTATTAATACAGTACGTTACTGGCTTTAAACCTTTGTGGAATACAGAGACTTAAGCATGTATTCAACTCTTTTCCAGAAGCAAACTAAAGGAAGTAGAGAAGTCTATGAACTCTTGAGACCAGCTACAGGAATACCAAATGATTGCTCAGTCATGGTAATTCTTGACTACTAAACAGCATTATATTTAAATGTATTATAACCTAGCTTGTACATTATCACAGGAAAGCCTTCATTCTCATAGGTCTGCATAGATGCATCCTATAAATTTGCAACACTGGGCTTTAATTAGTGTCTTTGTTCCCACAGCGTTGAGAGACCAACTTGACTGGTGATCCACAGCTAGAGAAACAAAGGAACACTGATGCAAAGCATATATTAAATGTCAGTAAACATTCAGTAGACAGTCAGTAAACTTGAAGACTACAGGAATACCTCTACCTGTTTTGAATTAGTAAATCCAGAGAAATATATTATTACAGGTAATACTTTAAAATAGCACTTCATGTAATGCGAACATTAATTCAGCTTAAGGGAGCCATACTTTCTTATGCTAGCTAAGTGATGCTTGACAAGTTGACAGCAGAATCCCCAGGAAATTACAATTAAGGAAAAACCCAAACAAGTGTAAGGTCATACTCTTTCTGCGTATTGTGACAAAGAGGAAATGACATTTTAGAAATTCTAGTGTACTTTGACACACTCCTGTGTTGTGCTTGATCACACTGGCTTTAGTTCTATAGTCTTGAAAAACTGGATTCTCTCCTGCAAGAGCCACCAGAAAACATGAGATGTCCATCTCTTGTTACTCTCTAGTTCTCAGTAATTTAAGAGATGCAGAGAGTGGCCACTAACAGGAACGACTCCTGGTTAGGTTGTGTGCCTGGGAAATTAAGTCGGTAAGACTGGAGAACAACGAGGAAACTGGTGGGGGGAAAAAGCTGTAGAAAGCAGGAGAAGCAGGTAGTGACTGAGTTAGAAAGTAGGAGATGATCCCCCATAGGAGATTGACAGAAGAGCTGGGCAACTGAATCATCTGTGGCATCCATGGTGCCTGGGAGCACGCATGCTTGGGGAAAAAAAAAAAGGCAAGAACTAAGATGAGGGATGCTACCACAAGAAAAGGCTTAGTAAGCATCAAAAGGTACAAGGTACATCAAAGGCATGAACGAGTAATTTAACTTCAGACGTGAGAGAACGTTAATGACGCAAGTAATGACTGAACAAGTGAAAAACACTGTAACAGGCATGGTGTTTGTGCATCAGTTTAACGAGTGAGATTATTATCTTTAAGGTAGGATTTTGTTTTATACTTAAAGCATAAAAATCATTATGATTCTTAGGTTTCTGAGATCCTGGAGTTTCACTTCCTGGAGTTTCACTTCCAAACAGTGAAGTAGATGGCACGGCTGCTACTTCTCCTGTTTCCAGGACTGCATCACACACCTATAGTTTGTAATATAGCAGCCTCTGACAGTAATCACTTCTCCAATAATTAACCATCAACGTTAACCAAAGGACTCAAATAAGCGTGCATAATTCAGATCAAAACTCCCAATATCAATTTTATCAAATTCTCTTGAATGTCAGGATTAAGATAATGATTTTCTGACAAAACAGAAAAAAATTGGTAAGCCCTCACTTTGCAAACAAAAACATTCCATGCAGATTTCAATATTCAAGAAAATTGAAATTACTAATAATGTCTCAGTACAAACCAATTTTTCCAGTATTTCAGAGGCTATTTAAGATGAACTACTGGCAGTTACAGAGATAGCGGAACTATTTTCTGCAGTTTGTGACTTAATGATAGTAATTTCCTGTAGAGTATGAGCTTTGGCATTCTGAATTAAAATTCTAATTCAGCAAAAAGCATTTCCAAACAGGAAAGAGAACCAAAGAATTGCTTTTGTGGTTTAATTTAGCTAATCATTCATTAAGAAAATATTCCAATATATTTAGCATCATTTTAACGTAAGTATTGCTGATATAGAAGTCAGAGATCATCAATAACTGAAGAAAATGTGAGAGGATGCCAAGAGCTTGCTGCCTGATTCCAGAAAATATTTTGATCTTAATAGCTAACAACAGATTGTCAATGTCCGTGCATCTCACACACTGTATGTTAATTAATTAGACTTGATGATCAAGAGCTCTGTCTTTTCAATTATGTTTCAACAAAATGATTGGTAAAATCAGGACATTGTCATTGGCTAACAGGCAATCCATAAAAAGTTCAAAATACAGGATTGGAAGTTACAGACATCAACATTTATCTGTGAAATTTACTAATTTATGATTAATAGATAGCTTAGTGTATCTCAATTTTTTTCCAAAAATAAGGAAAAATTATTTTTAAAAATACAAGATATCTGGGATATTTTCAAAATGCACACTTCAATGAACAATATTTTCCTCATGAATAAACTTCACAGAATGTTTAATATATTTTGTTACATGTTTTCAAGTTCTCTTTCTTAGTATATATTCTTTTAAAAGGGAATTCTTACCAAGAATATTAACTGTGGCATTTGAGTTGAAAAGGAAAATCTAATTTCAATTAATTTTAATTCTTTCTGAGGTAGTAAGCTTCAATTACAAAAAGATTCAATTTATTAATTGTATACACTTGCAGCATTTGTATTTTTTTAAAAGTGCAATAAGGTTTTTATATTGACTTCTCAAAATTGTATTGTTCTTCTTTATCCTTATAAAGTCAGATTATTTCACAAAAGACAATTCCTTAGAGAGGGAGCAACGAGGACTTCCGTAATGTGCTGTCTGAAATGGAATCACGTTTAAATGTTTTCCTCATACGTGACCAAGTCTGAGCTTTCCAGAGGGCATCTTCATGCAGTTATAGCAAAAGATTTCCAAATTGAAATATAGCAGCTGACACGGAACCAAAAAATAGGTTCCAAATTGCTGTGGTTAGTAAAACAAGAGTGCCCTCTGTCGATGATGAACTCAGGATCAACCACTTGGGCACAAATACACATTTTGCTTGAAACATATCGAAGTAAGGATAACTGCCTCCCTCTTCCCGCAAAAATGGATTCTGAAGGTTAACACAGGTTTGAACTGAAATGTAAAAAATTCCTCCTTAAAGACAACCCATGGACTTCTCCACTGAAAAATGAAAATCAATGAAAAATCAATGAAAAAATAACACTGCTGTGAGAAAGTGTTTTACCTCTTCATAATAACGGAGATTATTCTCAGCCATATTAGTGAATGTTGATCTCATATCATACTGCATGTTTTGCTTCCACCTGTCCCAATCTGCTTTCAGAGCATTATTGGCACATTCAACTTTGTCTTCAAGTTTCCCAATCTCTTCTGAGAACTAAATATGAATTGGAAACATTAAAAACAATTAGTAGAGTCACCATTTCAAAAGTGAAATTGAAATCAAATGATTGTAGTGCAGACAAAAAGAACTGCAGAATCAAGGTTGGCATTTAACTTAGCACAGAAAATAATTTCCCAAGGATATATTTAAATGTTATTCTTAATGAATAACTCAGTACAATTTTTGAAACATTAGTAACTAAAATTCTAGACCAAGATTAAAGTGTTGCTGAAGAGATTTTTATTGACTGAGAAGTTACAGACTCTGGCACCTCTTCACTAGCATTTTACAGCAATTCATATAAAAAGGAAAATGTAGAGGGCTCTACTGAAGCAGAATACAAGTTATATTGGGGCAGAAAAACAGAAGACCCTGAAAGAACCTTTGATAAGCTCAAGAGAAACCAGAATGGGGAGAAGAGAGCGGAAATCAAAGGCACAAACTTCCTGATTTCTTGCCTGTCACCTTGCCATCGTTTCTTGTGGAACTAACCTCTGTGTGACCATGTCACGGAGAGATAAATACAGAAGCAGAGAAAGAAATTAAATCAAAGGACTTCTGCAGAGAAGAAACTCTTTCACAGTGATCCAGAATCAAAAACCTTGAGGTCTACAGTGTGCCCTTGCAACCCAGAAGGCCAATCACACCCTGGGCTGCATCAAAAGATGTGTTGCCAGCTGATCTAGAGAGGTGATTCTGCCACTTTACTCTGGTGAGACCTCACCTGGAGTACTGTGTGCAGGACTGTAGCCCTCAATATAGGAAGAACATGGACCTGATGGAGCGGGTCCAGAGGAGGGGCCACAAAGATGATCAGGGGGTTGGAGCACCTTTGCTACGAGGACAGGCTGAGGGAGCTGGGGTTGTTCAGCCTGGAGAAGAAGAGGCTCTGGGGAGACCTCATAGCAGCCTTCCAGTACCTGAAAGGGGCCTACAGGAAGGCAGGGGAGGGTCTATTTACAAAGGCCTGCAGTGACAGGAGGAGGGGAAACGGCTTCAAGCTGCAGGAGAGCAGATTAGGATTGGATATTAGGAATAGGTTCTTTACTATGAGGGTGATGGACCACTGGAACAGGTTGCCCAGGGAGGTGGTTGAGGCCCCTTCCCTGGAGATATTCAAGGTGAGGCTTGACGAGGCCCTGAGCAACCTGGTCTAGTTGGGGGTGTTCCTGCTGACTGCAGAGAGGTCGGACTAGATGACCCTAGAGGTCCCTTCTGGCCTGGACCCTTCTATGATTCTACTCTACAGACATAATTTTCTTCTAATTACTGTAGATGTGCAAAGTGGCTTTTCAGCTAAAGGGAATGAGTAAGTGGAGAGAAGCCCTCTCTTTAAGGAGTCTTCTAGTCCTCTCAATAGCCCTCCTTGTATTCTGCTGTCAGGCAAATTGTTATTTCCTGATACAACACCCCTGTAAAGCTGAATAGCTCCTCGTGCTCTCTGTAGGGCTGGTGCTTTCATTGATGTGAACTTCAGGAATAACTTCCAGGACTTTCAAGGAATGCTAAGGCTATTGGCAGAATGCAGATATACCAAAATTCAGAGTAGGATGTGGGAAGTCTTGGTGTGTGGCCTCCAGCTTGAACCATGGAGGGAAGATAGTGTACCAGTGCAACAGCTGGCAGTGGTGCAGCCATCAGACAGGAATAAAGCGGCACTGCCTGGAAGGGTGACGGAACCTGAGCCCAGTGCTTAATTCACAAACCACGAATCCCAATTCTGTTGGACATACTAGAATCCTTCAGCTCTTGAAGTAGCCACAGACTCCTTAGAGAGTAAAACTGAAAATTTCATCTGAATGGATTTTCTCCATGTTCCACGAAGTACAGATGAATAAACATTTTTAGATAGACTTGATTTCTACAGTGATTTTCCTTGCCACACTTCTAGATTAATGAAATACTATTAATCAAGTACAAAATGCAAAATATTATTTCTATTTTACTGAAAAGCCCAAGTTCAATTATCTAGCCAGACCAGTAATCAAATCATGGGTAATTTCAACTACCAATACTGTATTCAATATGAAAAGGTTAATCCAAAGTTTAAATGTGGGGAAATTACCTTTAAAGGACTTACAGACAGCTGGTTTCAGTATCTTGGGCATGTCCCAAGTTAACTATCTTTCCTTCAAATACGAAAAATGAATGCACACAGAATACTGAAAACAGTGAATATTTTTAGATGATTTAGAGCAGGAAAGACAGTTGAATCCATTTTCTGCTTTTGCAAGAAAAAAGTCCCCATATGGGAATGAGCGTAAAGAGTGTAAAGAACTTCTCTGACTTAGAAGTCCTGGCAGCACCAGCAGCAGCAGCTTCCCCTTATCTCGATCTTCATATCTTTAAGACATTTATTTTACAGTTTGTTTTTGTCTTGCCTTTTCTAGGAACTACGAATTTCTTCCACGGTGTAGTCACAACATGATGTGGACAGACAGACTCTGTTCTACATCCCTGCCTGGATATGCGGTTTAAACATCACCTCTAAAGCCCAAAAGAAACTGTGTGTTGTATCAAGCCAAGAGTTGGACTTAAAGTCTAAAGACAGCACTAGGCTGCACTTAATCTCAAGTAGAGAGTTTAAGTTCTACTTTTGCACAACTGAAAAGAGACATAAATGCCACCCTTTTCAGCTGCCACGACAGTAGAAATCAAAGAAGAATGGCTTGGTTTCAACAAAAACATCTACCTAGTCTGTTCCTCATTTACAAGGTGTAAATTGTTACAATTTATCCTGCAAATTAAATATGCTTCCAGGTCTATTTTTTTATATTGATCTCACTTTGGTGTGATAAATTGAATCTCACATCAGCGATCCCCAGAGAAGGCCAATGTGGTGCTAATCAGACATTGCACCACGGGACAGGAAGGTGGGAGCCAGGCACCTCTAGGGCAGAGCCCTACCAGACGTGAACCAGTGCCACCTGTACCCAAAGAGCCTTGGGTCAATAGCCAGGTTATCTAGTAAGTGACGCAGCAGTTTACATGGTCTCACTAGGCAAAATAGCATGAATTTCTATTTGCTACCTTAATTAATTCTACAGCTTGGTGACAATAACTGTTTTTAGCCTGGAGTTAAAACATAAGATATATTCAGAATGTGACAGATTCAGCATTTCATCTCTTTAATACTCAGTTTCAAGCCTGAACACTACAATCCTTAAGTTAGCATTTAATGTTTATCTGGTTCTGTCAGAGCACATTATACCAACCTTTTGTCAGAATTACTATTACTGTAAGTGGCAGTACCAAAACTGTTAAAAACTCAACACACCACAAAGGAATGCACTAGCACTGCTGTGTATGCCTTCAGAATGGAGCGTGGGAGCGATGGAGCCACAGACACCAACATCTTGAAAGCCAAAGGTCTGGAGGTAAGAATGGTCTAGATAAGCTGTAGGACACCAAAGTTCTTCCAAAAATCTCTGTCAGAGCCTGCATCCTAAATCACTCTTCAAACCTTCCATATGCAAAACAACTGCCTTCTTCATGGACTAAATTTTAGAGTTGGGTAGAAGGCTTTGGCTTTTTAGCAGCACCACAAGGAGGTTTCTAAAAGCTCAGCGGCGGAAGCGCAGAACATTTTTTCCCAGCCTATGAGCCTGAGATCTTGTAAGGTTTAATTTGTGATTCCAGCCTATTTTGGCTGCACTGACCTTGGGTGTGTTTTGTATTCTCCTGCTGTATAACGTCCTGTTTGTTAAATCATTTAATGTTTGCCGTGACCAATGCTAAAGATCTCACAGCCCTTTATCGGCTCTAATGACAGTCTGAGATTCTTTATCTATGGTGGAAATGTACTTCAAATGAGATTAGAGTTCATGCCACTCATTGTCAGCAGAATTTCTGGCTACTAGATTGCACTGACAAGTTCAATCTGACATCTATGAGATCATTAGAAGCTACACGAATTCTGCTTAGGAACAGAAATGTGCAAATACAGCCAAACTCAGTGTTTGACACCAATTCCAATAACAGCACCGGTTTATGACAACCTTTATTCTGAAATCAGTTTGGTTAGAAATGTCAGCAAAAGATTTCAACACATATGAAAAATTAAAACATAGTAAAAAAACACGTAAGAAAAAAATTAAAAGTTACTTGAATGGTTAAAAATAGTAGTACACCATTCTCTGTGGCCAAACTACCATTAATAGAAAAAACCTTCAATTTCTAATTATGAAAAAAGTCTTCAGGATACAGCTGTCACTCAATTAGAGAACAGAGGATTTTATGATCAGATTAGACTACCAGACATCTGTTTACTGCTCTCGTGAGACTGCAAGGAAAACCAGGCTCTCAGAAACAGGATATTTTTAATTGAGTAAGAAATAGAGGGGTTGGAAAGATAAAGCGAAGATCCAAACACTTGGGTAATCAGGCTGCCCAAAGGCTTTTACACAGA
The DNA here is from genome assembly GCA_013400055.1 of Nycticryphes semicollaris. Classification (NCBI taxonomy): domain Eukaryota; kingdom Metazoa; phylum Chordata; class Aves; order Charadriiformes; family Rostratulidae; genus Nycticryphes; species Nycticryphes semicollaris. Next base: position 940,397 of record VXBJ01001423.1, on the reverse strand, counting down.
AACAGTGAAGAAAGACCACATTGTACAAACTGATCTCAAATTTTACTGGAAGCAAGTACAAACTGTCAATATCTAATCAACATGGTGTGATCAATACTATGCTAAAGGGAAAAATATTTCCTTTTGTCTGTAACAGTTCAGGAAAAGAGGGTGCATGCACCTTGTCTGAGGACTCCATCAGATTATAAGAGAAATACATTCTGAAAAGACCATGTCCTGCCAGGCAATGTTCCCTTCCCTGCAGTGGAGAGCAGTAAGACTAGCTGCTAAAGAAGCTGTATGAAATTGGAATTCATTGCTGAATCGCCCTGTGCAAATGCAACTGTTTTGAGCAGGTTGCCAACAAACCATGCAAATGGAAAGTACTGATCAAAAAGGATGTTGAAAAGTTGATAGAACGAGCTGCGTACAAGTAACTTACGCGATGACCGGTAACACTCCTTTCTGCCAGAATAAATTCTTTGGATCATAGGATCACAGAATATCTCAAGTTGGAAGGGACTCATAAGGATCATTCTTAACATATATTGTGCTGTTACATATGGCGCAGCTAATGCGTGCTGCTGGCCCATGAAGCATCCATGGTGTTGGGTGCTGGGGACATGGACAGGCTACGGAAGGAGCAGGCCTGCCTGTGTCATAGAAACACAGAATCACAGAATGTTGGAAGGGACCTCTGGAGATCATCTATTCCACCTCCCCTGCCAGAGCAGGTCTACCTAGAGCAGGTTGCACAGGGGAGTGTCCAGGCAGGTTTTGAATATCTCCAGTGATGGAGACTCCATCACCTCTCTGGGCAGCCTGTTCCAGTGCTCTGTCACCCTCAAAGTAAAGGAGTTCCTCCTCACAAGGCAGCATGGGAATACAGTGGCCGGCAGCTAGCAGAGGACTAGGATCCGTAGCACTACCCCAACTCCCAACCTAGGGGCCTTCTCCAACTCACTGTTCTTCATGCACTTTGTAACAGCTTCAAACTTTATACGTAAACTAAGGACAAAGGACAGGAGAAGCAGCAGAGGAAGTAGAGAGACAAAAGCACATTAGAGAACACAGAGGCAGTGATATGAGAGGACAATACAAGATTTAAGTAAACAGAATTTCTACTTCAGGTAAAAACAAAACCAGAGGTATGCACATACTGTCCCACTGCAGTACACAGAGGCAAATTGTTACAAAATATACCATAACCATCACAGGTATCAGACTGTGGTAATATATTCTTATTTATGCAGCTCAGTGACAAGAAATCAAATAAAAATATGCATTTCAAGTGCCAAAGCTATCTAAACAGTTCATCTTTACATAAAAGCTAATTATGACAACCCTAATAAAAACTATCTGAAATGTCAAGGACTTTCTCCTTTGATGTACTGAAAAGTTACAGTGATTAGTATTTAGTCATTTTTATGTACTATTTACACTGTATAACACACTGTGTTAACATTGTTCTTAAAGGACATTATTTAGGCTGGGGAGTTAAACAATGAAAAATCAAAAAAAAAAAAAAAATGCCAATACCCATCCCAGAATTTCCTTTTAATTGGCCCCCTGAGCCTTGATGATGGGTTTGGGGATGCTTGCCCCCATGGGCTACTAGTTACAGCCTGACCTCGCTAGAGTGACTGAAGGTGTCATACCCAGAGTAAAAAAAATATCCCTGGGCCCAACCACTTCTGTTCTGAAAGACCAGAATGCAGAACTTTTTATTTTTAGTAAGTGTAATGAACAGTTTCCTGGTTCTAACCACCTCCTCTCCCTCTCCTCTCCCTCTCAATGGAGCAGTAGCTACAAGAGCACTGCAGCAAATCTTACTTTCTTTTAACTCCCAGTGTGGAAGTAAACAGAAATACTAAAAATAAGCCATGGTACAGCCTGTGTTGACACAACACAGTGGTCGCCCACTATTACCAGTCCTTTGCTCCAGCAGCCTCTCTACTGAAGTTTGCATCTTTTTTGTGATTTCCTTTGCCTGGCAGGCACAGCTACAGACACCAAACCTTTTCAGAATAAGTATCAGAACTACAAAGACACCATCCAGTTACAAAGCATGGCTTCAAAGGACATGCTTTCTTCAGGGGATCATCTTTTGCAGTTAGAAAAAGGCCTGAAGATTTCAGCTTTCTGTACATACTCACCAGATCCTGTTCTGTTTTTTTATTGGCTAAAGTGTCAATTCTGGAGTCAAGCTCGCCTTGAATTTGGTCTCTCCTTTTCAAAACACCCTTAACAGAAGATGAAAATAGAAAAGTAAACCACATCAAATTTTAGCCATCTATTCAGAAAACCGTCAAACAAGTCAGCTATTTAATAAATTAAGCAAGATCACAGAATAATGCCATTTAAATAATGTTGACATGATACATGTACATTCCTCAAAAAAAAGAATCTTAAAATCATGCAGTGAAGACTTATTTTTCAATACCTGTGATTTATCTTACACGTTTTTCAAGAATATTAGTAAATCCAAAATAAGTGTTGCAAGAATCCGCCATACAGTACAATTGCTATGAGAAAAACCGCAAAAGCAATTTACTTAGTATAAGCTCAACTTACCATATATTCGTATTGTAAAACAGCAACACGAGTCTGCCAAGTCTCAGGACAAATGTATCTTTGAGTACAAGTTAAAATATAAAGTAGAATAAGTGACAAAAAATGGTATACTGTGCGTTATTGAAATTGTGACCTTAACCTTCAGTATTATTTTGCAAGTGCCAAATGTAGTTCAGTAAAAACAGATAAAATTATCATAAAAATGATAGATGTTCTAACATTGACATATGTGCTTATTTTCAGTACATGTAATTATTTCCTCCTTTTAAACTATCTTACCAGGTATTGGATTTTTTAGCATAATATCAAAAAGTAATTAGAAAGGGGCAGGAAGGTTATATGTTAAACTACAAAACAGGAATGGTATTACAGATTAAATTTCTGTTCCTGATGTTCATTTGCTCTGTGACCTTGAAGAAGCCTTACAATTTTCTCTTTACCTTAGTTTCCTCACCTATAAGAGCACACTCAGGTGTGCTTATCTTGCAGAAACGCTGCAAAGCTTTAGTCCTTTTAAAATAAAAAATCAGAAGTAGGACATATAATTACAAATCTCACAACCTTCTTTTACATTACCTTGCTACAACTGGTTTTACTGCTTCTTCTGTGTATACTAAGGAGATTTTCAGTATTCACCTCTAGCACAGGACATGTTGAAACAGCACAGGGCACAAGCAGCTCTACCTTCTCTAGCTGTCTTATTTGACTCAGTTTTCTTTGGAATCTTGTCACTTTAACAAACATAATAGAATAATTTAGGAGGTTAATTTTAAAATAATTTGTCAAGGTTGCTTTTTGAACAAGTACTCACTAGAAAAATTTGGTAAACCTGACTTTGGAGAATTCTGAAGAATAGATTAGCAATACATACTAATGCTCATAAATCTATGTTTCAATAGCTCAGAATGTCTTCTGGTTACATAAATACAGAAAATGTTTAGCTGTTAAGCATAGAAGCAAACCAAATATGTCTGGAACAGCTTTCCTTTGTCTTACAAATGCCTTCTCTTTTTTACTATTTCTTTTGCCTCTTTTAAAAGTATTTTAATGACTCACAAATTTGTGACAAAAAATACTATTGTGACAAAAATTACTATTTATCACAAATACTCCATAAATTACAAGATAAAACAAATTATTTTAATCTTAATGTGCCACAACTATAGACAAGTTCTGACTTTTAATGGCAAACAGGCACTGTGTTTTTAGAACACACTATTATACTTTTACAAATTTTTTGTGTAATATTTAATAGCACCCTGCCACAAAACCCTCAAATAATTGTATGCGGGCCCATAACCAATTTATTGCTGCAATTTGTACCCTGAGGCACACCACTACTCTGCACTCCCCAGATTTGTTCCGTGATGCAGCTCAGGAGGAGCCAGTCCAGATGTAAATACTTTAGCTATGAGTTCATCTCTTTCCCCAGTTCAAGGCTGAGCTCCCAAGACTGGAATATACAAGGATGGTATTGTATTGTGTTGTATTGTATTGACCACACCTTCTGCTGCACATTTGCACATGACCTTAGCAGCACCGCACAAAGGTCCCTCTGACGAAGGGTTAAACACACCTCTGAAATCAGGTTTTACTAGTGTGTGACTTCTCCTATTGTATTTTCATCCTGACTAGCAGCTTTCTCTCCAGATTGCAAGAGGGGAGTAAACTATAGGAAAAATTAAAATCAATGGTGAATGAAAAGAAAAGAACACTTGTAGAACAGGAATGAGCTATTGGAGGAAAATTCTCCTCTGGACAGTACCTGAAGGCAGCCTAATGCTGCATTGCAAGTGTTGCATCAAGAAAGTTTCAAGCAGGAAAAAAAAGCAATGGGCAACAGCTACTTGTAATGTGTGCATGAAGAACCAGATCATCACCCTGGGGTTTGTCCACAGAAAACTCTCTGTGCGCTGGACAAAAGAGAACACCTAACAAAGGGTGAGCCAGGCTGGAGACTAGAAGGCAACGGGCAGGCTCTCTTCAATAGGGTGAAAGCTGGGATGACTCATGGGTAACAGACTAAGGAATTCTGAAAAGTGGGGGAAAAGGGGGAGAGGGAGACCACCCGCAATTGCTAGGATATTTTAGCAAACCACTACTTACCTCCATCTACCTGCCCATACATTTAAATAATGAGGCCTGTGAGATTTTGCAGGGACAGGGCATTTTCTATGGCCCGTCTTTCAGTGAACTGGTTTTAAAGACAGCAGCCATTGCAGCAGTAATTCTCAACCTCTCAGCAGCTAAGCCTTATGGAGAAACTGGTAGTGGTCTGCACACTGCTGGCAAAGGCTGACTTAACTTGCTGTACCCATGGCCTGTAACATACTCTCAGCCCCTACTCAAAAACCACTGCAGAAGGAGCTGGGTACCCAGCAGAGAGGCAAGAACAGATACTGCAGCTTGCATTGCTCAAAACCGAGACACAAAGGGTTTTGTACACATTTTCTCTTCTCTGGAGGCAGCAGAGTGGGAACTATGACATGCTGAATTCAGTTACTTAATTATGTTGATTATCCATCGTCACTGAGTTTATCAGTCTTTCTGAAGACTAATTTTTTACATTCTCTCCAAGTGTAAGAAAACTCTGTACATAAAGGAAACTGAGAACATCACTTCATGGCAACGACTAACGCGTGCTTATATAATGGCACAGGGACTGGAAGCTCCCTGCTGTTCGGGAAAAAGAAAACAGTTTAGGAACATCTCCTAGAAAGGGAAAAACCTCTCCACTCCTTTTCCCCCACACAATCTGTTACTTGATGAGTTCATATTTCTGCAGTGTCAGAGGAGGCCGTTCTCAGCTGCCGTTTCCCAAATCTTTCTGTGTTCCCACCTCTCTGCTACAACGCGGAGCTCTCTGAAGATGGCCAAACAGGACACTTGTTAGCCCAGCTACTAAGGGCTGCCTGCCATGCAAAACTATCAACCTCTTCTCAGCTGGAAGGGGTGCTTCTTGCCTGATTAACAAGGGAAACAGGACAAACCAGATCTCCTGCAATCGGACAACTATCCTACGGCTGGGCTCGTTTAGTAACAACAGCAAATAAAAGGACTGCAAAATAATTTCCATCAGTTGCAAACCCTCTTCTAGCGTTTGTTACTGGACTAAGCCAAACTTTATATACAGCCATAAGCAATCCTTTAGGAAACCTTACCATCAGAATTTCACTGTAGAGAACGTATTCATGTAAAATCGGCAGCAGATTTTCTGAGAGCCCTGCCATTCGCTTCTCCGTAGCCTTGCAACACTTGTCGATGCAACTGGCAACACCTTTTAGGGAGTCTGCTATATCTTCTTCCGACGCTGACCAGAGTGTGTGGATGGGGCCGTACTCCTTCATTTCACTAAAATACTCTTAACAGGAACATATTCACGTATTAGCCTTTTGTTCATTAATAGAGGTTTAAGTGATACTAATTGCAACTTCATATGTACTGAAACAAAGCAAGACTGAAGCTAATGTTTAAATCTGCTCAAACGACCATGATAAGTAAACTGCAGTTTATGAATAAACGAATCAATGAATGTACTGTAACTAAGTAGTTTCTAGAAGCTTATCGGCAAAAATGCCCCAGTCATTTTAAAAGGACACATACACTCTTAGACCCGATGGGTTATATACTGTTCACCCAATGAAGTGAATTACTGTGTGTTGTCTTCATACAGAGGGACATGAGATGTAGCAGCCCTGGGCAGTAGTTGGTCTGACTTCTACTGTCCTAAATTCTTCTGCTACAGTAATGCTTCAAATCCCATTATTACAACTAGTAGCCTTGGTATATCCTAAAAACTGCAAAAGACACACTGAAGTTCACTCCAGTTCTGCAGGTGTTATCTCCCTCAGTAGTTTTTGTTAACCTAAATACACAGATATCCTGTGAATTATTTTGCTCGTGTCTCCAGGCCAAGTGATTATCTGTAAGAAAAAAGAAAAAGGTCCAGAATTCACTGTGCCATTTGGCAGTACTAAATTTGGGCAAGGCTGGGTATGACCTGGAAGCTGCATGTTCACAGGAGGGTACTGTGACCATACCGGTCATGTATTGAAAACACAATTTTATTGCAACTGAGTTTATAATGAAGAAATGTCCAAGAAAAGATTTAAAGAAGATGTGTGCCATGAAGAGTGTAATGTTTACTTTGAGGTGAATTGGACCGAAAAAACCTCCATGGAAGATACAATTAAGAATCCCATGTTAAGCTACAGCTAGAGGAATGTTCTCTGAATCACAGTTATGAACAGTTCTTATCCACAACAGTGTGGCCCTGCACACAAGCATTCTGTCAAGCACTATTTGGAAAATCTATAAAGAAGATAGAATCTACAGCATTTAGGAAAATGTCAAAATTGATAGGGTTTTCCGTGAAATATTTTGGCACCGATGCCTTGAACCTACGGACCTTAGCCAGCTATTTCCACTGAAATAAATGATATCAAAAGAAACACTTTTCACCAATGTGTATTTTCCTTTTATAAGACCCCTCCAATTTAGCGAGGACACACCAAGATCTGGTAGTGCACACTAAAGCACAAAGGCTCAGTTATTAAAGAATAAAGTGAGCTCTTCAATTAAATTAGACTATAAAATCCCTCAAGTGCTGACTAGTGGAAATTGTACTGAACAGGCCTAGTCTTGAGATCAGAGTCAATCTCAGAAAGTCAGTAATTTTGTGTTTGTTTCAAGTAGGTGTTCAAACTGCTGTTACTTAGGGGAAAAATTGAGATTAAGCGATCCTTTCTTAAGAAAACTCTAATAGGTAGTTTCCCATGACAGAAATTATAACCAACAGTAAAACTATTAAAACAAAAAAATCTACTTGGTTAACAGAAAAAAAGGCACATAATGAAACCAAAAAAGAGATCTAGGACCAAGACAGCATTATGTTAGTATGAGACAGTACAGAAAACTGTGACTATTTGCATTCCGCTGAAAGTACAAACCAAAAGGTCAAGCAGCTTTCCAAAAGCACAAGTAACAAGATAACTATACTTGCTACGTTTTCCTCTAAGTTCCATATCAAGTAGTTCAATGACATGTTCAAACTCTTTTATTAACAAGTTGTTCAAACTAACTCGAAAGTCCCTTACAACAATGGCCATTATGAAAAGCCCGGTATAAACACCGTAAAATCTTTTCTCCTGCTTGCTGGAAAGAGAATGTTGTCTGGCACAATGAAAACTAATTTACTTTTCCAATATAATAATTTCTTAAATCAATAAAACCAATACTTGTTTTCTACTTACCCCTTTCTTCCTTGTAAATTCTATGAGCTATTTTGTCTAGTACATTTATTTTCTGACTAAATGTTTCCATGTATTCGTTCATTTCTGTAAACATTTCAGGACGATTTTTAACTCCTCCTCTTACTGAGGATGCTACAGCTCTGACGGTCTGTCCCATCCTGCTCAGCAAACCAGGACCCTGCTTCTTGTGTGAGGAGAGCTCCTGTAGACAGAACAAGCCATGTTTACTTCCATGTACTTCTTTAAATTCTCTGAAAATAATGCATAACTTCAAAACTTTAAAAAAAACCCCCACAAAACTGCATAAATAAGTCTCTGTGTGTCTTTTTACTGTATAAATCTTACTTTAAAATTATTAGACCTGTGCCAGAACCATACCTGTCATGTGCATTTATTAGCTAAGCCTTTCTGGGCAAACACAAGCATGTCACATATCACATTCTCACAAGAGTGATTAAAGATGGCAGAGAACCTTTACCCTTTCATTCCTTAGGGTGACTTAACTAGTTTGCAATTTAGCCTTTTGAACAGGAAAGCAGAGGCAATGATTGCAGAAATATGTCATTTAGAAAAACAAACAATGTTCCTACTGGAAGAAGTAATCCATCTTTTTATGGCAACTCTTTTAATATGCTGCTGGAATAACCTTTGCTGAAGTTGAGAGACAGGCTTTTCTGGTACAAAACTCCAATTTTCAACTGGACTCATCTTGCAAAAATACAATAGGAAATTCAACGGCTGTGTTTTTCTTCTATGAGACTAGTATAACTTAGAAAAAAAAAAGATATAAAGGCAGCTTAAACAATAATTAATTTAAGATACTACTGTCCATATAATCTTGGAAGCTTGTATGTACACCAAAAAGCATTCGGTTGAATATTATGAGTTTGCCACAAAAATTAAAAATGCAGGAACAAAAACTGCTTTGGAAGGTACAGCAGTACGTACAGCCACACACGTGATTACCAAAGGCATACCAGAAGAGGTTATCTCAGGGGATGGATATTCCATAAATCCCCTCCTTCTTCTGACACTTCCGTAACAAGCCATAAAGAGGACACTTCTGAATACTGAACTAGGGAGACTCCTGATACACTCTACTAACACAAGATGTGGTTTTGAATAACTGTAAATAAAAATAAAGGCATTTTACCCAGGCCTGCGCAGTAAGAAAAATTTTGAAGTCTTCATTAAAAGTTAAAGTTGGATGATCAGCAATACGGTTCAAAAATTTATGTAAAGCTTTTCTTCGAGTCTCAATGAATTCATCATTAAACCGTTCCACCATTCCTTTCATTATGAATTTTTCAGGTAATGGCTAAAGAAAAAAAATAAATAATTGTATAATTTGTATAATATGAAGGGTATTATAGTACTAAACCTCATAGGTATACCTTGTAGAACCCACCATGCAAACCCCAAATTGTTATAAAGTTATCACAGTCTACAGTGGTATAAAATGTTTCTTGTAGCACACAGTGCAGAAGAATACAGGTGCAACTAAGTAAAAAGGACATAAATTACTGCAAATGGCACCATTACAAACATAAGAATATCTTTATGGGATTTCTAATTATCCCACATGTATAAAGCTAATGAAACTAGGTTGGATTAATGCTTGTGAGATTTCAGAAACTGAAGATCTCAAACATCTCTCTATAAAATTGGAGTCATTTTAGAAACAAATAAAAATAACAAGTTTTAGCAAACGAACAGGAATAATCAATGTTGGATGTGCTTCTTCAAGTTTGCTCTTCAACCAAAGGAAATCCTGATACCGTCTTCGAACTTCATATTCACTGGAGTCAAATTCACCACGAGATGTCTGAAAACCAGAAGCAGAAAAAACAGGACCAGGTTAGAAAAACAGAAAAAACCAACAAAATCGTTTTAGATGTTGGAGAAAGCTAAGTACGTGAAGTGGCTGCATATGTGCTTCTCTTTTGCCCATATTATTTGCTTGCTGTTTTTAAAAGTCCAATCATCAATCTGTTGAAGAGACAAAATACATCCCATTTTAGCAAAAAACCGAAGTTCTATTGGAAAAAGAAAAAAGAGAAAGAGAAAGAGAAAGAGAGAAAAAGAAAAAAACAAGCACTAAACTGCACACAGTAATTTATAACTAGCCTACCACAATGTCAATGTTTCCAAAAGATTTCAATCCTTATTTTAGTGTGGCATTTTCTTTTCAGAAATCATGGTTACGTTCGTTACTTTTAGGGCACTTCTTTGAAAGTGATTAGTAATCTATGAGTAAGGAAAGTCAGCTGGCATAAGTCCTTGGGACCTGCTGACACTAGTCAACATCCCCACATTCAAAACATGAAAACTTCAGCATACCATAGCAATAACACTTCTTGTGCTGCTTAATGGATTCTGAATTCCATCATCAGTTCCAGTTTTGTACCCTTTCGTTAGAACTTGCCAGCAAACCATTAATGCCTGGCAAAAATGCTTATTACGGTGTTGCAAAAATGTCAGACCATGAGATTTATTTTATTGCTGCTCTGTCTCCTAGAATCAAGCCACAAAGAGCCCGTGTTTTCATTAAAGCAATATGTGCCATTTAGCATTCATTGTTGCACAGAGATTTATAATACGATGCAAGTAAATTCTAAAAACCTCAAAACATGCTTATGTAATCTAAACATTTTTAAGGGATGAATAAGAATTTTTCAAGGTATGTGGGAGGAATGCTATTACTTTATCATCAACAACCAGCACTTCAAATTGAATATGATAAGAAAGGATAGAGTAGATAAAAAAGCAAAAGCAATCCACCTTACATCCCTTCCATACTTGCCTGAAGAAAAAATGTTCTCTCATCTACAAAAACATGCAGAGAGTGAAAATTATTGCTAGCAACCTAATGAAGATAGCTCTCTTCCTACTCTTTAAATATTTTATGAGGAACTGATATCTCCTCTTATTTAAGGATGAATAATTCCCATTTGAAAATTTGGTTTTAAATGAATCTTTTTAAAAGAACTCAAAGTAAAATAAAATTAACAGTGCAATTCTCAAAATGCAGCCTGAAGAGTATTTGCCGGTAACCCCAGAAGAGCTGGCTAGTCTCAAAAGGCTTACTTTCTTCCTTATTTCCAGTAAATAATTTGTATTCTGGACACCTAAAAATACACTTAGTGGTTTCCTAATACTGCGTTTTCATTGGAGAATTGTGGAAGTTTTCCCAGAAATTATATGCAACTGTAAATGGGGAACAAATGTCCGTGTAATAGTGGATATTGGAATTATGAAAGAATGGAATTGAAAGACTTTGCAGCAGGTAACACCTATACAAGACAAAAGACTGCTAGCCTGCAAGTGATCCGGAAATCACAAATACTTGGGCTAATACAGTCTTTGAACTGAATCAGTATTTCTGCTGTTTCATACTCCTGCCGAAGATCACAACAGAAAATGTTCTTCTCATATAGAACAGGCGGTTCATTTGGCTGTTGAAGAATTACGAGCTATTTTCTTGGCATACAAGACCTAAGCACCTGTATGTGTAGACTTATACTGATATATATTTTCCCCAGAATCTACTGCACAGCTTCACACAATTTTAGTGGCAAAATCAGAGTGTAATTTAAATGTAGTAATATCCCAGAGAACAGTGTGCAAGAAGAGTGAAAATGCTACTACTGTTATCAATGTAAGCCATTATAGCCATGAGTAGATGCTTACCTTTGTGACTACTCTGTATGTGATAAACGTTTCAATGGCTGTAATGTGACTTTCAGGATCATCAACGGTAATGAAGAGATCTCTTAATTCCGGTTCGTCTTCAAATTTATACTGGTTTATCATTGACGAGGGGGATATTGGCATTGAAGGACTGAATGAGTTTACCTCAGCCAGTGACGTATCCTACAGATAAGACAGGAGAAAATCCATATTGATACCTCTGTATATACAAACACACACCTGCAAACACCTCAGAAGCTAAAATAACAGGCTTTTAAATGGTCTGGTAAAACAGATAAAACATATAGCAGATGAAAGAGTTATACAGTACATGGCAAATCCATTATGCTTTTCAGTATTTGCTTCAGTAAGGGTGTAAGAAATCAGAATGAGGTTTATTCTAAAACTGATGAACGAGCAAAATGCTACCATTTGACAAGAACGTTATGCATATCTAGAGAGCGAACTTGCCTAGGAATGCTAAAATTAGTTATGAAACCCAGCACCCACTAATTGCGTAGGATACTTACCAGCTTTATTAAAATTGTTAGAAGCCAGTTACTCAGGACTTAACGAAGTTTAAATTATCTCTAATAACCTGAACAAGGCGGATAAAAAGCAGTGATTTTAAAAGAAAACAAGACAAAATCTAAATGGGAATTTTTATTGGAATGGGGTATTTCAGTTTGCATACATTTTAAAATGAAGTTTGAAATTGAAAACTTTTACAAAGATAACAATTCAACCTTTTTAAAAACAGTAAGTAAGGATGCAGTACAAATTTGTTGCTTAATTTCTAAGTCAAACCACTGTTTTGCTGAAGTGGAAAACCACTTTTTGATAATGTCAACCACTTCCACCACAGCTCTCTAAGAATATGCCCCATAGCAGCTGCTTCTGCTCAGTGCATTCAATGGTGATCACTCAAACGCTGCGAAACTGAGGGGAAATTAGAAACAGAAAAAAAAATAAATCTCATTTTCTTTCTCAGATGCCAGTCTGGATGAGATCTACTAATCTAAAATCTCAAAAGATACAGTGACTAGGAAAATCAATTAAATTAACTAACACTATAAAAGAGCATAATAAATTAATAAATCACTAAAAATAATAAATTTTGGCAATTAAAATAAATCACTGTTTTTTAAATATCAAACATCTTATACACTTTTTTCTAATATGTCCAATGCAATGAAGTATTTTTATAACAAACTTTAATTTGTTTTCTAGAAGTATAGGCTACCAAGTGGCAAAGAATTGCCTTTTCTGGTGCCTCACTAACTATGGAGCAAGGAGAAAAGGGCTGTTACTAGAGAGAAAACTGCTCAAATAGCAGGAGGGGAAATGTGTGAGTCCCAAGAAACCACACACAGCATCATCCCAAGGCGGATCATGCGTGACTGACAAGCACACCACCGTGGTGCTGCTGAGCCTGGAAAGAGTTGCTTCTTTTTCCTTGTATTCAACTGGATCAAAACTTTCTCTGGAACACATTCTCCTCTCTTGGTCTTTTGCTGCCTTAACCTTCACTGCCTACTGCCCTCCTTTCTCCTTAATCAGCCTACTCCCACAAATACAGAGTAGAAATTTATATTGAGAATTATGCATGGAAAGCACTGATGTGCCAGTTCTCCTCGCATCCCTTAACTACAGTTCTTTGAACAGGGAGACAAAAGCAGGATGGGAGACTAAAGGCAATACTTTAAATAACTTATAGCTACTTACTTGTCCATCTGTAAGTCATTTTGTGTTTACTCAGTGTGTTCCTTTGCATGCTTTCTATACTGGTATCCAGCTAGCACTGTCCTGAGTGCTGGAGGATAAAGAGAGCAGCTGTTTTCGTCACCCGCCAGCACTGGCTGCCCGTGCTCTACATGAAGAATGAGGACCCCTAGTTCAGAGCAGCCACTTTGAATCACTTTGTGATTTAAAGTGCTGAGACAACAGGAAATATCCAGGGAAAGAAAAATGCATGTGGAGCACCTAAGGGACTTGAATGGCCATGTAACTTGAGGAATAATGACTCTGTGAGGCCTACGTTGGATCAAAGCAAAAAAGTGTTTCATATTTTCTCATTTTCCATGGGTCATTAGTACTTTAATATTTTGTTCCTCCTTCTAGGTTGCTACTAAAAATTGCTCTATACAGGCAGGTTTCTAAAAGTATATTTTTATATAAAAGGGGTTATGAATGTGTGGTTTGTGAAACAAAACACGGGCAATAAAAATTATAGAATTAGCAGGTCTTTACTTCTGTTCTAGTACAGGTCTAGTGTTCATCTGCACATGAATCAATGCATGTGAGTTTTAAACAAGCGTCTGTGTCTCTTTCTTTGTCCTCATGATACTTCAGGCTTACTTCCAGCAGTTCTTGAAGTTTTTTTGTGATGCAAGTCTGAAGTCATCACAGAAACATGGTAAAAAAGAAGATGATAGTTTTCTATTTTCTATACAGCTGTAATTTTGTGGTTGGGACTACGTTTTTGTATGCATACAGATGAAGGCAGAACGTTTGTGGCACAGGAAATAGACAAGTCTTCTAGCTCTTGGGTTGTAAGACTTCTTTTTAAAAAAAAAAACAACAAACAACACCTTTTTCCTCTTCATCCATGCAAAGAGAACCAAGGTCCTGTCCTAGATAACGATGCCTTTTCCCCACACCTCCACCAGACCCATCTACCTGCAGTTCCCCTTCTCCCTTCCAAGCCCTGTCACTACTGACAGCAGTCAGCAGAGCTGAATGTGCTGGAGGAGCGAACGCGTTCATGCCTTTTGATTTACTGGCCAGAAGACCAAATGGATAGAAAATCAGTGAGCTCCTGGCAGCATGACGGCCTTGTTCTGGGTCTCCTTCATCTACTACTTTGTAGCTACCCTGTCTCACTCTCACATTTGGGTGCAATGGGTCAGTAAGATTCCAAAATAGATAAGGGAAGCAAAACACACCTAGAGCAGGAGCAGCCTCAAAGCAGGCTGAGCACATAGCTGAGCTTTAAGTTCTTGGTAGAAGACATTAATCCCAGGGGTTTGCCTAAACACCACCTCTCCCCAGAGCATAGGTTCTTGATCCAGGATCGCCTCCATTTCTTATTCATCCAGCCCTCCCTCCCAGCAAGGATCCAGAGCTTGCAGTCTTCTGAGGCCAGGGATGCCACGGAGGTCTGGAGACAAATTACATGGTGGCAGAGCTTATTTTATAAGAAAATAGCTTAGTGATTCTGTGATTCTTCACAGCAGCAAAGATTCAGTAAAAAAGAATACTTTGTTGCCTGAAAATTTCACTTATAAATCAGTCTCAAATCCTTGATCAAATTGCTTTGGAAGAAAAGTTATCCTCTATGCAATTCTGAAGTGGCATATACATTTTTTCCAGAAATACCATTAATTAAGTTTTCTGATATTATGAAATGGAGACAAACACTTTAAAAAGAAGAGCTGCTAAAGATTTTAAGTATTAACCAAAGCGCTGACAGCTTTGTCAATGGTAGGTCACCGAATCAGTTAACGAGGTAGGCAAAGATTAACTGAATGGGTATTGCGATACCTGCAGTACTCTATATTTTGAAACTAATGGAAGAAAGCAGGTTGAAAACATTGTATTTGTGTGACTCATAACCCAGCCCCCAGAAGTTGGCTCTGCTAAAAAGATCTCAGAACTTTTTCCATGGTAACGGAAACTAGGATAAAGTGAAATGCATGTCACATCATGAAATGCTTCATCAGAGTTGCCGAAGAAGATGCTAGTCTGTAAGATTTGAGATATGTCACAGGATACTGGGTCAATGGTTTATGACACTATCAGGTTAGATGTCTATGAATTTTCATAAAATGAAAGCCCTGTGTTTACATCTTGAGTAATAACTTAGGGTATCGAGGCTGACAATTTTTAAGAATCTCATTTTTCACCATTTTGGTAGCTGGTACATTTCATTGACTAAACTGAGAAAAATGAAGTCGATGACAGTGGCAGGCACTGAGCACTGCACTGCCGCTGCTGTCCCGCTTGGACTGCAAATGCTTCACCACTACCTTAAAGACAGTGGTGGGAGAAACCCCGCCAAGATACAATTTAAAACAAGGTGGTCCTGGAACAGTACGTTATGGAAAATTTGGTTATACAATCTTTGGTCTGAAGCTACATGTAGCCTGTCAGCCTCCCTTCAATATACAGAATATGAACAAATGGAGTGTAATCCCCAGTCAACCTCATAGAATTTCACTGGTGCAAAAGATCAGCCTTCATATCACACCTGAAAGTAAACCCTGGTCTATATATAAACACTAAATGCAGGTGTCCAAGCTTTGGAAAGAATGCTATATTTTCACACAGTATGACAAATTTTCTTATGTGGCGTGCATTAATAGGAGCTAAGTTTTAATATAAGTAAGAAATGTTTGGCATGAATCCAGGTAGTAGAAAGATATAGATATTTGCCATATAGCAGAAGTAACTCATATCAACTATGCTTGCTTTTATTTTTTATTCCCAAGGACCATTTGACAAGCAAGAGGCATAACTGTGGATACGCTGTATTGATAGGCAGATACCTGCATGCAGAACTGCCTAAACTTACCTAGTAAAAGCAAAAGGATTAAAGAAACAAACAACTCAAATCATATTTTAAGCACTGCTTTTGCATGCAAGTTCAGTGAATCATTCACCTCCTTATGTCAAATCAAGACTGGTGGTTTTCTAGAAAATATCACTTTGTTAGATCCTAGTCATGCTTCAGAAAAACACATACAACTCAGTGAAATTTAGCCTGACCTCTTGTGTGTTACAGACCATTAAATCACCTAATAGTCCCTTCTGGCCTTAAAAATCCATTAATTTAAACAATCTTACTACAGTCAAAGTTTAAATTCATAGCTCCTAAGAATGAAGCTGTAATGCCAATGTTTTTATTCATGCATACCAGAAAATATAAACCCTACACATTTAATTCATATCAATCAGTCCTACTGAAAATGCACGTAGAGTCACATTTTCAAAAAGGAAACGTTATCGGCTGTTTCTCTCCAGTGTCACACATCCTGTCACACAGCAGGTCAGAAGTCTCAGAAGGTGAGCTGGGCCTTGGCCCCCTACATATTTTTTTTTCCACCTTAGCTATCTGTATGTCCTTATGTTCTATTTCAGATGTTCCCTTGGTAAGGCCAATAGATCCGTGACATGCTCTCCTCTTTAATGGCTGAAGAGGTAGGTCTCATCTTAACAAAATCGGTACGAAATGAGAAACAATACACGCAGTAGCCATACCACACTTCCCTGGTTTCATTAAAATCAGTGATATTGGCAAGAGAGGCACCCATGTACCTAAGCCAACTCTTGTGTTTTCAGAACGTGGGCTCTGATACATCCTCAGTTACATTCCTTTTAATCCCTTCATCCAAATACGGATGCTACCTCATCAAACCTCCTATATGAAATGCTGGACTCCCCCCTTCATCTTATAAAACTCAAGCTGGAACTTGGAAATATTTAAATACAACCGCAATTACTGAACACAACTGTTTATTTAAGTTATATGTATGGTACAGATACATATATGGTACATGACAAATGTAAGCGATGATAAGGTCACAGCGAGACCAGGCTACTTTGCAAATTTAAGGTGAGCGCAGTTATGACTTCCAGGGCTTGTCGGAAGCAGCAAACTCCGGCATTTCGTGCCCGCGGAAAACTCCCCCGGGGCTCCGCCGAGCGGGCCGGCCTGCCCGGGGCTGCCCTGAGTAGCCCCGGGTGACTCCAGCCCACGGCGAGAGCTGCCCTGCCAAGTGAGGGGCCGGCGGGTGGGTACAGCCCGGCCAGAGGCCACGATCGCCGC